>CAKMYA010000029.1:0-377941 GCA_928869825.1 Ustilago lituana
CCTAACCCTAACCCTAACCCTAACCCTAACCCTAACCCTAACCCTAACCCTAACCCTAACCCTAACCCTAACCCTAACCCTAACCCTAACCCTAACCCCAACCCCTAACCCCTAACCCCTAACCCCTAACCCCTTGTAACCCTAAGTTTTTCCTCACAATGAAGTACCTATTCCTAGTTCAATCCAGGTTGTCCAACATCAACAAGGTACCTTGGTTCAAGTTGATCTCCACCATTGAATGTACTTGAACCTCAACCAAAAGTACCTTTCAACTTCAGTCACCCTCTGCCCAACCCTCCTGCAATGCACACTTGAGATGATCTTGATCTTGGAACAGAGGTTCAAGTACCATCAGAGGTCAGGTTGACTGAGCTTCAAGTACCACCAATGTACCTTGGGTGAGGTTGACAGAGGTTCAGGAACCTCAGCTAAGGTACCTTGGAAGTACCCTTGAGGTCCCTTTGCCCAGACTTTGAACCCCTCTGGCTCTGTAGTGGTCAGGAATTTCCTCACTGCCTGTGTATATACTGTACCTGTATAGGTTCTTCTATGTATATCCACCCTGCAACAGGCCAATTTGGAAGTTTGAAAATTATTTTTTCTTCCCTGAGAGAATCTTGGCTGACAACTTTGAACAGCCATATCTCAGCCAATAGATTAAACTTTAACCCAAACTCACTTGCATCTGGCAGCTCTTGGCAAGCTCTATTACTTTCATTAGTACAGATTTTGGATTAAAATCAGTCCTCAGGAAGAACCCCTTGTAACCCTAACCGTCTTCCATTTGTAGTAGACCATCTTCCAGGAAAATACAGATGTGTCTCAAAATTGAAATGGACCGTCTTGGATTTGTAGTAGACCATCTTCCATTTGTAGTAGACCATCTTCCAGGAAAATACAGACACGTCTCAAAATTGAAATGGACCATCTTGGATTTGTAGTAGACCATCTTAGGAAATTCAAATGAAATTCTCTCTCAAGGGGGGCAAGATGCATCACACAGACTCAACCCTACTCGGGTGTAGCATAGAACATCGATCTCAAGTGAAATTGACATTTACTGGCCATTAACCTCGAATTCAAACGAAATCGACATTTACCTTGAGTTAATGTCAATTTCATGTGTCTGGTGCATGACCGCTGACACTGCCCATGTTAACCCACTGGCTGCTGTCACCACAATGGCTGCAGAAGCACTCACACAAGCAGTTGGACATGGTGAATGATGATTGTATTGCTAAAGCTCACTACATAGAGTGGAAACTATATACATGAAGAGACCAACACTGGCTAAATGGTGTTGGTGGATGAGCAGCTACACCATAGCTTGTCCAGCAGATGTGGTTCACCCAGAGCTACTCCACAGCTTAACCACTGCATGCTCAACCATCAACTGTGGGTTAGAAGTTGAACATACATTGACCACAGACACTGGTGTAGTGCTGTATGAGGGCACACTACTCCACTGCAAGTGGTATAGCCAGTGGAACAGTTTTTAAATTCTGAGAAATTTATGTTGTGTAAAGCTAGGGTGCTGTTAGACTTGGTGTTGATGACACTGGAATGTGCTGAAGATCATGCTGAGAATTACTACTACTACTGTGTTGATGTCAAGGGTTTCTGGGTTGGCCCCTCAATGTCAAAGGAAATGCTGAGATTCAAATGGAAACACAAGGAATGCAAGTTCAGAGCTTGAATGGATGATGGTATTACTGAAACAAGAGATGCAGATCAGGCTGAGTGAGCTTTGACTGATTGTGCTCAGCCATTTGTACCTATCAGCCAAATGATGACTAATTACACAATTGCCCAATATGCATATGGCACCTAACCAATCTGGTGACAACAGGAGCTACAGCATGGTGGGCATCAGGGAGCTTCTAGTCCAGCGGACATACTTGATCAGTATATGTCTTGACATGGTCCCAATCAAGGCATGAACCATGTCACACTCTTTCAGAACATCGTTGTGGTTCTCGAGGCTCAGCCTTTGTTGGGGAAGCTGTCATCTGGTGCTTTCAGAACCCTGGTGTTCATGGGAAGTTCGAGCTACATGGCACTCACGCAGAATTAGCACACTTTGAGCTCATTCACCACCACATCCTCCAATCGCGCCGGCCGCACATCACACCAATCGGTTCGATCAACAAGTATCAATTTGGGGTCGCGGCTAGTACTTTACACGAGCGGAATACATGACCACTTCCTTCCAAACATCCTTGACCTTGCCGTCGCTCCCAATGACCTTCTTCTCTTTGTTCCACTGGCGCTTCTCCGCATCGCTCAGCTCCCAATCCAACACCTTTGTCTTGCTCGCCCTGGTGAATTTCAAGAGCAGGCTGTCCTGCTTCTTGCTGTTTAGCGCGAGATCCTTGATAAACGGCAAGAGGTCTGCTGCGATCCATGAGGGCCGGGTGAGGAAGAGATCTTGGAAGCGTGCTGCAGGTTCTGTGGGAAGTTCGTGGGAGGAGTAGAACTGGATCTTGACCAAGGCTGGGTTGGGGTAGAGCGAAACGTTGGGCGAGGGTGAGGGGGAGAGGATGTAGTAGCCCGAGAGGAGGGGGAGGTGGGCGAGAGAGCGGAATTCGGGGGAGAGGCACGAGTCGGACCAGGTGCGGAGGAAGTCGCTGAGCGGAACGCCGATGCGGGCGGTGGACTTGAGGGTTTGCACGCCGAGGAAGTGGACGATCGCGTTGCTGTCTAGCTTTACTGATGTGGGATCGGAAGTATTGGGGGAGCCGAAGAACTGGGTGAGGAGCGCGGTGACGACTTGTGGCCGCAAGCCGTGGACCTTGTGCAGAGCATCGATGGTTTCGTGAAGCGGTACGGTGTCGGGGATCAGCGCATGCAGGTCGAGGTGAGAGATGAGGATCTGCAGGGCGGAAACGATCCAGGCAGGGGAGATGTGGCGCATGTAGCCGTCCATTTCGATGATGTGGTGATAGACCAAGCCTGCCTCGAGCTCGGCGGGGCTTGCTTGCACGATGCTCTTGAGCTGCTTGAGCGTGTACTTGCGTACTGGTCTCGCTGTGGATGCCGACTTGCGCTGCTCTTCCTCTTCCCCCTCGTACTGCGATGCTTTCAGCAAGCCCAGCAAACGGTCAAGGCGAGGAACTACGGGAACGAGCTCGAGAGTGTCGGTGACATTGCTGCGCAGATACAAGGCAGGCTTACTCGGGCCCGTCGCGGTGTCTACCTTTGAAGAGGAAGGGGCAGCATCGATGTTGCAAAGAAGCAGCGAGTTGGACTGTGACACCGCTCTTAATGCCAGCGTCTGCGTATCGGTGACGAGCACTGCTTGGTCGTCATATCGGCCTTTGATGGTGAGTCTAGTAGGATCGGTCTTGCGCTTCTTTGTTGCAGGCTCGGACGTTGCTGGTGCATCCTTCTGCTTTGCGGAAGGGTCAAAGAGATGCAAGAGTTCGTTTGGGATCTCTAGCAGGTGATACTGCGGGAGTGGGAGCGGCACTGAGCAGATCTCTATCGACGATGATGATGCTGTTGTTGTTTCCGCCATTGTTTGTCGATGCTCTATAGGGTGGGGTGTTGAAGCGGTGCGGAAGGAAGTTAGCAAGCTGATGGCGAGCAAGCAGAGACCAACACTTTGACTCATTTCAAAAGCGCGAAACCACGCGTCGCGTTAAGAGACACACAACGGATCCCATCCACTTTTTTCCGTCTTTGGCTTTGGGGTGGAGGTCGATTCGCTCGGAATTCGGGATCAGAAGGGTTGCACAATTTTGGATTCGAGTCCAACACTTTGACCATCCTAGCCATTCCATGTTATCAAAACTTGGGTCGCCTCGAAAACATATCGGCCATGGTGGAGAAAGAGTCGTCATCTCTTCCGCCATCTTCGGCACAATCGGGCTGCAAGTATGGTGGACCGTCCATAGAAGTGCCGCCAGGCATGTCCAAAAACGCCGCCAAGAAGCTTGCGCGGAAGCAAAAGCTCGAAGCCACCAAACACGAGCGCCGCGCGGCTGAACGTCTCAAGAAGAAGGAGAACAAGAGAGCGCGCTTCCTCGCTGCACAAGAGCAAGATCAAGGCGGCACAGATACCAATCGCAACAAGCGAAGGGCTTCGACAAGTAGCAACGGAGCAGAGGGGCAGGGAGATAGCAAGCGCGCGAAGCCAAGTCGGGAAAGCGGCGAGGGGGGAAAAAAGGAGTACTTTGATGCTCGGCTGGTGATCGATTGTGGATTTGACGAGCTTATGTCGGAAAAAGAGGCTTCGAGCATGACACAGCAGCTGATGTATTTGTATTCGGCGAACAGGAATGCCAAGGTGCCGTTCGGGGAAGTGATACTGACGGGACAGGATGAGCCGGGCGATTGTTTGAAGGATGTTGACTCGGAGCAACTTTCCCTCATGCCCAGAGGTTTGACGCCAAATATGGAAGCGAAAGGAACGGAAGGCAGCAGCAATGCGGGCAGCATAGAGAACAACAGGATCGGTCGAGCGATGGACGCCAAGCTGCGCGGCGTGTGGCGGCGATGGAAACGGGTCACTATCTACAAAACTGGCGGGATCGAGTCTCTTCTTTCTCGCGACTCTGAAGCTGCTGCTGTTGCTTCCGCTGCCGAACCTGCAGCTGCACCCCATTGTTCTGGCGTTAGCGGCCGACACTTTGCCTCCGA
Organism: Ustilago lituana; assembly: GCA_928869825.1. NCBI lineage: Eukaryota > Fungi > Basidiomycota > Ustilaginomycetes > Ustilaginales > Ustilaginaceae > Ustilago > Ustilago lituana. The sequence goes on from CAKMYA010000029.1 coordinate 4,642, forward strand.
GGAATCACGCCAAGCTGTGCATCGCATCCCCATCTCGGACGCCATCTACCTCACCGCCGACACCGACGACACACTCACCTCACTCGAGCCGGGCAAGACGTACATCATTGGCGGCATTGTCGACAAGAATCGCTACAAGGGTCTCTGCCGCGCCAAAGCAGATCGTTTGGGCATCCGCGCCGCCAAGCTGCCGCTGTCGCAAGAGATGTTGCAGGCGGTCGAACGCAATGTGCGTTCGCAAGGAGAGTCGATTCAGGAAGAAGACGATGGACAAGAGGGAGAAAAGGGGTTTGTAGGGAGGAAGGTATTGACGGTGAATCAGGTGGTGGAGATTTTGACGGCGTGGACGGAGACCAGGGACTGGGTGAAAGCGCTGGAGAAGGCGTTACCCAGGAGGAAGCTCAAGCAGCGTGGACCGGCGGCCAAGAGTGCAACGGAGGCATCAGCGCCGGAAATAGATGGTGAGGAAGAGGGAGATGCGGTGAGGAATGGGTCGTGATTCCCACATACGCCCGATTTGGGGGTCAAGATGTAATGCTATTGATACCAGTCCAGCCAGTAAAGAGTGAAAGAGTGAGGAGGGAATAAGTCTGATGCTCATGAAAGGAAATGAAAGCGCAATGGCTGAAGCCAAGGAAGCACGACGGTGAAAGAAGACGAAGGCAAAAGCGAAAGCGAGAAAGGTACAAGTGGTCGGGAGATCAAGTGGTCGCCACCAGTGCAGACCGACATTTCTCTATGGCAAAGACTTTTAGGGCTGGAATGCGAGGACGGCAGTGAAGAGCACACTCGCCGTGACTAGGAGCACTGGCAACGATTTGGCCTTGTTTGCGGCCGAAGTCGAGTTGATCCTCGCATTCGACCCTGAGGAGCTAGTCACGTTTTGACTCTGGTCCACCAGCCCTTGGCCGCTCTGCACCTGCACTGCTGATGGCGTCGTCTCGGCCGCTGCTACCGACACTGATGTGGGCGAAGCGTGCAAGCTCGAGCTGGTGGTGCTGTTGTGCGCCTTGAAGTCGACATGCCTGTGATACGCCGTGGCAAAGGCACGGGCGTGTTTGAAGGTGGATGTGAAGGTGTGGTGGTGCTTGGGCTGGCGGTTGACGCAGGTAGCAGATGCGTCGATGTGGTCGAAATGGCACTCGAGGTGAGCGCCCGTGTTATCGCGCGCGGCAAAGTAGTTGTGGGATTCGAGGAACTTTTGGTCCTGGACGATATGGGTAGTGTGGCCATTGATCGAGGCGTATTCGTGCGCGCGTATGTTCCAGACGGTGGCGGCGGCTCCGTCGGGGGCGGTGGTGGTGGCGAGCGGGGTGGGTGCGAAGCGGATGGAGACGTCGCCGTCGAGCTTGGTCATGGCGTGCTCAAGGGAGTTGATCATTTGATCGACGCCGGGGGCGAACAGGGAGAGTGTCGATGTCGGCATCGTTACTGTGAACAGGACGCGGAGACGGAGAGATGAAAGAGTGTGGGGCGGTAAAGTGGGGAGCGGGGAGGGGAGATGGTGGTATTACCGGGAATTGCATTGGACGGCGATGAGAAGGGAGGTTAGCAACACGCTGTGTGTCTCACAGAACACGCCGAACGCACGCAGCTTGTTCGACCCTTTGCCGCTCCGCTCCCATTCTTCGGCAGGCCGTCGCTCTCGTTGACACTTGAGCTTGCCGCTGCTTCTCTACCGTGTGTCGTGTGGTTATGGGCTCATCTGAGCATCAGTCAAGCTCACTTGAGGACGCAAAGAGGAGGAGGAGAGTAGCAATGCTCGGATATGCCAGACGACGATCGAGAGGATTCGCGCGCGTGCGACAATGCATGCAGCTCCATTTAGAAGCCACTCTGCTCGGGAGAGCGAAGGCGGTTGTACCAGGAAGCGAGGATGCACAGAGCATGCAGTGAAGACGCGCACCACCGACGAAGATGGGAGCAAGGCTGTAGTGTAGGTGTTGATTTCGGCGACTTCGGCTGCAACGCGTCAGGAACCTTTTCGTGTAGCAGGCCGTCAAGTGGTGCAACTGCGGCTCGTCTGGAAGAGCAAGGGCACCAAAAAGCGAGAGAGAGAGGGGCTCAAGAGAATGAGGCGGAGAACAAGCAAGACACTGGCCGAGTGAGTGGGAAATTGTGCATATTACGCCGAGCCTCTCTTTTTGTGTTCAAACAGCTTCACTCTTTACCTCCGGGCTCGCAGATTCGCCGTACGAAAGCGACAATCACAAGTGACTATGCTTCGTGGCTGGGGTCACTATGGTTGCGGTTGTGTTTACATATCGCCACAACATGAACAGATGGCGGAGGAATGGGATCGACCTTGCGTCTGTTGCAGCTTCCAATAAGGGAAACAACAACCGGAGGAAGACGAGGAGTGGAGTGGAGAGGAGGAGTCGGGCGTTCCAAGTCGTTCGTCTAGGCTGTGCCGTTGTTCAATGGCACTTCTTGGCAGCTTAAATGAGAAACTTCCGTTTTGTGCCTGCATACCACTTGACTTGCATCGCACTCCCGATCTTGACGGGTCCGCCGATGCCATCGAATATTGCATCCTAAATTATCGCTCTGAGTTCCACAGGGGGTCGAAGAATTCGCAAAAATTCTTTTTTTTTATATCAGGCTGAACTGGCCTAGATGTATTGCAAAACGAAGCAGAAGAAACAAAATTTACAAAAAGGAACCAAAAAAAGATCCTTAGGCCACCATCAAACCATCCTGTCAGCCAGTTCATCCAGCAGTGAATCCTCCATAGAGGTGACTACTCAGTCAGAAGAGTGAGAAAGCCAGAGACAAAGCCTTCCAAAAACCAAACCAATGAATAGCAGAGCAGAGGTCAAGGATCGAAAGAGAAATGAAAAGTGAGACAGAGCAGTGCATGTGAACAGGGGATGGAACAAAAGTGGTGGTTCAGGTCATATTCAGAGCAGGGATCTCCTGCAATGGGTTCTGTGTCAAGGTGGAAGTAGAAGCCATCACAGTCAATGTTGTTGGTGCACATGTTGAAATTGGCATTGTATTGTTGGTCAAAGTTGAGGAGGTGTTGGACATAGGATGAAAAGACAGTCTGCCATTGCTTTCACATAAGAAGATGCCATGATCTAGCCAACATTTCGCAAACATGGGACACTTAGCAGTGTTGCATTTGTTGTAAGCATCAGAAATGGTCTTAGCGATGAGGGCTACATGTTCAACCACCAAGCCTGCCAGATCGAGTTGGGGTTTGTAGTCATTCTGGAGTCCATCAGTAATCACAGCTTTGTGATGTTGCATCATGAGATGAATAGCCAGGTCTTGCCAGGGAATCAGGCAGGCTCGCAATGGTGTAGGCATTTTGAGACTGGGCCAACCTAGCACTATGTTGCAAGTGTTGATAGGAATGCTGTGTCCATTGACCATCTTATGCAATGTGGGCATGATCGATTTCCACATTGCCATGGCATGTTCACATTCGATGAAACCATGTGCTGCTGAGTCTTTGGGGCCAGTGCAAAGCATGCATTCTGTGACCCCAAATACATGTTCAATTTCATATGAGTCTTGAGTGGGTTTGTCATCAGGTTCTTGCTTGATATTGTTGGTAGGTTCATGCTGGGCCCCAATGAACATTTGTGCTTGAGGTGCCAAAGTTGTGTCATCGAGGGTCATGTAACTAGCAAGTTGACAGTCTGCTCATGGTTTCTGTGCTAGCCAGGGTCAATGATGTAGAAATAAGAACACATCTGATTGTGCCTCCAAAGTCAGTAAATTGCCTTGCATTTGCCATTCCCATACTTGCCACCATTCCATTTCACCAGCTGTGAAGTCCCAATCCAGCACAACGATCTTGTTGGGGGCTTGAAAAGCTCATGCATGCTTGACAGTGTATTCTTGCAAAGGCTTGTCCATGAGAGTTGCTATATGCCAGGGAAAAGGTAGATCGACTGTGTCGATAACAAATGGGTGATCATGTGGACAAGGATTTTTGTTGCTGGTGGAGTGGTCTGGGTGGATCAGGAAGCACCATTGTATGCATCACAGCTTCTGACTGACAGTAGGGTGGAGGCTCTTCCACATGTCTGTCCAGTGCAGAGTAACCAATCTTCCTGCTGCCTCACTGAATTGGTTGTATGTGTTGGGGTGACTGCAAGTGGTGATGTAGTTGTTCTTACAGCCCAACAGGGAAGGAGGAACTAGAGGATGCAACTCGAGTATAGTACATGGATGAGCCACCTTTCCCATGTTGCCCAGATTGTACCAAAGAAGATCTCCCCAAACTCGAAGACCCCCCTGTTCCCAAGCGCTTGCAGTGGTTGCCAAGACCATTGGCCATGTGAATCTGAACATGTTGTGAAAGAAAGGAAGCGCTAACAACTCCTGAGTGGTTAGTTCATCCCATGCAGGACGAACACTGAGTCGCAATTGGCAAAGAGTGTACACCACCCAGTGCATGAACGATTTCTGTGCCATAAGAATACTGTTCATCAGTCACCAAGGTATGCCTCACCAAAGGATGAAATGTGCCAGTATCACCTTGTATTCCTTCCACATGTGGTCTTGGAGTGCAGCCTGGAATTGGTAACCGGTTGGCTCTGTGTTGAGTAGAAGGCCTGCAATAATTTGCCCTAGCAAAGCGATGGTCATGTAGTTTGAGCTTATCAGGCCCAAACCACTGACATGCCAAGGAGCAATGATGATCTCATGACAAAGCCAGTTGCACCTACCCAGAAAAAGGTACAGGTTGACGATTTTGTTCATTTGTCATTGAAAGTCATGTGGCAGTGGGCAGAGATGAACAGCATGCCAAAGTTTGGTGAGGAGAAAGGAGTTGCAGATGTGGACTCATGTGAAGAGCATTGATTTGGTTGTTGAAAGAATGTTGATCATGGCTTGAACTGCTGTGATTCATTTTTCGAGAGTGGCATGTGGGATGCCACTGTCTAAATGAAGAGGATATCTGAGGTGGATGATCTCCATTTGCAGATCACCAAGGGTTGGGAAAGGAATGTCTTCAGCAGAGAGTGCCTCAGCATTGGCATGAGGTGGTCCAAATTGGAAGGCTTGCAACTTTTCTTGATTCACTTTGGCATTGGATGCCAATTCATACAAGTTGAGAAAGTCCAAGAACTTGAGCAAATTGGCCTTGTTGTTGATGATAAGCAGAATGTCATCAGCGAAAGCTAAGGAGGAGAGCCTCAACAGATGTGCTGAATTGGTTTGAAGTGTGGTCTCGGCATGGTGGTGGTTTTGCACATAGTTGAGCAGCGGCTGTAGACTGAAGTTGTAAAGCAGAGGTGACATTGGATCACCTTGGAGGAGACCACAGGTGAGGGGGATGGGTTCTGTCATATGTCCCTCTGCCAACTGACATACTGAAGGGTGATGATACATTTCTCTAATGTATGTGAGAAAACGTGATCTGAAACCATACATTTGCAGACATTTGAGAAGCCACTTGTGCTGCACATGATTGTACGCTTTCTGTTGATCGAGGTTGAGGATCCATACTGGTCCAGGGATATCCTCCATTGCCACTGCTCTCTGGATCAGGTATAGAGTGACAATGTTCATTGCAGAGGAATGTCCCACAATAAAACCGGTTTGAGCTGAGTGGACCACTTCTGCAGTGGCTGGCTGCAGACGATCTGAGATTGCTCCTCCCAGGATATGGAAAGTGGCAGTGGCAATCGAGAGAGGTCAATAGTTGCTGAGTTTAGACAGGTCACCTTTCTTCAGAAGCAAAACTCCATGCAGCATGGGTTCACCAGCTGGTAGCTGGTGCCCACAGAAAAGTGCATTACCAAGTAGGCAAATCTGCACCAGGCCTTCGCCACCGAGGGCACATAGGAGTGGATAGGTGAGTCCATCCATACCTGGAGAGGACTCATCATGGGCTCATTTGAGGACAGGGCAAAGCTTGTCAACTGTGAATGGAGCTTCAAGCTTGTGTCTGGTTGCAGTGCTGATGGTGCGATTAATCGAGCCCAACATGAGTGAAGTGGCCTCATCTGTGGAGTGATCACATGGTTGGGGCATAAAGAGAGTGGTGTAGAAATGTTGAATTGCAACCAGTTTTGTTTCAAGGGTGGTATGATGTCCAGCATCATCACACAAGTCTGGCAGCCCTGCAAAGGTTCTGCTTTCGAGGCATGGGATGATCCATGCCATGGGATGAAACATGTTGGCTTCGAACAATGATCTTCCATCAGCCATCGTTGCAACAGTGTGTGCATGATTGAGAGTTTGCAGCTGCTCCAACAATTCAAGGAAAAGGGTGTGCATGTCATCGCCATGGAAGATGTCCAAATTCACCATTCATTGAACGATTCATGCCTGCTTCACCATGTTCTTCTGAGCCTTTTGGCTTAAAGTCATGGCAATGTTCGAGGCTGTAGTGTGAATTCATTCAATGAAAGAGAAAAACCACTGAATAGGAGGACATTGCACATTCAGTGGAAGCTGTGCTGCATATTGAGATATGTGGAGCTGAAAACCAGGGAGGAGATGAGCTGCACAGTGGAGCCACCACACTCCTGGGCCGAGATCATTGCGAGGTGCATTGCTACCGATCTGTACAGCCACCACACTGTGGTCTGAGAGGCTTGGGCGAGTTTCGATTGACTTGAGATGCAGAATCAGAGTGTGAGAGACCAAGACTCCATCAATATGATGGGTGGAGACCAGATTGCTGTGAATAGTGTGATAACGAGTGTAAACGATGCCAGCAGGGTGCAAAGTATGGTACACATCGATGAGGCCAGCTCATGCAAGGATGCTGTGTGGGACTTGAATGGTCGCAGCACCCATACTGGCTGGAGGAAAGTTGTCCAGCATTGGCACATGAATTGCATTCCAGTCAGCGCCAATGATGGCACCAACATGCTCATCCATTACTGATGAATCGATATGAGAAAGTTCTGGAGTATCAGTGTTCCAGAACTCTCTGCATTTGTTGTCTGTTGGTGGTACATGGATGCTCCAAAGATGGAGCAATCAAACTTGCTGGCCCAAAGCAGCTTCCAAATCTGGGATGTGGACATGAGCATAGGCGAAGTATTTGCCAATGAGAGAGGTCTCGATGACCCAATTCATGTTGTGCAAAATGATGCTGGCATCAGTGCCCAAAATGGCTTGGTGAGCTCAAGGAGAGGCAGTGTGGTGGAGACAGTGAAGTGGATTGTGATGAGGCAGTGATTGTGGTGAGGTGAGGTGCATCTCTTGGAGCAGAATGATGTTGGCCTTTCCCAGCGGTTGCGAGCAGTCATGGAGTGCAGCAATATGCTCAGTGTTGTTCAAAGTAGCACAATTCCAGGTAGCCACTGTGAGAGTGCCTGAAAGCTTAAGGTTGACCATAGTTGAGTGCAGGGGTCTTGCTCTGGGCAGGAACCGGTTGACAGTGGTCTGCAACCTCATCAAGAGTCTGGTTGAGATTGGTGTTGAGAGGGCACACCGACTTGTTGTGACCAGGCTCATTACACTTGAAGCAGTGACAATGAGGGCAGTTGTCAAAAGAATGGTAGTGTGTGATGTTGGCCTGGCATGTAGTGCACCAATTGAGTCAACCAATGTACTGAAGCTTGCAGTGTTGACCACCAAGGTTGATGTATCTGGGGATGGCTTGTATCTTCGCTGGGTTGCATCCTTCATTTGAGTTGGTACCAGCAGTGTCAACCAGCACCACCAGCTTGTTCACTGGAACACGTTGTTCACTGCCAGGGAGCGAGTGCATTTCAGCCCAAATGTCATGGATGTGGACATAGTGCATAAGGAAGATGGCAATAGTTGTAGCAAGGTGGCAAGGCTCCTCGTTCTTGGAGTAGTTGGAGATCTCGATGACCATGGCCATATGAGGTAATGCAGGACCCACAAGGTGATGCTGAAGGGGTGCACCATGAAAGACAAGGGGAACCTCAGCGATTGCACTGAAGTGGTCAAATTCACCACAGATGTCAACAAAACAGCTGCAACTGACACCCTTTGGAAAGTTGATGGTAAAGTAAGGGTTGTTGATACCCTTAGACTTGAGGTGACACTTGACTTGGACCATGAAGGAACCACAGGCCATGTTTTCTTCTTTGTTGGCACTAAAGCGTCCCTTGAATTGCCATCGGATGGTACAGGCAGCGATCTTGGCTCTGTCTGATCGAGGGAAGGGGAGATCTTCCCAAGGGACCAAGGGAGGAGGGCATGGAGCAGCAGAGGCATTGGGACCTTGGCTGGGTCTGCGATGGGCAGCCCAGAGGTGAAGGCCAGTGACCATGGTGGTGAAAGAGTTGGGGTCCAGCTCATTTGCGATTGCCAATGCTTCAGCACTGCTGGGGGCATAAGGCTGATCAGCACAGCTAGAGGCATTGTTGCTCAACATAGGGAAAAGGCGGTTTGGAATTGCTTAGTGTTGGGGAGTGGTTGGAAAATGTGAGGGATGGTAGTGGTGCAAAGGATCATGTAGCATTGGGTTATGTCCAGTCTTGGTGGTGGGCTCAGCAGTGTGGGCCATGGCTGTGTGAAGAGGGCTGGCACATTCCAGCTGGGGACTGGATGAGGTTGTCATGTCACCCAGTGAGATGAAGTGCGACAAGGGTTGGACATTGGCACCAGACCAGTGTGCTTGGGCCCTGTGGCTGAGTGGGGGAGGGGCATGACCTGCATGTGGCTGGTCTGCAATGGCAGACAAAGGGGTTTGTCATGATCAGGCTGCACCTGGAGATCAGGTGAGCAGCGAAAGTTAGCATTGAATGCCCTGTATTGGTGTCAGTTTTGCCTTTGCCCAATGTGGGGGCTCCCCAACATCGCTCTAGAGTTGAGTGGTGCTGAAAGAATGGCTGAAATCTGTCGAAAAATGGTCAATTTGGCCAGGTGTCTGTTGGAAAGTTGAAAGATGCCATAAACATCCAGTAGATGTCGCAGAGTGGTCATCATTGTCATGTTGGAGTGTGCTGATGTGGGATGGGTCGATGCTATTAGGCAAAAACAGTGAGTGGATAGTGATTCCAAGATGTTGTAGATGGCAGTTCTTGATGGGTGTCAAAAACCATCATCCCAAACAAATTGAAATCACCATTATGCTGTCATTTCCTGATTGATCTTGCTCCAAATTTGGTGAGGGAAAAGCCCTCAGAATTCCGAGTGTCAGGTTGGCCAAAAAAGGCAAAAAAGCAGGGTTTTTTTTATATATCAGGCCGAAAAGGCCTAACTTCGATTACAAACCAGGGAAAAAGAAGGATGTGTAGTATGATACAAGAAACAGAAAGAACCTTAGGCAACCATCAAACCACCAGCGCTTTTGGGGAAGATCGACCCTGAGTCCTCCCAAAAGAGGTGACTGCCTGGTCAAGTGAGCAAGAGAGTTGGAAACAGAGCTGTCAGGACCCAGCCATAGTGGTAGCAGACCAGAGGCCAAGGGACATGGAGGGGGGAGAGAAGGGGAGAGGGGACAGAGAATCTAATCAGGGGGAGGAGCAGAGGGGTGAGAAGGAAGAGGGGACAGACATTAGTGTCTACTATAATCCTCGCAAAGAGCACTATCATGTGTTTGGTAAGGGAAGTTCTTGGAGCAGGATCCTGGCTGAAGTTGTGGAGCTTGAGGCCTGAGGGTTGGTTGGAGCACTCATGGTGGCAGTACTGGAGGGTGTCGCAGGACTCGACATGAGATGGAATTGGATTGTGCCATTGACACACCTTAAGAGAGTCCTGCCATCGATCCATTTTTTGGCAAACTGGTCTTGTTTCGCTATGGCACATTGCTGGTATGCATCAGTGATGGTCTTGGTGATGAGCAATATGTGTTCTGTGGCAAGCCCAGTCAAGTCAAAGTGTGGGTTGTGATCGTGTTTGAGGCCATCAGCGATGGCAAGCTTATGTTGTTGAGCCAAAAGATGGATAGCCACATCGCACCACAGAATTAGCTTTGCTTGCAGAGCGGTGGGGCATTTGATCTGTGGCCATCCTAACACCACACTTCGCAGATCCAGAGGAACTGCAGGGCTGTTGACGAGCTTGTGAAGAGTTGGCATAATCGACTTCCACATCTGCTGAATTGCAGGACATTTGACATAGCCATGGGCAGCTGAATCTTTGGGGCTGCTACAGAGCATGCATGTTGCAACACCAAAGACATGCTCAATCTCATAGGAGTTGGGGTTCGTAGTTTCAACCAACATCTCCTCAGTGATATTGGCAGATTCATGACGAGGGACATTGAAGAAATCCTCTTGAGTAGTGAGCCTGAGGTCATCGAGAGCCACATAGCTGGCCAGTCGATGTTCATTTCGAGGCTTCTGTGCAAGCCAGGGTCAGCATTGCAGAAACATAAATATGTTGGATTGTGCTGCTGAGGTCAGGATATTTGCAGTCGTTTGCCAAGCCCATACTTGCTGCCATTCATTCTCTCCAGCTTCGAAGTCCCAGTCAGGCATCACAACCTTAGTTGGGGCTTGGAAGGCATGAGCATTTTTGACAGTGTACTTGCAAAGTGGCTTGCCTGCAAGAGTCATGATTCGCCACAGGAAGGGTAGACCGACAGTGTCAATATCAAAAGGCACATTGTGGGGTCAAGGATTCTTGACACTTTTGGAATGGTCAGGGTGGCGATGATAGAATTTGCTGATTTCTCGCAGCTTGTGACTGACAGTAGGGTGAAGCTTCGACCACATCCCAGTCCAGTGAGGGGTCAGGAACTGACCAGCAGCCTTGCTGAACATGGGGTAGGTGTCCAGATGACCCCTTGTTGGGATGTAATTATTCTTGACCCCTGAAGGGGAAGGGGGGACCAGTGGGTAAGAGTCAGCAATGGTGCAAGGGTGCATGTCTTTACCTTTCTCACCAGGGTTGTACCAGAGCAGGTCTCCCCAGACCCGGAGTCCGTTACGTTCCCAAGCACAGGTGGTAGTCATAGAGATGTCTGGCCATTGGAAGCCATACATATCGTTGTAGAAGGGGAGCGAGAGTAGCTCTGGTACCGTGAGTTCATCCCATGATGGGGTGACACTGAGTCGAAGCTGGCAAAGAGTATAAACGACCCGATGCAGGAAGGATTTCTGGGCCGTGAGGACGCTATTCATAAGCCACCAAGGAATCCCACGCTGGAGGATGAGGTGCGCAGGGGTGGCCTTGTACTCGTGCCACATGTGTTCCTGTAGAGCTGCACAGAACTGAAAACCTGCAGGTTCGGTACTAAGCAGCAGACCAGCCACAATTTGTCCAAGCAGGGCAATCGTCATGTGATTTGAGTTGATAAGACCCAGGCCACCAATGTGTCGAGGTGCCACCACAATCTCGTGGCGGAGCCAATTGCAGCGACCCAGAAAGAGGTAGGGGTTGATGACAGTATTGATCGTTTGCTGGAAGTCGTACAGCAATGGACATAGTCGCACCGCATGCCATAGTTTGGTGAGCAGGAAAGAGTTGCAGATGCGGACACGTGCAAGAAGAGTGGACCTGCTGGAGGCGAGGATGTTGACCTTTGTCTGGACAGCAGAGATGCAGCACTCGATGGTGACATGTGGAATTCCACCATCTAGGCAGAATGGGTAGCCGAGATGAACAAGCTCAGCATTGGGGTCACCCATCGATGGAAAGGGAAGGTTGTCAGCGGTGATCTCGCTAGACTCAGCATAGCTGGGTCCAAAGAGGAATGCCTGTGACTTCGATTCGTTCACCTTGGCATTAGATGCCGTCTGGTAGAGATCAAGCGAGTCCATGAACTTGTTGAAGTCCTCACAGTTCTGGACAATAAGAAGAATGTCGTCAGCAAAAGCGAGGGAGGACAGACGCAGGGGGTGCGCAGCATCCCACTTGATGGTGATCTCGGTGTGATGATGGTGGCAGGCATAGTCAAGCAGCGGTTGGAGGCTGAAGTTGTAGAGGAGGCAGGACATGGGGTCCCCTTGGAGGATGCCGCAGGACAGCTGAATCGGCTCTGTCATGTGGCCTTCAGCCGATTGGCACACCGAGGGATGATGGTATAGCTCTTGGATGTATGTCAGAAAATGAGGACCGAAACCATAAGCCTGAAGGCAATCGAGGAGCCACTCATGGCAAACATGGTCGTATGCTTTTTGCTGGTCCAAATTGAGGACCCAGATGGGTCTGTCAATGTGGCCAGTGGCAACAGCCCACTGGAGCAAATAAAGGTGAACGACATTTATGGCAGATGACCTGCCCACAATGAAGCCCATTTGAGCCAAATGGATGACCTCCGTCGCAGCAGCCTGGAGATGATCCAAGATCGCTCCACCCAAGAGATGGAATGCGGCTGGGGCAATGGAGAGTGGGTGGTAGTTGCCTAACTGAGAAAGGTCACCTTTCTTGGGTAGCAGAACCCTGCGAAGCATAGGCTGGCCTGGAGGAAGGGAATGGCCACAAAAGAGTGCATTGCCAAGTGAAGCGATCTGTTGCAGCGCAGAATCACTGAGCAAGCGAAGGAGAGGGTAGGTGAGCCCATCCATGCCTGGGGCAGATTCATCAGGGGCGCACCAGAGGACAGCTCGAAGTTCCTCAACTGTGAATGAAGAGTCGAGCTTATGCCTGGTTGCTGAGCTGAGCTTGCGCTGAACCGAGGAAAGGAGTAGAGAGGCTGCCTCCTCGGTGAATTGGTCTCATGGTGCAGGTGTGAAGAGTTTGGTGTAGAACCGGTGTATAGCTGATAGCTTGGCAGCCAGCATGGTGTGTCTACCGGCATCATCCTGCAGTACTGGAAGACTGGCGAAGGTGCGACTTTCCAACTGCGGAATAATCCAAGAGGTGGGACATAGCATGTTGGCCTCAAACAAAGAGCGGGAGCTGGTGTGACGCTCGCTGGCTTGAGAGTGATCGAGGTGTTGAAGTTGGTCAAGCATCTGGAGGAAGGCGGTGTGAGTGTCAACGCTGTGGAAAAGGTCCATAGTCAACAGAGTCTGGACGAGTTGGTGACGTTTGGCTGTTCTCTTGGTGGCCTGCTGGCTCAGTGAGGTGGCGATGTTGGATGATGTCACCTGAATGTGCTCGACGAAGGTAAGGTATTGCTGGACAGGCGTCTGGTGGTAGCTTGGCTGAAGCTGAGACGCATATTGCGAGATATGGGTTTCAAACCCAGGGAGCAAGTGAGCATGGTGGTGAAGACGCCACACACCAGGGCCGAGATCAGGATGGGGCACGTTGCTGGTGAGCTTGAGGGAGACAATGCTGTGGTCCGAAGGGCTAGGGTGTGTCTCAATGGTTTGAAGATGGGGAACGAGCGTGTGGGACACCGAGATACCATCAAGACAGTGAGCGGAGATGAGGATGTTGTGGACCTTGTGATAACGAGTGTAGGCCATACTGGTGGGGTGGAGTGTCTGGTACACATCAACTAGGCCAGCTCGAGCGAGGATGCCATGCAGCACCTGCGGGGTTTGCTGGTCGCTGGGAAAAGTGTCAAGGAGCAGGGAGTGCACAGCATTCCAGTCAGCTCTGACAATCGCTCCAGTGTGCTGGTCCAGTGAGCAAGCGTCGATGCATGAGAGTTCAGGCATGTCAGTGTTCCAGAACTCACGACACACAGCATCTACAGGAGGGGCATGGATGCTCCAGATGTGAAGCGAACGAATGTTTTGGCCCACTGCAGGTTGCTCAGCAGGAATGCGAACGTGGGCATAGACAAAATGGTCATGCACAAGAGAGGTCTCGATAATCCAATGAGTATTGCATAGGATGATACCAGCATCCTTACCCAAGATGGCTTGATGGGCTTGAGTTGAGAAGGGGTGGTGAAGCCGCAGTAGAGGGTTGGCGCAGGGCAAAGCCTCAGGTGTGGCTAGACGCATTTCTTGCAGGAGAACGATGTTGGCTTTGCCAATCGCTTGGGAGCGATCATGGACCAAAGCAATGCGATCGTAATTGTTGAGGCTAGCACAATTCCACATCGCAATCATAATGGAGCTCGCAAGCTTAAGGCCGACTGTAGTCGAGTTCAGATGCATCTTCGGTGGTCTCGTTGGCCAGCTGTGACGCCATAGCCGCATCAGAATGCTCAGACGCCTGACGCTCACGAGGGCAAAGAGCAGCGCTGTGCCCAACTTCATTGCAATTGAAGCAGCGACGATGGGGGCAATTGTCGAAACTGTGAAACTGCATGATGTTGCTGTGGCAGGTGGTGCACCAGGTGAGCCTACCAACATAGTGCAGTTCGCACTGTTGGCCACCGAGATTGATATAGCCTGGGATGGCTTGAACCTTGGCAGGGTCATGAGCGCCAGTGGGGGAGGGCACAGTCTCAGTGAGAACCACCATTTTGTTGGCAGGGCGAAGGGTGGGGTCACCAGGGATAGAGTGCATTTCAGCCCAGATGTCATGAACCTTTGCAAAGGGCATGAGGTACAGAGCCACCATTCTGGTGAGCAGGTGGATATCTTCATTCTCAGAAAAGTTGGTGACCTCCACCACCATGGTGGTGTGAGGGAGGATGGGGCCAACAAGGTGACGTTGCAAGGGGGCTTTGCGAAACACAAGAGGTGCATCAGCCAAGGCAGCCATGTGGTCCTTGTCGACACAAATGTCGATGAATCTGCCCCAGCCAACTCCCCTAGGGAAGTTGACCATGAAATTGGGGTTACTGAAACCCTTAAATTCCAGAAAGCGTTTGACCTGAACAGTGAGAGAACCGTGAGCAATATTCTCCTCTTTGTTGAGGTTGAAACATCCAGTAAACTGCCAGCGAATGGTGCAGGCTGCAATCCTGGCATGATCCGTTCGTGGAAAGGGAAGATCCTCAAACGGAACCAAGGGAGGTGTGATGGTTGCAGCAGAGGCAGGACCAGCACTGGTGTTGCAGCGAGTGGCCCAAATGTGTTGCCCAGTGACAACGGTGGCAAAGGAATCAGGGTCCAGCTCCGAGAACAGGGCGGGATCGACTCCAGCAGGAGGGGCTGCATCCTGGGTGGGGTTGCGATGAGTGTTGCGAGAAGACATTGGTGGGGTAAGAATGGCACGTTGAAGTTGGTAGACATGTGGAGGTGGTGGCAGGTGGTCAAGACAGCGGAGGATATGGCCTCAAGAGGAGGAACATTGTACCTAGAATGTGTACCCTGCGAACGGTGATCGGGCAGCTGGCTGTGGGCTGGCAGGTGCCAGCAGATCAGAGGTTGAAACAGGCGACTCAAACAGTCAAAGGCCCAGCAGCCTGTGGGAGAGGGTAGGAGGCCATTGCGCTCAGGCCCCTTGGCTGAGTCGATGGAACAGATGACCTGCATGTGGCAGTCCTGGGAAGGAGGCCCCAGCGCAGGCTCGTCGTGATCAGAGACACCCTGAAGGGTACCACTGACAATGATGGGTCGAGTAGAGGGGTCGATTTGGTGTTGGTTTTGCCCTGGCAGGAGGCAGGGGCTCCCCAGCGTCACTCTAAAGTCGTGAGATGTCGAAAGATCGGTCCAAAGAGGTCGAAAAGAGACCATATTGGCAGCAGGATGCTGAACAGATCAGAGCAAGTGAATCTCCGCCAATTCTGGTCACAATAGAGTCGGGAAAGGCTCGCTGGCATGTGCCAGGGATAGGCAAGGCGATTGTATCGAGCGAGGAGGGCGAGTGAATAGTGGAACCGCTGAGTTGCAGATGGAGGTTCTTGACAGGCATCAAAAACCACCATCTCAAAAACTTCGAATCACCATAACTCGGCCATTTCCTGATCGTTCTTGTTCGAAATTTGGTGAGGGCGTTCCCCTCAATCGTCCATGTTCAAGGAGGCCAAAAACTTGGCAAAAAATCAGGGTCGTACCGGGATTCGAACCCGGGGCAAGAGAAAATTTGGATGCAACCCGACTGAGAGCACGGGTGTATAATCAAAATCTCCTAAGTTGACCACTACTCCATACAACCAACCTCACCGCTCAAGGCGCGAGATAGCATCTATAAAGAATGCTGGATCAGACAGCATCACGAGTTCCCACAACACCTCACGAAGATGGATGCTCGCTGAGCCTCACGCCAGCAAGAGCCTAGCTTATCGTTGTGATTGCTCTGTGCTGTGTCGAGTCAAACCACTTCCACTCGTTCTGGCAACAAAATACAGCCGCGGCTGCTTTGCATTCCTTGATCCGGAGCCGCGCGTGCCACAATGACACGAAGACACATCTGGTTCCCCAGAGATAGCTGACGATTCAGAACGTTATGCCAGCAGCACTGATAGCTCATTCTGTTCCCTTTCGTGCGCTCTGCTCTTGTCATGCATATGTTTGCCCATGCCGATAGCGTCGATAGTGCTGAGTCGGCTATCACGGTTTGGTGCCATTGGATGCACTTTAGCTAATGGAGCGGAGAGGTCCGGCTGCGCTTACTGCGTCTAGTGTGCATCGAGAGCGCGGTCTTATCACGCTCCATGACAGCCCAGCACACTGTTGCTTCGGGGCAGGCGACATCAGAAGAAGAGGAGGAAGAAAATAAATGGCCGACGTGCATCAGCCTGCGTGTTTCCAGTGGTGCCCAGCACAGCTTCATATTTCGACTGTTGGGCTGCAGTTGACCACAAGGAGAAGCCTCGGTCGCTTGAATTTTTGCTATTACAGGGTATGCACTTTTTATTCACCCAACTTTTCTGGAAAAAAAGGGGAAAAAAATTGCAGAAAATTCATCGAGTGGCAGCGGTCTTGAGACTCCGATAGGCTCGGAAGCCACAATGGTCGATGCATAACCAGAGGTGTGCTCTATCCCGGCAGATCCGGCTCTTTAATGGAAAGGAAACAACCAGCCGAGAGAATCGAAGCCCTTGTCCGATGTCACAGTAAGTAAGCCTCACCACAGCACAACCGCCGATGGTCATCACGACAATGCACAATGACGAGTTCAAGTTCAGTGGACCATGGGGTGGACACGCTCCACTCATAGAATGCTTGATGACAAGCTTCACTAGCTAGCATACAGCAGCTTGGTGAAAGCTACGGATGATCCTCGGTCTGTCGAATAGCGATCGATCCTACTAAAAGAGGCTTTGCAGCGGCTTTTACCATGCGAGCTAGCTCTGCACTCTCCTTTTTTTTTTTTTTTTTTCTCTCCCTCATTTCAAGGTTTAGGTCGGCAGCCGGCGTCATGTTGTCCTATTCTGGTTGGAGAGAGCGCTGACCACACTTTATGCTGACGTTCATTCCAACAGTTATAGGCTTGCAATGGTGGCATTGACGCAATTCTCTGCGTCGGCCGGGCGTTAGGAAGACGCATGACAGCGAGAAGAAGGCCGGGTAGACGTGGTGGCGTGCTTAAGCGAACGTGACAGGCCTCGCATGGGGGAAGGCCTGCCACGGTGTGCAAACTTTTTGGCAAAAATAACCAAGCAACTGATCACCGATGAGGTGCAAAACCGACTGCCAAGGTCAAAAGCTGTAGTCCAGTCACAAGATGCTCAAGCAAGTAGAGCGACGCAGAACGAGGTGGTTAAACCGAGCGCTGGTTCTTGGAGCCAAAGTTTTCGACGCCTATAGCAAACACGCAGGTTCACAACATGGACGAGTTTGCCGACCATGTGCTAGTTTTCCCTTGGAGAGCTACGGCGACAACCCAGAGACTTGTAATAATCAAGACAAGGAATCCCCACACTGTATTCACTCGAACGGCTCCGATCAAGTTTCTTGGCAAACTCAAAAACGGTGCTGGTAACTAGACCGTAGTCAAACCGTCAGTGTGAATGACGAGCGGCAGCGCCAAGGCCCGACCAAATTGGGGATTAGAACCAGATCAAGACGGCCAGCCAGCCCCGGAATGAGAAGATGGCATCTCCAATCTCAGGCAAAACCGCCGAAATGAAGAGGCAGGCACACCAACGACGCGGTGGGAGAGGAGCGTAGAGTGGGGCTGTTTCAAGGAGAAGCGTAGGGTTGAATGCAACGAAGCCCAATTCATTTGTGGCATGGGCATCGGAGTGCTGTGGGTTCGCTGCGCTGCAACGGGTCCAAGTTGAGGGGTGACAAACACGGTTTCGAGCGACCGAAGGCAGGCCGGCCCGTTCAGAGTGACACTGAATGGTACGAGCTCAAAGCCAACGCCGTTCTTGACTAGAAACGATCAGAGCCAATCTGCTACCCCTCGGAATGCTCTCGAGTAGACTGGTGATCACTCGGTGCGGGCCAGGTCAGCGACGAGAAGGAAAGCGGTCTCCACACACTCGGATGATACCGCCTGTTTTCCGGTAAACCGGCCATCTTTTTCTGCTTTCATGAGAGTCGAGTGGAGAGCAGCGCGGGGACGGTGGGCGAAAGACCAAGGCGATGCTCGGCTGTGGTCAAGCAGCTCTGAAGAACAGCAAAAGTTTGTGCGTCAGCGCACGGTTATTGGCTCGTGGTTGTTCGTCAAGTTTTCATACTAAAACTTTGCCAGCTCGCAACGGAAGAAACTGAAAAAAGGGGGTTTTTTTTTTGTTTTTGTTTTTGTTTTTGTTTTGTTTCATGAAAAGAAAAGGCGAAACTTTCAATTCTTTGTCAAATTGGATTGGACGAGAGACGCGACGGGTTGTGAAGAAGGGTTCACCTTGTCCGTTCTCCACCGAACTGTTCTTACGCCGGAAGGAAATGGGAACGTGCGGAAAGTATGGAAAGTTTGCGTACTGCCCTGTCATCCGGCCCCCCCTTTTTCTCATTCAGGCCTATCGCCCTGAGGCTTTCAGCACCGGTCTTTTGGAAACATAAGAAAGTTTCAAACATGGCTGGCTGTCTTTGCACTTGGCCGCGGCAGGCCACCGCAAGGTTGCGTACGTTTTGAAAAAGAGGAAACCTTCGCGCCGCCGAGTACCCCACATCTTTGTCCTGTGCCCCATTCCGGTCTCTCACACTGCTCTTGTGCCGCGGGTCCCATGCTCGAACAGCATTTGACCGTGTTCGATCCTCTTTTTCGCAATTTCCGTTGTTTTCCCCCTCTTTTGCCGTAATCTCGCCATTCGCTTGCGGCTCCCCGCCTTTATGAAAATGTGTTCGCTTTCGTGCTAGGATGCGTGCGTGCGTGCGTGACAGTAGGGTAGAAATAGTCCGGCGAGGATTGTGGGTAAAGCGAAAGCAGGAAAGGATGAGAAAAAAAAAAAAAAAAAAGGTGGGTCGTGGGTCGTGGGTCGTGAGAGTGACTAACTGAGATTAGTGTTCGGCAACATTGGCTCAGCCAAAGCCGCTCTGCTCTGCCCTCTACCGCTTTTGCCTTGTCTGTTCGAAAGAGACTCTCTCTGCCCCTCATTTCCCGAAATCTGGCTCTAGACCACAGTCCCCACTTCTTATCGATGATTTCCCTCTTTGCCCTCTCTCCTCTCCTCTCCTCCGAGCCGAATCTGCTCTTGCTAGCCTAGTCCCTCCATCCACCCCTCATTTCCACTCCGTCTCTGGGGTTCTCTTTGTTGCTTTCATCATTGTTTATCGCCATCAACGTCACCACCACCACCACCACCACCACCACCATAACCAACGACAACAACGCCGACATACCGAATCTGAATCAATTCAATTCTTGCTCAAATTTTTGCTCTCGGTGATTTACGGAGTGCCCGCCCGCACTGGATTTATCTCCTTCGCATCCCGCACTGATAGGATCCATCTTCAGATCAACTCGCTCCTACAACACTCTTCTACGCTCGCAACTCCTGCATCTTCTTTTCAGGACGTTCTGACCTCGACCCATCTTTGACGTTCCCGAAGTTCGATACCAAACGAGACCCCTTTTCTTCGTCTCTTTGGCCTTGCCGTCCCTCAGCGCTCCGGCAGACTTGAATTGCGCTTCTCACATAATGGCTCAGCCGTCTGCCACCAATATGGCCGATACCAGCGCCGATGCTGCTGCGCTCACAGCTACCAACTATACGGTAGACAAGTCTCAGATCCCCCGACCGTACAAGTGCCCCCTCTGCTCGCGCGCCTTCTACCGTCTCGAGCACCAGACCCGACACATTCGCACTCACACCGGCGAAAAGCCCCACGTCTGCACACATCCCGGATGCGAGAAGCGTTTTAGCCGAAGTGATGAGCTGACTCGTCATGTCCGCATCCACGCCAATCCCAAAAAGGGCGGTGCCCACCCCGACGAGAAGAAGGCCGCAGCACGCAAGTCGGCTGGCAGCTCTTCGACGCACGGCTCCGCTCCTACCATTGCCTCGGCTTCTTCGAAGCCCCACCACCACCACAACAACAGGACGCTCAGATGGCAGGTAGGCGACGATGAGGGTGACGACAGTGATTCCGACCGCGAGCATGGTAGGCACGCCGTCCGTTCCGGTCGCAACGGTGAAATGTCGACGCTTGCCATGCTCGCCAGCGACGAGCTTCACGAGCTTCAGCGTGCCGAGCGTGAAGGCCGCCGCTTGCCTCCTCACGCCTACAACGGACACTATTCGCAAGACCCTTACGCCGATCGGTATCACGCTCACGCATCCGGCAGCTACGCCTACCCTCCCGCTCCCGCTCCTGCTCCTCCCGCTGCTTCTTCCGAACACGCGCCGCCCGGATGCTCGCACGAGGACTGCCACCGCAAGTACAACGATCGGATCGCATCTGCCATCCTCGCACGCCCCTCCTCGAACCGTTACGCAGCCGAGTGCGGCTACTCCTCGCGTCCACCGCATGCAGCCTACAACAGCAGCCACCCACCTCCCAGCCTCTACCGCTATTACCAGCACGGCGCAGGTGGCTGGGCTTCCACCTCCTCAAGCGTACCAAGCAGCGTCGAGCACTCGCCCCGCTTCTCACCCGATGACCATTTGCACGGCGACGACTACGCCTCTGAATCCGAGCACACATCGCTTCACGATGACCTTAAGCCTCGTCTTTCGGTTGCCGGTCCTTGTGCTACCTCGCTCTCCTCGCAAAACCACCCACATTGGACCCCCAGCAGCAGCCCCGTGCTTGGTCCCCTGCGCAACATGAGCTTGCTCGGTGGAAACACGGTGCCTAACAGCCCCTACACATCGCGCCCTGGTTCCCCAGTGCACCACAGCCGTCACGGTCACAGTCACGGCCACTCGCCGCCCCACCACCATCATATGCACGAGGGCCCCGCACACCAGTCTGGACTTGGCCACCACGGTTCCCACCGTCACCGATCGCATCCTTATATGGAGTCGTCATCTCGATCCCGCTCCCATCACCACCTTTCGTCGCTCGGCATGGCTCCCATGCAGCCTACCATCCCTCCCAGCACCTCGGGCGAGCGAAGCACCGCAGCCGAGCTCGATTCGCTCCACAGCGGATCTGCATCCACCTCGGCATCCACTTCGCCAGCGCAGCCATCGCACATGCCTCCCAAGCTCTCGCGCAGTCACAGCTTTGGGTCGCGCAGCAAGGGCATTCCTTCACTCAACTCGAGCGCAAGTCTCTCTGCCTACCACTTGACTCCGATGCACCCTCCTTCGGCCGAGGCAGAACGTGGTGCGCGCCGCAGCAAGATCGAGGATATCCTGGACGGTGGTGTTGGAAGCCTCAAGCCGCCCTCTTCTCGTGCGTCGCTGCCGCATCTGGTGGCTGATCCTTCGTCGAGGACGCTCCCGCCTCCTTTCCCTGCGAGTACCTCGCACAGGGACGCAAGCCACCACCCTCTGCCCGGGCACCCTCACGCGCATGCTTACAACTACCACCCGTACGGCGATCACAAGAAGAGCGCACGCAGCAGCTCGCGCTCTGCGCCTGCTAGCCGCTCCGGTTCGCCGCACGGCTCGCCCACTTTGCATCCCATGTCCGTCCTGCCTGCCGTCTCGTCCAGGTCGCACTCGCGCCAGAGTTCGATCGGCAACAGCTTTGCCACGAGCAACGGGATGGCCAGCAGCGAGTCCAGCCCCACTAGCGTCTACTCGCAGATCCCTATGAGCGCGTCCAACTCGCCCGCAGCGGTGATTGGGTCGCACTCGGGCAGCAGCTCGGGTAGGAGCAAGAAGGTGGGCTTCGGCATGACGCCCATCCACTCGTCGCAGCGCGACTACGGCACCACGCTGCCTTCGCTCGGCCAGGCCCTGTCCAGGGAAGCTTCGCCCACCAATATGGTCCTCCCTCCTCCCATGAAGAGGATGCACGCGGATGACGTCGCCCCGGAAGTTGACATGTCTCCCGCCTGACAAGCCGCCTGAAACCCCCTTTCACGCACACGTGAAAGTATACTTCGTTTCTCACACACACCACTTCTGTTTTCCTCAGCTTCCCACGGTACCATCGCAATACTCGTCTCTGCGTTTCGTTGTTCTCCACCCCCCCCATAGATGCTTCTGTCCTCTCGCTATTTGCTGTTTTGCATGATCGCTCGCTTGCTCGTTGCGTTTAATCCCACAGCTTTACCCTCGCTCTTTTTACGCTTTTCGGTTCTGAAGAGAAGTTTGTGTGTGCATTTAGGCTCACTGTGTCGGATCTGGCTGTGTGGTCGCCAGATCCAGGAGCAGATCGCAAGGCCGATGAGGACGGGAAGTTTAATCAATTTGATTGAGTCATGCTGGTTTTGATGAGGGAAAGGTATTTAAAGGAGTATACACGGTATGTTGGCGGGGGATAAGGAAGGGGAGAGGAAGGGGAGAGGAAGGGGAGAAGTTACATGAAGTCGAGGTCGTCGTCGAGGGCTTCGTCGCCGTCTGTTGTCGTTTGCCAAGTCAGCACAGCGAAAGGGGGCATCAAAGACTTGTCAGTACGTTTTCGAGTCCTTGTACCTTTTTCCTTTTCACCATCTCGGGGGTAGAGTGGAGGATGAAAACTTACAAGCCCTGGTATCAATCACATTCTTGGCACTTGCCGTACCCACAGTCTTTGGCTTGGCACTCGCAACCTTCTTCTGACCTCCAGATTTCTTTGCTTCCTTCTCGGCCTTGACCTTGTCCTCGGCATAGGATTTGAGCATGGTGGAAGTTTTGCGGATATCGACGTCGCGAAGGGTGGAGGCGATGTTGCGGAAGAAGTGGGGGACAAAGTGCTTCTCGAAGCCGGGTTTGGAGGATTGTTTCTTGATGAGCTCGGCGAAAAGGAGGTCGGAGAAGGACTCCCAGTCTTCCTTGGAGGAGGGGTTGGCGGATTTCAGCTTGGACACGCCGTCTGCAATAGATGGGGGTGAAAGATCAGTATGAGATGAGAAGGAGGTGGGGGAGGGGCGAGACATTATAGGGAGCGAGGTGGTGGCTTACCATCGGAGAGCTTGGCAGTGCCGAGAAGGTTGGCGGCGTTTTCGACATCAGACTTGAGCTGGGCTTCGCGCTCCCTGCGGCGCTTAGCTATCGGGTCTTCGTCCCAGTCACCGCTCTCTTCGTCTTGATCCTGGTTCCACCCAAGACATAGCGCAGCATTCTGTGTCAGTGCCGCATTCAACGACTGCGTTATCTCTGTGCATACTGTAAAAGGGAAAGGGACGGTGGTTGTGTAACATACGTCAAGGCCTTGTTCGCGACGTAGGCGCTCTTCCTCCTCCTTTTCGGCGATCTTTTGCTTGACGCTCTTCTTCTTTCGTGGAGGCAGAGCTGCGGGAGTTTTAGGAGCTTCGGGCTCCGAGTCTTCCTCCTCCCAGTCGTCCTACACCAACCGCAAACAGGAAAGAAGAACGAGTCTGTGTCAGTACTAGCATAATCAAGAGCTGTAGGACTGATAGAAGGGGAGGCTTGCACGCACCTTGACTTGGTCCTCAACGTCTTCGTCGTCGAATTTTTTGCGTCCGGCGGCAGAAAGTTTCGGGGGACGAGCCTGCTGCTGCAGCTCGTCGTCGTTTTCTATTCCCAAGCACAATGCGCATGCAAATCAGTCATTCAGTTGGTTGTCTTACAGCAGAGAGCTTCGAGGGCGGTGCAGAGAGGAGACTCACCCCAGTCGCTCATCCTTGTGTGTGTGTAGTGGACGTGTTGGTGTCGGTGATGATGGTGATGGGAGGAATCTTCTCAGATTCGAGGGCTGCACAAAATGTGAAATGCGCAGAGGTGTGCGTTTAGGAACTAAAAGAAATTGGAATAACGCAAAAGTCTCACACCTCATCTCTGCGAAGAAGAAAGGGACGTTGAATCGGGACATCTGATCGGCGAATAGTAGATTGACCTGTGGTCTAGAGGGTCTATCATATTGAAGGTGATGGTACAAATACATTCTTGCAAGCTTCATGGGTGTGCAATGGGTTAATGAAGAAGTGAGGTTGGCCGGCTCTGTTGCTCCCAGGCGAGTGAGCGGTCTTGCGGTGCGGAAAAGAGAGAGAGAGAGAGAGAGAGAGAGAGAGAGAGAGAGAGAGAGGGCAGCGCTACTGTTGCGCTTTGGCCGTACTGCCCACCGTCTCTTGAAAAGCCTTCTTGCAATCCGCCATATCCAGCTTCAAGTGTCGCATCTGCAACGGCTTTGTGAATCACGCATCCATCCCGCACTGCAACCCCCTTCTGCTGTTGGAACCGGTCCGACAGCGCCGTCACTGCGACGATCCTGAACTTTCTACTCTCCCTCTCCGCCCCGCTCAACTCTTCTGCGGCATGCTTGCGCATGAGCTGACACGCTTCGAAACCCATCATCTGGGCATGTTGATGTCGAGCAGCGAGGAGCCTCGTTGGCGGTTCCTGCGTTCTTGTTGGCCTACAAGCGACATTCTGGAAATTTGTTACTCCGACTCAACTAACAACGGTAATTTTCGACTCAGCTTTGGTCGCCGACTTCGTTTTGTGGAGCATCTCAAAAGGGTCCGCTCACGCACACCATTGCGCCACCGCCGGCTATCTTCCAACGACTAGACAGCATGAATCAAGGCAACACGGCCCCATCAATACAGCCGTGGTCGGGAGTGCAAGCAACGGCGCTTGAGGATATCCCTCAGGAGGACTCGACGCCTTCGACGCCGCTCGCTGGTCAAAGTGGAACACTGACGCCATTAGAAGCTAGCAACGATGCCGAGCAAAGAGCCAGCGCACAACCTGTCAATGACGAGCTTGAACGCTTCCGTTCGGAATGGAAGAAGGAAGTTGAAGCGAGAGGTCATCTAACCTATGCCCAGCCATCCGTTTCTGCTTCTGTCTCATCTCAAGGGGGGAAAGCGTCACAAAGCTCAGCAGCACAAAAGGCAGATGCAGCAATCGCCAGGCCAGCTGAGCTAGATGCCGGTGATACTTCGGGCTTGATTGAAGCAGACGGTGACGGCGACAGCCAGTACGATGCTGCTCAAGTCGATCATTTCCAACACGACGAATCCTCGCTGCCCTTCCCAGAAGCAGCAATCTACGCCCCTGCTGCACTCAAGTACTCAAAAGGCGCTCACAAAATCCCTCGTCCCGCTTCCCAGCCACCTCAGGACGACCTTCCAGCTCCCATCGTTCCCGCCGAGTATCACCCTCCTCCATCCTCCTCAGACCCGAACCGAGGTGAGCCGTCGTCATCTAGCCGCTCGCTGGCTAATGGCGTCTCCCATGCGCTCCGCGACCGTATTCGTGCCTCTGCAGCTCCCTCTAGTTCCTCCACATCCGCTTCCCAACTCCTCGCACCCAAGCAGCAATCTGAAGTGCTTCCTGATGTAGCAGCATCTGGCTCCTCCTCCAAGCCAGCAGCATCGCGCGCACCACGCACCATGGCGACCCACAACGCCCCAGCTCTAGCAAGCGAAGCAACTCAAGCTGGCATGCGCAGTGCTGTCGAGGCCTATGCGCATGCAGTCGAGATGGAGCGCAGTGGGCACCTCGACCAAGCACTTGGTTCCTACCGTCGTGCGTTCAAGCTCAACAGCAATGCCGATCAGCTCTATCATCGCGCGCATTTGCTCATCACCGACCCAGCGCTAGCCAATACTTCGACGCAGCAGAACGATGTTCTGTTGTCTAGTCCGGCGATTGCTGACAAGGTGCGCAAGGCGTTGGACTTTGACGACCATCGCTACGTCGCAACCAAAGAGCGACAGGCGAAAGAGGCCGAGGCTAGGGCCAGGGGTGAGGTGTATCAAGGGACCGAAGCCAAGCATTTAGCAGCAACAGCAGCGGCAACAGAGGCACAGACAGGGGACAAGGCAAACAAGATGAGCGAGTCGCGGCCAGACGAGCTAGCAAAGCTGCTTGACAGCTTGTCGATTGAAGGCGGCGGTGACAGGGACTTTGGAGCTGTCGCATTTGCGCCGGAAGACGAAGAGAAAGAAATGCCGATCGCGAGGTTGCCAGATGAGGTACTGTTGTACATTCTCAGGACGCTTATCATTCCCAGAGGCAGAAGAGGCGCCAAAGTGGTCAAATCCAAGCCGACACCGGAAGAGCAAGCTGCGTTGGATGCTGCCACTGCCGCCTTAGCTGGGCGCGGTGATGTCAAATCAAGTGCGGCAAGAGGCGATGTGCTGAATTCGACCAAGCTTAGCACTGTTACTACAACCAATGTTGTTAAGGCTGATAACAGAGTGGCTCCGAATATCAATGGTAAGGAGCCCGCTGCAGCCAACACCACAGAGTCTCCAACAGGTACAGACAGGGCCGAGAAAGAGAAGGTCCCCGACAGCAGCGTCGGCGTCGTCACGCGGAAGCAACCGCTCGGGATCGGTGTTGTGCTGGGTGGAGCCGATTGGCAATCGCTCGAAACCCTCGGTCGCACATGTTGGAAGTTCCGCCTTCTCACCAAGTCCCCTTCCCTCTGGCGCGAGATCGTTCGCGAAACCTATTACCCACCCATCCTCGATCCCACCCTTACCCTATCCGCCCTTTACGAGCGACACCACTCGGACTGGCGCACCACCTTCATCAACCAACCTCGCGTCCGCCTCAACGGCTGCTACATCGCTGCCTGCCACTATGCCCGTCCTGGCCTCAGCGAAGATGCATGGGTGCGCGTCATTCACGTCGTCGAATTCTACCGCTCTATCCGCTTCCTCCCCGACGGCACCGCCCTGTCCCTCCTCACCACAGACGCGCCTTCGGAAACTGTGCGCAAGCTCGAGCCAGGACTCAAGGCCAAAGGGTTTTCCAAAGGCAGGTGGGAGCTATTCGAGGACGGTTTGGAGGATGACGAAGAGGAGGGGAGGCCGCGGGGGCCCAAGGTGGTGATAGAGGATCTGAGGGACAAGAGCATGCAAAAGTATGCGTTTAGGATGGTGTTTGGGTTGAGGAGCACAACGAGGGGGAGATGGAACAAGTTGGATCTGTTGGAGTACTACAGTGTCAATCTGGCGAATGGGGAGGTGCTACCGTTGCCGCAGAAACATTCGAGGCCGTTTCACTTTTCCAGGGTGATTGCGTACGGGGTGTAGCCCCTGCAAGTCATGCTGGACGATCAATACACGTCTTGTTTATCGCCGTCTTGGCAATTGCTGCATCTCCACTCAGTCTGTGCACACGGTGACCAATTCGTCTGATCAGAAGTGGATCGAGATTTGAAAGTGTCTCTACTAATCCCAGTCCAACCCATCCTCCTCCTTCTGATCCACATCGTACTCTTCATCCGTGCCCATTTCCTCCCCTTCCTTTTCATTCCCGCTTCCACCGCCGTTGTCAACACTATACGCATCAATCCAGCCCTCAATCTGCTCCCTCACCTCCTTTAGTCCGTCCCTGGCGTCCTCGCCCTCCAAACCGAACGCCGCTAGCGGAGCATGGCCCTTCAATGCCTCCCTTACCGTCTCCCTCGCCTCTTTCAACAGGTACACGCTCGACGGTGTCGCCGCTAGCGACGATAGCAGGGGTACGTCTTTCGGCCTGGCCACCTTCGCTCCCGTTGACTCCACATTTTGACCCGTGATGGGTTTAGAGGAGGCGTCGAGGTTGGTGAAGAAGTTGGGGAAGGACGAAAGCACGTTGTACGGCTGTGGGATGTACACGCCATGGCCGAACGGCTCGCGGATGTGAGTGAGGATGGAGTCGAGCATGCCGAGCCCAAGGCGGACGTCGTCGAGGTTGGTGTTGCGGAGTACGGCGGTGTGCGAGTAGGGCCGGGCGAGATTGTAGAGGAGCTTTTTGCGCGTATTCTCGCCACCGGCGAGGGATGAAGGGAGGGAGAGGTCGAGGTAAGAGGAGAGGGCGAGTTTCGCCCCGCGAGCAGCAAGGTCGGACTCGGATTCGAGCGGAGCACCGCGTTGGCGCAGGCGTGAGTCACGGTCACTGCTGTACCCGTAAGATTGGAGGAGCGCTTCGAGGGGGTCTGCAGTGGCATTGAGGTTGCGGTTGTGGTAGGAAGCGGCTGCGGAGAGGGGCGTGGGGTAAGGCACAGGTAAGGCGCCGCCGAGGTGGACGAGCTTGGTATTCGTGCGCCAGTTCAAGCGCGACGTGAGCGAGGCGAGTGTCTCAGAGCGTGACTTGAGACGTGTGCCCAGCGTGGCTGTCTCGAGATGCGCAGAGACGAGTGCAGCCGCATGGTGCATGTCGCCGAGATCGATTCTTGCCAAATAGCGTCTCCAGTCTGCACCCACCTGCGCATCTTCCTCCCATCTCGGGACTCGCACTGGCGCTACGACTGAAGAAAACTCCATGAAGTGCACCAGAGACAGCAGGTTGTTCATCCTCCTTATCCGTGCCAACCTGTTCTCCCACGCCGCGTCCGCCGCTTCTCCTTCCTCCGGCACGTCTTTTGTATTCCCCCACCCAGCACCGAACACAAGATGTGTGACTTTTGGAAACTCGTCCACGAGATCCTCGAGGTACCTTACGCCCAAACCACCAAACGCGTCTGATGTGTCGATCGAGTACTGGAAGCCTTGAAGGAGGTCGGCGTCTTCGGTGAACCAGCGAATGTTGGAGTCGAGCACCTCTTGCTGCGCTTCGAGCTCGTCAAAATACTTGGCTCCTTGGGAAAAGGTTTCGAAGCGGACGCGGCCGTCAGAGCCCGAAGGAGGGTGGGCAGCGTTGT
Organism: Ustilago lituana; assembly: GCA_928869825.1. NCBI lineage: Eukaryota > Fungi > Basidiomycota > Ustilaginomycetes > Ustilaginales > Ustilaginaceae > Ustilago > Ustilago lituana. The sequence goes on from CAKMYA010000029.1 coordinate 33,303, forward strand.
ACGAGCCAGGCATGGGTGCGCTAAGTTGTCCGCCGACGGAAACAAGCGATTTCGAATGGAAGAAGGTGCGCGAGTAGTCGGACCAGAAGCGGTGCACGCGCTTTGTTCGGCGCTTGCGAGGCCTAGTTGGGGCAGCGGATGTGAGCGTGGCCATGGACTGGTCGAGGTCCATATCATCCACGCCATCTTGTACGTCGTCACTTTCTTCGTCGGAAGAACCTGGATCGATCCCTTGATCTTCCAACTCGAGCCGGCGCTGGTAGTTGCTTGTCCTCACCCTCTCCGCTGCAATCACGTGCGCCTCAGTTCCCCAGCTTTGCAAACTATCCAACGCTACATTTCGTTCGCCACCGTCGGAGGGAAACGAGTCGTAGAGCGCATTGAGCTTGCTAAGCGCTCCAAACTCTTGTTCTGTCTCGAAAATGATTGCACGGGGATTGTACGTGTCTTGGCCGGCTAGCGTCTGGCCTGCTTGAAAGGAGACATCGTGGTCGATGAGAGGTTCATCATCATTGTTTGCGTCTCGATTGCGAGAGGTGGAGCCGCAAGGGAGGTCGGACTGGTCATACGTGAAGTAGGATTGTTGCTGGTTCCAAAAGTGGGTCGAGATGTGGTTGGAGAAGGAGCCAAAAGAGAGGTAGATGATTTCCTTCTGCGACATCTCTACAGCTCAGTCTGTGCAAAGCAGTGCCGTAGCCCCGAGTCAGTCCGCTTGGTCGAAGCGAAGGCGCAATGAACCGTCAATTGCCGGGAAGAAAGCAGGGTGGAGAAGAACTATAAGGGGAAAGCCATGTCCTCCAGCCGTATTTTTGGGTTCGGATCTCGGGCACTGAAGAACTAGCGATCTAACAAGTCAGAAGCGCGCGCAGGTGGAGGCGGACGGACCAAGCGCAGATGTCGTATGTGTCGGCGCCGAAATAAAGTCAAGGCTGAGCATTCTTGCTTCTCTTCCTTTCTTCCCATCCTTCACCCTTGTTTCTTTCCCGCATTCGTCGTCCTGCCAAGCAGAAGATACGCAAGATGGGTGATCGTGCAATGTGTAAGTTGACCCACCCCGACTCTCAATTGCAATGACCCGAGCCGAGACTACCGACAGTTACAGACCGGTATGTTGACCAAGTCTTCCTCCCAACTTGGCACAGTACTAGACATGGGCTTCGCTCCGGAGCGAGTTGACTGGGCGCTCTACTCGACCAATAATGCAGGGCTGCAGCCCGCACTGGACCACCTTGAGGCCAACCAGGACAATGCAGTCCCGACCGACTACAGGTCGGCGGCTGCACCCGCTGGATCGCTTGCTGCCGGCGCTGGTCACGACGTAAGTGCTCTTCATTCATCTCAGCCTTTCTCATCAGAACGCAAGATGGACTGATCCCTTAATTCAATCTAATCAGTACGACGAAGAAGATGAAGCTGCTCTCGCCGATCTCGTATCTAAGAAGGGCCAGCAAGCAGCAGACGACGCCATCAACAATGTTGGCGAAGCAAAGGTACGCTACAGCCTCAAATTGAATCAAATGTAAAGCAGCCGAGACTAACAAGCTCGGTCCTATGACGATAATGTCTCCTCCTGAAACACAGTCGATCAAGTGCACCGACTGCGGCAAGATCTTCAAGTCGCCTGCCTTTGCCTCGTTTCATGCCGAAAAGTCAGGCCATACATCGTTCGAGGAGAGCACCGAAGAGATCAAGCCGCTCACCGAGGAAGAGAAGAAGGCCAAGCTGGAAGAGCTCCGTAACAAGCTCGCAGCCAAGCGTGCCGCCCAAAGCAAGATCGACGCTGAAGAATCCAAAGCCAACGAAAAGATTCGTCGCAAAGCAGGCCAAGACCTCACCGAGGTCAAGGAGGAGTTGAAGCGCAAGGAGCAGATCAAGGAAGCCGAACGTAAGCGCAAGGAGAAAGCGGAAGACGCTGCTTTCAAGGCCAAGGTCAAGGCGCAGATCGAAGCAGACAAGCGAGAGCGTGCGGCCAAGGCTGCAGCCGAAAAGGCGGCGCGAGAGGGTAATGCGGCACCTGTGGCTGCGGTGCCTGCTGGACCTAGCGCCGCTGTACTGGCGGCAAGTGCGGGGCCACAGGCGAGCAAGAGTTCGGCGAACGAGGCGAGGTTGAGGGTGAGGGCGCCGGGTGGCATGTGGATGGGGACGTTGCCTGCGGATGCGACGCTCAACGATGTGGCGGAGAAGATCAAGGCTGAAGGCAAGGATGGTGGCAGTGCACAACTCAAGGTAAGCACACACACAATCACACACAAAAGACGGCTTCTGCTATGGTATATGGGAACCATGGAACTCACAGAATTGGTGCTTCTTGTTTGGTGTTATGACAGTTCTCGACGACGTTTCCAAGGAAGTTCTTCGACATGAGCGACGCAGGCAAGACGCTGCGCGAGCTGGGACTCGTTCCCAATGCTGCGCTTGAGGCTTCGCTACAGTAAGGGTAGAGTGCGGTTTCAGCAGACACATGCACTCTTCATGTAGTGATGGGGCTAGAGACGAATACAGCCATGCCAATCATGAACCTTGGAATGGTTGAGAGTAGTTAGTGACAGCAAATCGGCTGAGGAGATGCCTAAGTATCGAGATTGTGACTTGGCGAAATGTGACTCTTGAGAATTCAACCTGGAAGCAGTAAAGTGCCGGAACAGCCGACGCGCTCCCCATATTGCTCCGCTCAGACCACTTTTCGTCTTTCCATCATTCGACCACCATCCTCCATCATCTCGCTTTCTTCTCTTCAATCCTAGTCCCGGCCTCTCACAATGCTCGTGGTGGGTCTCACCGGCGGTATCGCTTCCGGCAAGTCCACCGCCTCCTACCTCATCTCATCCCACCCAGCCAACATTCCCATCATCGACCTCGACCTTCTCGCGCGCGAAGTCGTCGCCCCCGGCCAACCCGCTCTCGCCGCCCTCCGCTCCACCTTTGGCCCCAGCGTCATCAACCCCTCCGATGGCACACTCAATCGTGCCGAATTGGGCCGATTGGCCTTTGCATCCCCCGAGAAAACGAAACTGCTGAACAAGATCACGCATGGTGCGATTAGACGCAGGATGTTTTGGAAGCTGGTCGGGTACTGGGTGAGTGGGAAGAAGGTGGTGGTGGTGGATACGCCGTTATTGATCGAAGCAGGGCTATGGAAATTCTGTGGCGAGCTGGTGTTGGTGTATTGTAGGAGGGAAGATCAATTGAAGAGAATGCTGGCGAGGGATGGCGAGAGCAAAGGGCTCACGGAAGAAGATGCGAAGCAAAGGCTGAACGCACAGCTCCCGCTCGACGACAAACTCGTCTACGCAGACACCATCCTTGACAATTCCGCGAACCTCAGCGAACGGGTGGAAGACGAACAAGCGTTGCAGGCACCAGAATGGACAAAGGGGTTGGAGAAGAAGACGTCGCTCGCACTGCGCGTGCAGGTGGACAGAATGGTGGCGAGGTGGGTCGACAGCTATAGTGGGGTCAAGAGTGTGCGGTGGCTGCTGCAGTGGCTGGTGCCGCCGTTCGGACTGTTGGCGGGTGCGTGGAGGGCGTGGACTAGAACGAGTGCGGTCAAGGCGAGGTTGAAGGATGGGACGAAGCCGGCTCTGCCCAGTAGCAAGTTGTAGAATCAACTGCATCGCCGACGCAGAGCGATAGCAATGATACCTTTCTACTCTATAGTGGATCCTCTACACAGGCGGGCACCACACACATTCCTGACAGAGGGTAAGAGAAGATGAGACAAAACTTCTATAATCCCAGCTCTGACTCACGCAGTCGGAAAGAGGGGACTGATGTTAGATTGCGGTTCAGCAAGCCACCTTGCTGGCTCAGAGGCTCCCGGCCCGCCAGCCGAGCATCGAGGCGCCTGCGCAGCAGAAAGCGCTCTCGATGGGGTCGGGGCCAACAGCCTCGGCTCAGGAAGCCCCCACATCTGAATGATAGGACCGACCGGCCGACGACAGGCTGCCAAGTCATTCGAGGAGCTGGAGGCTGGAGACTGGGAAGCAGGGGACGCCGGCGCCGAACCTGAAGGGCAAGTCAGCAAGAACGTTGCCAGCGAAGTGAGAGGCCGGGCTTGAGTCTGCCGTGGAGACGAAAGGATCCCTGTACCAGGGTGATGCCGAGCCTCAATCTGCTGCGGAGACGATTCCACCTGACTGGGTGGAGGGGCGGAGAGCGAAACAAAAGCTTGGCGAGTGTTGACCTTGGTGCGACGCTCGCTAGAAAGAAGATGATGGAGGAAAGGGAAGTATAGTACGTGTCATTCAGTTTTTAAAAAATGTCAGGTAAAGCGATAGTCGTTTTTTAAAAACTGAATGACACGTACTGTATATTGTAAGGCCTAACGAGGTGTGATGAGGTGGGAGTGAGGTGGAATGCGTGAGGTCGAGCTCAGATGAGCACGCCAGTCACGTGCTGCATTGCAAGAATACGATTCCTAAAGATGGATATAGCAAGGATATCTATGAAAGATCTATACAGGTGAAAAAGATGGCGAGTTCAGTACACATGCGCGTACTTGGAGTGCTTCCTCAGCACATGACCATACCTCTGCAGGCCCCACAACGGTACAACAAGCACGCAGAAGTTGGCGCCGAGCACGTTGCAGCCCACTCCCACGCCGAGGTTCGTAAACACGGCGTGTCCGACGATGACGATGATGACGATGGAATGTGCATTGCCAACTCTGAGGAATACCTTGCCGCTGAGCAACGATACAAATACAGTATGCTTGACAAAACTCGTTTACTGGAAAGCCAGCTTTCTGGCAAGCCGCTTGCGCTTCTCAATCTCGTTTGCGTCGAGAGGGCGCTTATTGCCGCCCTGTGCTTGTGACTCACGCGCCTCGTTCTTCTCTTTGCTGTCTGAAAGCAGTGGATGCGCTGCTGGGTCGTCTGGGTCAAGTGCTTTGGTGGGATGGCGTGGCAGCTGCTTGAACGGTGTCGGTGGCGGGCTCTGCTTGAAATAGGAATGATGGAGAGCTTGGTTGGCGCTGAGGCGCTTGAGGGGATCGTACAACAGCGTCCTCTGCAAAAAGTCGAGCGCTTCTGGGCTCGCCGCCAAGAAGAGATCAGCGAGGTTGGATTTAGGATAATGTTCGAAAGGCTTGTAGTCCGGGAGCGACTTGTGGCTCGGCCATTCTTTATCTGTCGGCGTACCTAGCGCCTTGAAGATCGTGGTGAGTTGGTCGGCATCCGACTCGCCGGGTAGGTAGGGAACACGCAACATGAGCTCGGCAAAGATACAGCCAACGCTCCACATATCGACAGCGGACGAGTAGGCGCGCGAGCCAAGGATCAGCTCCGGTGGTCGATACCATCTTGTAACGACTTGATGGGTCATACGGGCGCCAGGGTCGCCGTGCTCGCGCGCAAGACCGAAATCGGCAATTTTGAGCTCGCCCTCGGGTGAAATGAGCAAGTTGTTTGGCTTCAAATCGCGATGCAGCACCCAGTTGCGGTGACAGTATTCCATGCCCCGACATAGCATTGCCATCCAGCCCTTGATGTCTGCTTGCGTGAAGATCAACGCTTTGTCCTTGATCAGTGCTTCGAGATTGGTGTCCAAGAATTCGAGCACCAGGTTGAGTGATGGCGATGAAGAGCCTGACGAAAACACGTCCACCATCTGCAAGATCGAGATGGGTCAGAGCACGGGATTCATCAGTCAGTTACACCATCAACTGAGACTCTACCATCTACAGAAAGCAGTGCAGCACATTGCATCCTGCCATCATTCGAAGAGAGGATAGGGGCGCACGCACCTTGATCACGTTCGGATGGTTGAGCTCTTTTAGGAACTTGACCTCTCTGATCGCCGTGACATCCATCCCATTCTCGTTGGAGACAATCTTGATCTTCTTGATGGCGACCTTTTGCCCGGACTTGACGTTGTGGGCCAAGAAGACGGATGCATAGGTACCTTCGCCGACCTTTTCGACCTTGGCGTACAAATTGCGGATCGCCAGGTTCTGTGCGGCTGCGGTCTCCATGCTGGGCGGCGACCTCAGCGTCTTCGAGACGGCGCTTGCGGTTCTGATGTGTTGAGGGGGAGCTAATCAGCTTAGAACTTCATTGATGCTCTCTTGGTGATGATAGGAGGATATTAAGCAGACTCAGTCAAGTCCACAAGGTGGAACAATGTGGAGCTCACACGCACAGACTAAAATCTCAACCCCGACTTCCGAATATTTGCAGAATCTTCCTTCTTGCACAATGGAGATTTGTACTTTTTTTAAAACTGATCCACAGGCTGTTGGAAATAATGGAAGGTGTAATGTCAAGTGGCTTCTTATTGGGCAGTGGTGTGTGATCTTTAGTCACACACACCCACTGGTTGATGTATGACACCAATCAGTTGACAATGAGATCAACCATGTATGATGCCTGAGTTGTGATTTTGAGCAATGCTTCATAAATCCTAAGATACTCAACTGAGAGTCTGAGTTATGATATCACAAGACCAATCAGTTGATGATCAACACCAGTGGTTGAATGTGCAGAGGCTGGAAGTGAAATGAGAATGCTGCAGCAAATACATGAACCAGTCAGTTGGTATGGCCAGGTGGCAGTGGGTGTTCAGTATATGTAAGTGAGATGAAGATTCAATGAGATTTCAATGATGGGTGTGACTGGTATGTGCATTATATATGTGTCTAGGGGCATGGAGGCTCAGTGCAACAGTCAGTGCAGCTTTCACTGTGTTGGTCAATGTATCCACTGCCAAATGTCTGTATACCTATGGTGGATGTCACAGGACATAAAAGTCGAAATCAATTTGAGATCAACATTAAACACATGTTATGGTCAATCTCAGATGAAGTTGATGTTAAGTGGGCCTTATCATCGATTTCACCCACAGGGCCATATGATGCTGTGGAACGAGAACGACAAGCAATGACTATGACAACACCATCCCAAATGGGTCATGGGTGGTTGGCGATGATGTCAGTAGCACCTGGAGAATGCTATTGATGACCTTAGGCCAACCAGTAATGGCTGGGTAAGGTGCAGGGGCCCCTGCGTAGATAGGGGGATCCACAGGGAGGGAGGAAGAGCTCAACACTGGCTTGAGGCTGTGGAGCTAGTTAGGGGCCACTGGTTAGACACCAGCAACACAAGCCCCAAGGACAGCAGGGCAGGCCCAGATACTGGCCTGACACTGGTGGCAGGATGCTCTGGAGCAACCACCACCAACACATGCACATGCAGATATATATACACATTCCCTGTACAAGTGGAGAGGCAGGCCCTCATCCACTCTATCATTCATTAACTTGTCAGTATGGTTAGTATCTCTATACTCACACTCATTGTCTTGTAGAGTAGCAATCTTAGGCATTGCTACTACTCAGTGTGCCTCCATTTGAGTTGGAGAACATATAGACAGCAGTCAGAACCACCACTGGTGCCACAGGCCTCACCTGTGCAGGTGGAACCTACACTGTGGTCCTGGAACCTACACCAGTACCATTACCATATGCTGATGCTGACCAGTGGCATCATACAAGTCTCTACACCATCTCCAATGACAGCAGTGCAGCTCAACAGCATCATATATCTACATGGGGACAGTTAGCCCACTCCTGTCTAGTGTAGGGCACACAACAGGCTACCATGAACATGCTGCATTACCTCTGAATGGAGTGGCAACAGCAGTCAGTCAACATCAAGTGTAAGGTGCAGTTAATGTTGATCTCAAGTGAAATTGACATTTACTGGCCACTAACCTTGAACTCAAATGAAATCGATGTTTACCTCAAGTTAACCTTGATTTCACATGTCTGGTGCATGACCGCTGACACATGGTCCCCACAGACCTGGTGGAGGTGGTCTGCACCCAATCAGGGCAGCAGAAACCTGATGAGAGCGATGAGATCAGCAGACCTGGCCAAGTGTGAGACAAGAGGATTCCAGGTCCAAGATCAACTGCAGCACTGTTGCAGGCTGCATCAGTCCTGGTGGGGGGTTGACCAACTGCAGCAATTGACTGGAGGGTATTTAGGCCCCAGCTGGATGGCTGGGCCCCTTCCCTCCTGACTTCATCAATTGTATTTTACTCTACTCACTTAGTAGGTGGAATACCAGACAATCTTAGCATTACCAGAATCCTTTCTAGCCCACCAGCAATGTATCAGACACCACTGTGCCCGATTATCCACCTGTGGCCTCTATTGCCATCACCATACCCAGTGAGCCCAAGGTTCCCAGACCCTATAAGCATAACAATACCCTCTGGTCACTCAACCCCCCACTGGGACTGATGCAGCCTGCAGCAGTTGCTGCAGCCAGTCACAGACCCAAAGCCCTCACATTCCACACTCAGCCAGGTGTCAGCGGTCACATGCCAGACACATGAAATTGAAGTTAACTTGAGGTAAACATCGGTTTTGTTTGAGTTTGAGGTTAACAGCCAGTAAACATTGATTTCACTTGAGATCGATGTTAACTGCATCTTATGCTCAATGTCAACTGACCACTGTTGCCACTCCATTCAGAGGTAATGCAGCATGTTTGTGGTAGCCTGGTGTGTGTCCTACACTTGACAGGAGTGGGCTAACTGTCCTCATGTGGGTATGCAGCACAGATGAACTGCACCACTGTCATCAGAGATGATGCTCAAGGCTGTATGACACCAATAGTTGGCATCATCATATAGTAATGGTACTGGTGAAGATTCCAGGACTACAGTGTAGGTTCCACCTGCACAGGTGAGGCCTGTGGTGCCAGTGGTGGTTCTGACTGATGTCTATGTGTACTCTGACTCAAATGGAGGCACACTGAGTAGTAGCACTGACTAAGATTGCTACTCCATGAGACAATGAGTGTGAGTATAGAGATACTAAATGTACTGACAAGTAAAATGAATGGTAGAGTGGATGAGGCCCTGCCTCTCCACTTGCATGAGGAATGTGTATATATATGTATGCTGGCAGTGGTTGCTCCAGAGCATCCCTCCACCAGCATCAGGCCAGTGTCAGGGCCTGCCCTGCTGTCCTTGAAACTTGTCACTGGTGTCTAACCAGTGCCCCTTAGCTAGCTCCACAGCCTCAAGCCAGTGTTGAGCTCTTCTTCCCTTCCTGCAGGTCCCCCTATCTATGCAGGGGCACCTGCACCTTACCTGGCCATTACTGGTCAGCCCAGGTTGTTGACAGCATCCTCCAGACACTGCTGACTCTGTCACTGATCTTCCCCAACCTGTCTGGGGTGGTGTCATTGTAGTCATCATTTGTCATGGTCATTCCATGGTGTTGTATGGCTCTGTAGGCAAAATCGAGGATAAGGCCTGCTTAATGTTGACTTCATCTGAGATTGACCATAACATGCATTTAATGTCAATCTCAAATCGATTTCGACTTTATGTCCTGTGACACCAGGTCTGTTGATCTCATCACATGCATTGGGTTTCCACTGCCCTGATTGGGTGTGGGCCACCTCCACTGGGTTGGTGGGGACCACATCATAACAGCACTACACCACTCCCTATGGTTCCTACCACAAGTCCCTATGACCTCTCCATACCTGGCCACCTAGCCAACCATAGCTGTAAGGATGGTACTCAGACCCTACAGTCCTGACAATATGTGTCATGGAAGAGTTTTCATCTGGGTGTTGAATCAAGTGTTCTCATTGGTTGAATTGAGGGATCCTTCAGTTGGATCTGGACCAACAAGCTGATCATGTGTGTTTGGTGTTGGTGGCAGTGATTTGCCCCTTGCATCAGATGCACAGGCACATAAGGAGTTGTATTGTGTGGGAAGGTCAAATACTATGTGTCAGCAGTCACATGCCAGACATGTGAAATCGATGTTAACTCGAGGTAAATGTCGATTTCATTTGAATTCAAGGTTAACAGCCAGTAAACATCGATTTCACTTGAGATCGATGTTAACTGCCTCTTACGCTTGATGTCAGCTGACCGCCATTGCCACTCCATCCAGAGGTAATGCAGCATGTTCATGGTAGCCTAGTGGGTGTCCTACACTTGACAGGAGTGGGCTAACTGTCCTCATGTAGGTATGCAGCGCTGATGAACTGTGCCGCTGTTGTTGGGAATGATGCTCGAAGCTGTACATCACCGGTAGTTGGCGTCATTGTATAGTAATGGTACTGGTGGAGGTTCCAGGACCATGGTGTAGGTTCTGCCTGCACAGGTGAGGCCTGTGGCACCAGTGGTGGTTCTGACTGCTGTCTATATGTTCTCTGACTCGAACAGAGGCACACTGAGTAGTAGCAATGCCTAAGATTGCTACTCTATGAGACAATGAGTGTGAGTGTAGAGATACTAAACATACTGACAAGTTAATGAATGATAGAGTGGATGAGGCCCTGCCTCTCCACTCGTACAGGGAGTGTGTGTATATATATGTGCATGTGTGTATGCTGGCAGCGGTTGCTCCAGAGCATCCTGCTGCCAGCATCAGGCCAGTGTCAGGGCCTGCCCCTTCTGTCCTAGAGACTCGCCACTGGCCTCCAGCCACTACCTCTTTGCTGGCTCCACAGCCTCAAGCCAGTGTCAGACTCTCCTTCCTTCCTGCAGGCTCCCCCTATCTTCACATGGGCCCCTGCGCCTCACCTGGCCATTACTGGTTAGCCTAGGGTCGTCAACAGCATCCTCCAGGTGCTGCCAACCTCATCGCTGATCACCCTCAACCCCTTTGGAGAGGTGCAGTCATAGTTGTTGCTTGTCATTTTCGTTCCACAGTGTTGTACAGCCCTGTGGGCGAAATCGATGATAAGGCCTGCTTAATGTCAATTTCATCTGAGATCGACCATAAGATGCGTTTAATGTCGATCTCAATTCGAGTTCGATTTTATGTCCTGTGACATTACCCCCATTTTCAGAGCTGAGCTCCTGCGAAGTAATGAAGTCCATCCAGAGCCTATTCCTTCACGGCCTGTGCAGAAAAAGAGTGGCCTGTATTTGTGGTGTTGGTGGTGTTCCTTCCTTTTCCTTTCCTCCTTCTCCTCATTATCATCTACTGCTATGCCATCGCTGCTTACCATGTCAGCTCCCACCTCCAACCCCCCATTACACTGCTCGACTCATCGAGCAGCTCCCATTGCTCCTCATGTGGCTCTTCATTGCTGCCGCTCCGCTTCCCCTGCCGCTCCTGTGGCTCAGCTTCCCTCAGCCATCGGTGATGCTGCTCCTGCTTCGGTGCAGTTGGAGGGCATCGGCCCTACTTCTCCTGGTGTCGATATGGGTTCCACCGACAGGCAGCCCTTGGATCTTGCGGCACCCTGTGCCACTTCCGAGACAGCTGTCATGCCTGTCGAGGAAGTTGTGGCTGCTTCGCTGGTGGAGCTGGCCTCATATGGCCCTCCCACTCCCTCTCTCGCACCTCTTTTCCTGGGTGCACATGCTCCCAGCAAGGAATGCCAGGAGGAATATGAGGCCAAGTTGGCTCACCCAGACAGCTCTCCCACCTCGCCTGCAGCGCCTGGGATGCCTGCATACACACTGTCACCTCCTCCCCCAGGTGTAATGTGGAGGGACACTCCCTCCGACGGTAGGCACACACCTCCTCCCCTGGTGCCTCTGTGCTGCCCCTCTCTGTTGCCACCAGTGGCCCATACTCTGAGTTGGGCTGAGATCGCTGCCTGGACCCAGGTACTCTGGGCTCCAGTGCTGCTGATCCTTTACACGGCTGGTCATTACCCTGAGCTTTGGACTGTCACTTGGGGTGATGCTGTGGATCGACACATCCGCAACATCATTATGTGGCATCTGACTGAGGGTTCAGCCCCCTGGCCAACTTGGACTTGTGAGCGCTGTGCAGCGCTTCAGATTCCATAAGTCGCCTGTTCCGTTGTCCTCACCAAACTTGTTGAGCTCGTTTACTGACCTTCTGCATTGACTTTGCTGCCCAGTTGCTTCCCTTTGTTGTTTGTGGATCTGCTGGGTTGGTGGCATCGTGTGCCTGCATCGTGCATGCACTGCCACACCATGGGAATAGCACACTGCCAACAGTCCATCGCTCGCCACCCAGCATTCATCTACCATGGTGACTTCCCCACCTGGCAGCACAGGTGTCATGAGCATGGCACCAAGTGCACCCACCTCTCAACACCTGAGGGGGTTGGTATGGGCAAGGTGCATCACAATGACCATGTCTACCCACCCACCAATGATCGCCACTGGGTGACAGCCATGGTTTGGCTCTGGCGCCTTGATGATGCCGACTTCCCTGGCATCTTGCAAGCTGTGCACCAATACATGGTGGTGAACAGCGCTCTCGTGAGTGAGCACCAGCCCCATGAGTCGTGCTCCTGCCCTGGCAGTCCTCCTCCACCTGTGGACATGCCATTGTCCCCTCTGCCAGTACCTGAGGGTGAGGACAGCAAGCCCTTCTACATAGACATGTAGACTAGTCCTCTTCTCATGCTGTGTTCCTCTCCTTTGAAATCCACTGCTGTTCCCCTTGTCCTCTTGTATGTGCCTTGTGAGTGTCTGATGAGCTTCGACACTGAGACTGGAGCCTTCCTGGCAACTTTTCCTCCTGTGGGTCTGACCTTTTTGAGATTGAGGATAAAGTCACATAATCCTCAATTTCATGTGAGATCGACTGTAACTTGCTCTTAACGTCAATTTCATTCGAGATCGACTGTAACCTGCTTTTAATGTCGATTTCGCGAAACTGAGGAGATGGCCCTATTCTCGAGCAGGAATGCCTCCCCCCCTCGAAACCTCATAGTCCCGGATGAGGTCAGGGCAATTGAGGTTCTCGGCAGGCTCCCAGGTTGCCTGTTCCTCAGGATAGCCCTTCCAGAACACCTTGTACTGGAGTTGGCCATGATGGATTTGGCGGTCGAGGATGTGCTCTACCTCATACTCCAGTTTGTCATTGTGCAACAGTGGTTGTACGGGGAGCTCATTGCGCCCTGCCAATTGGCTTGCTGGTTGCTTCTCCAGCATGGAGACATGGAAAACGTCGTGTGCTTTGAAGGTCGCTGGGAGTTGTAAGCGGTATGCGCACCGGCTGATGCATTCCAGGATGGGAAAGGGGCCAGTGAAACAGGTGTCGAGCTTGGGACTAGGTTGTCGAGTCTTCCAGTTCTTGTGGTTGATGTGGACGAGATCTCTGACTTTGAATTCCACATCCTTGCACTTGCGATTGTATTGCTTGACCATCCGTGCTTGTGCTTGCTGAATGGCTTCCTGGAGATACTTGATCCAGTCGCTGGCAGTCATGAGCCATTCATGCCATCCTGGGTTGTGTACTCCAAGTCACTCTGGGGTCTCTGGGTGAGACTTGGGATTCCAACCGTAACATGCAAAGAATGGTGATATGCTGATGCTGCTATGTACCATGTTGTTGTACATGAACTCAGCCATTGCCAGCAAGGTGTGCCAGTTGTTTTGCTCGTAATTGCAGTACATACAGAGGTACTGTTCAACCATTTGGTTTACCTGTTTGGTCTGTCCATCAGTTTGTGGATGGTAGGCCATGCTCAGGGAGTGGTTGATGCTGAGGGCAGCAGTGAACCTCTTCCAGGCTGCTGATATGAACTGCCATCCTCAATCAGAGACAATGTGGTCTGGGGTGCTGAAACATACGAAGACTGTGGCCTCTAAGAGTTTGGCAGTGTCCTCCGAGGTTGCTGACTTATGTGTCAGTGCTAGGATGGCAAACTTGGTAAGATGGTCAACCATGACTAGGATCGAATCGTAGCCTTCCGAAGGTGGCAGTCCTTCGATGAAGTCCATGGAGATCGAGCCCCAAGGCTGCTCTGGCATGGACAACGGTTGCAAAAGGCCATATGGCTGATGGTGTGGGGCCTTGTATCGAGCGCACACTGGGCAGCTAGCTACGTAGTCTGCGATCCATGCAGCCATGCATGGCCAGTAGTAGTGCTGTCATGCTAGCTCCAGCATAGCATCACACCCAGCATGTCCAGCCATCGGTCTGTCATGGCACTGCGACATCACCATGTAGTGCAGGTGCTCAATCGATAGGGATTGGTCTCATACCTTGGCTGCACTTCTAGTGTCGTTGCTGCCTTGCTTGCCAGGTAGTGTGATCTTTGGCACAACCAAACAGCCATCTTTGTACCATAAGCCATCCTTGAGCTCGAATTGGCCTTGATCGTACAGCTCTACTAGTTCACGGTCAAGGGGCTGGAAGGTCCTGATGAGCTCCTTGAATCCTCCTGCTACGATATCTGCCATAGAGGGCAATGCTGGAGGTGCTTCGCAAGATTGACGATTATCATCCCTTATGGTTGAACTCAATTGAGTTCAACAATTATGCATGTTTATGGTCAAACTCATTTGAGATCGACATTTAATGGCATTTATCGTCGATTTCGCATCAGGTTTGGCAAATAGTTGGGCTGGCAGCAGCTGTTGAACATTGTGCTCTCATTCTTCACCAGCAGGCTGCATATCGCTTCGCCTTGTCAAGGCATCAGGCTCACCTGCTTTGTCCCCTGGCCTGTATTGTAGAACAAAGTCGAAATCGGCTAGTAGCACTGCCCATCGAGCTTGCTGACCGTTGATGCGCTGTTGAGACTTGAAGTACTTGAGTGCCTCGTGATCCATGAGGATGACCAACTGTGTTGGCAGGCCTGCCAACATATGATGCCACTGGGTTAGACATGCCACCACTGCGAGCAGTTCCTTGTCATGGATCTCATAGTTATGCTCCGCTGAGCTCATCTTGTGAGAGTAGAAGGCAATTGGATGCCACCGGCTTTCATGTTCTTGTTTGAGGACCCTGGTGATGGCGTAGTTGCTGGCATCCGTCTCCATTCATGTGGGCAGGTGATAATCGAAATGTCGAAGGACTCCTGCTGATGTGAATGCCATGATGAGACTGTGGAATGCCTTCTCTGCCTCCTCTGGCAGCTTGAACTTCCTGAAATGCTCGGTTGGCTTGACCAGCGATGTGAGTGGTCTCGCAATGTGTGCGAAGTGCGAGATGAATTGTTGATAGAAGTTGGTGAAGCCAAGGAAGCGCTGGATGTCATGGATTGACTCGGGGACCGGCCATTCCTTAATGGTCTGTACCTTCGCTTCGTCCATCTTGATTCCTTGTGGTGTGATAACATAACCTAGGAACTCGACAGTTGTGGTGTGGAACTCGCATTTCGACAGCTTTGCAAAGAGGCAGTGCTTGCGTAGTCGCTGCAGCACCTCTCATATGTGGCTGACATGCTCCTTCAGGTGGTTGCTGAAGATGAGGAAGTCATCTAAGTATACCACCACATAGATACTGAGGATATCATGGAAGATACTGTTAACCAGCGACTGGAAGTGTGAGGGAGCGTTCGCCAGTCCAAACAGCATGACAAGGTACTTGTAGAGCCCGAGTTGAGTACCAAAGGCTGTCTTCCATTTGTCACCATCTGCGATGCATACCAAGTTATATGCCACCTTGAGATCCAGCTTACTGTAGACCTTGGCCTTCTGTAGTAGGAAGAGCTGCTCCTCGATGAGGGGTAATGGGGCACGATTCTTCACCATAACCTCGTTGAGGCCTTGGTAGTCGATGCATAACTGGAGGCCTCCATCCTTTTTCGGTACGAAGAGCACAGGTGAGCATGCTGGACTTTTCGATGGACAGATGAAGCCCTTTGTGATGTTCTCATCGAGGTATTTGCGCAACTCTTCCAGCTCTTTGGGTCCCTGTAAGTACAGAGGCCCTTGAGGTGGTTGGGTGCCTGGCAATAGCTCGATTGAGAGATCATGGTCTGTCCTTGGAGGCAACTTGTTGGCTTCAGTCTCGCAGAAGACCTGATGGAGATCCTGGTATTCTTCAGGTATCTCCTTCGCCTTTGGCTCCTCCTGAGGTTCAACCTCCATCTCGATACCTTTGTCACTGCCTGTAGGGATGAAACCGTACATGGGTACCGTGGCAGGATCGATGTCCAGGAGCATGCATCCTATGGGACCGTTGTGGAGGGCTGCTTGTATGAGCTGTTCAGCAGAGACAAACTTGTTCCCATGAGCTACAAGATTGGTTGCCGAAATCGACATTAAGGATGTGTTATCTTGGATCTCAGTTGAAATCGAAGATACACGGTGTTTATCATCGATTTCAGATGAAATCGACAGTAACTGCCCCTTAACTTCGATTTCGAGGCCAGGCTGGAAATCGAGAGTACTGGTGTGCCAATCTACCCTGGGCCTGAGTTTCCTGAGTAGCTTGTAACCTAGGATGATGTCATAGTCATCGATGTCTGTCACCTCTGCATCGAAAGGGCTGACTAGGTAACCTCCTATGCCTGCGGTGACCAAGGTGGTGCTGTTGATCTGTAAGGTATGACCGGTAATACCATGAATGCTTCTTTTATGTATGGGTTTTGTGGGTATTTGATGGGCCGAAATGAAAGTACAAGCAATTATAGACACTCTGGTGCCTGTGTCAGCCAGCATTTGAGCTGGGTGACCCACAATGGTCCCATCGATCTCGAGTACTGGCTTCCGCAATGCTGCAGAGAAACAGAAATGACAGTCTTGATATGTACAGTGTGATGACAAGGATGGATTCAGGGCAACACATGCCATCAGTGTGTTGTCCCACACCCATTTCCCTGGTCAGCATCACCTTCCTGGGATTGGGTGTTCTCCTCATCCTCGTCAGCATAGGCAGCCAGGTTGACATCAGCTTCCTGGTTGCCTTCCTCAGATGCCTCTTCATCATCTTCGGCATCATCAGCTTGCTCATTGATGATGTAAATGCAGCCACTCTGTGGAGCAGGGCCACAAGGTGCAGCTGGTGGGCCAGGTACTCTGGGCACAGCCTTGGGACAGTTGCACCACCAATGGCCTGGCTGGCCACATAGGCTGCACTGGTCTGGTCTGAAGGTGGTGCCACCAATGTTGGTTACCAGCAGCTTCTGAGCCAAGTGAGGAGGCAAAGGCCTCCTAGGGACAGTATTAGGTACAGCTCCGCTACATTGACCCCAACCGCTTGTCCTGTTGCTAAATGGCGGTGCCTCCTTCCCTTTCCCCTTGTCCGTAGTGGGCGCTGCCATGCTAGCAGGATGAGCTGGGGTCGAGAGGAGATGGGTGTTGTTGGCATCCAAGGTTCGAATGCGGTCAATGCTCTCCATGCTGCGATACCATTCCCAGAGGTCAGAAGGGGGATTGCACTCGAACTTTTGATGCATCCTGGCAGTGAGACCTGTTTTGAAGAGACCCATGATGAGCTTAGGGTTTCCATCGAGGCCTGCACAGTTTGCTAGATCCTGGAAATGTTTGACATAGCGAGTGGCCATGCCTGGTTCATTGCTGGTTTGATGGAGGATGGAGAGCTCAGCATAGGTGGTGAATGAGTCGACCATCTGACCGAACTGATCCCTCAAATGGGCACAGAACATGTCCCAGTTGTGGAACAGTTGTCCCTGAAGCTTAGGGTCGACCCGAAGCTTGGAATCCCACCATTCCTTGGTGGATCCTTCCAAACATTCCGAAGCAATGGCCACCCGATGCTGATGGCTTGTGATACCATATTGAGCAAACCAGTTGTTGGCCTTGATGAGGAACAGCTCAACATCCTTGGTATCCAGCTTGGGAAATGGGATCTTCATGTCCGCAGGGAGTGCCTTAGGCTCCTGGCCCTTGCCTTCGAACATGGTGATGGGCTTGAGAGGCTCACGATGGTGCCTAGGGCCCATGGGGGTCACATAAACATCAATGTTGCTGAACTCCACAGGCCATACCTTCACCATTGACCTGGGCATCAGTGTTTGGGGATCCTCCACTTGGGCAAACCTGGTCTGAGCCATTGTTGACTCGCCAAGAGGTGGCGCTGACCTCGATTGGCCTACTGGTGATGGTGTAGCTGGCTCCTCACCTTGGTACAGCTGCCAGTTACCTAGCATGGCCTGCTGCCATTCTCAGTTAGCTTCAGCTTCTTGTCACTGTTGCTCCATCATCTGCTGGAGCATGGCTACCACTGACCTGAGGTTGATGGCCCTGAGGTGCTCCTCAGCCTGATCATCAGGTGCCATAGTGAACATGGGGCACTGCTTGAACGATCCACTCTAATGTCAGCAGTTGCATGCCAGACATGTGAAATCAACATTAACTCGAGGTAAATGTCGATTTCGTTTGAATTCAAGGTTAACAGCCAGTAAATGTCGATTTCACTTGAGATCGACATTAACTGCCTCTTATGCTCAATGTCGGCTGACTGCTGTTGCCACTCCATCCAGAGGTAATGCAGCATGTTCATGGTAGCCTAGTGGGTGTCCTACACTTGACAGGAGTGGGCTAACTGTCCTCGTGTAGGTATGCAGCGCTGATGAACTGTGCTGCTGTTGTTGGGAATGATGCTCGAAGCTGTACATCACCGGTAGTTGGCATCATTGTATAGTAATGGTACTGGTGGAGGTTCCAGGACCACAGTGTAGGTTCCGCCTGCACAGGTGAGGCCTGTGGCACCAGTGGTGGTTCTGACTGCTGTCTATATGTTCTCTGACTCGAACGGAGGCACACTGAGTAGTAGCAATGCCTAAGATTGCTACTCTATGAGACAATGAGTGTGAGTGTAGAGATACTAAACATACTGACAAGTTAATGAATGATAGAGTGGATGAGGCCCTGCCTCTCCACTTGTACAGGGAGTGTGTGTATATATATGTGCATGTGTGTATGCTGGCAGCAGTTGCTCCAGAGCATCCTGCCACCAGCATCAGGCCAGTGTCAGGGCCTGCCCCTTCTGTCCTAGAGACTTGCCACTGGCCTCCAGCCACTACCTCTTTGCTGGCTCCACAGCCTCAAGCCAGTGTCAGACTCTCCTTCCTTCCTGCAGGCTCCCCCTATCTTCACATGGGCCCCTGCACCTCACCCGGCCATTACTGGTTAGCCTAGGGTCATCGACAGCATCCTCCAGGTGCTGCCAACCTCATCGCTGATCACCCTCAACCCCTTTGGAGAGGTGCAGTCATAGTTGTTGCTTGTTGTTTTCGTTCCACAGCGTTGTACAGCCCTGTGGGCGAAATCGACAATAAGGCCTGCTTAACGTCGATTTCATCTGAGATCGACCGTAAGATGCATTTAATGTCGATCTCAATTCGAGTTCGATTTTATGTCCTGTGACACTATGCATCCTGCACATGCACTGGCATGAGTATCCTCTGGTGGTTGTGAGGATTCATTGGTTGGTGTGGTGACCAACCAGAGGAATGTGTGAATAACCAGTTGGTTTGAGGACCAACTGGTTGGTGTGTGCCTCACATGGTGGAGTACCCAAGTATGAGATGAACCATCAAAGTACCTGCATACTCCAACATGGAGCTTGAGCTCCTTCAAACAATTTGCTGTAGAAACAAGCACAGCACGAGCACAACCCAGCACAACTCAACGGCTTTCCAAGGAGTGTCTTGATGCAATTACATAGAAATACAGATGCCATAATGTCACTTTGGGAACATGAAAGAATGTGATTGCAACGCATAAGAAGCAGCGTGGGTCGGGCAGCGCTGTAACAATGAAAGGATGTGCTTGTGCGGCGGTGTTAGTCTTTCGCAGGAGGCAGAGGCGGAATAAACGGAGACAGCGACTGAGCACGCTGGATCTGAGCTTGCGTGATTTGCAGTTTGCTCTGTGCATCATTGAGCTCGTTGAGCATTTCGACCTTCTGATGCGTACCGATGTTACGCTCGGCATCCAACCTGTCCAGAAGCTTCGAGTAGGATTGATTCGCTTCTCGCAGCTGTGCCTCTAGTTCAGCCACCCTCTCAGCGCGTTGTCGGATGGATGCGGTCTGCGAGAGCTGCTTCTCAAGCTCGCGTACACGTGACATGAGCTGAGGCACGTCCATGCCGAGTGTGATGGTGCGCTTGATCATGCCGTTCGGTGTGGGTGAAGCTGCTCGCAAAGAGTCGGCGGCGGAGCGCTGTGCCGACATAGATGAATGAGACGTTCCCGTGAGGCTGGCTGCAGAGCTCGGCAATCCGAGAAGAGTCGAGCTTGGACTGCTGCTCGATCGCAATGACATCGAGTCCGACATCTCTAGATGATTCGAGCTTTCCGAGAGCGAGACGTTGCCGGTGTTACTGTCTGCGATAATATTGCGCGACTCCGGGAGCGATCTCTGCTGTGTTCTAGCGTCAAAGCAGTGAGGCGCAAAAGGAGAGATATAGCGAATCGAGGGCGAAGAGTGCGCACTGACGTTGGACCGCGTAGGCGAAGGCAGCGTGTCAAAGCCAGAAGGCGATCGAGGCGGAGCCAGCGTCGCACCGCCGGGAATGTATGCGCTCGTTGAGATAGGGCTTGGCTTATCGCCTCTTAACAAGGTCCGCATCGACTTGCTTGAGCTCGAACGACCAAGTTTCCTCGGCATGCTGAAGAAGTTGGATTCGCCCGCTCTGGCTGGCGAGGTTGACAGCCCAAGCATTGAATCGCTGCCGGGTGTCAGGCCGTACGGCGATGATGGCGCGCGATCGGCAGCGCGAGCCTCCTCGAGCTGCTCTTTGACTTCAACCAACTCCGCTTCGAGTCGCTTCTCCCGGTCAGCCTGGTCCTTGACCTTGGCTGTGAGCGATGTGAGCCTTGCCATAAGGGCCTGTTGGGAAGACAGTGCATCGGCGTGCGCACGGGCACCAGCTGCCTGTTGCTCCTCGTGTTCAGAGTAGCCACGGTTCTCCTTGTCTGCCTCGGACTCAAGGGCCAAGTCGATGACGGCGCGACTGATTGCAAGCGTGCTTCGCAAACGTTCGGCTGTCGCATCTAACTCTGCCTGTAGTTCGGCAGTGCCGATGGGCGTGCGCAACGAAGTTGGCGATTTAGCGGCTATTGGGCTCGGGGGCGACGTGCTACAAGCCTGGAAAGCGTCGCGCAGGGCGTGTAGATCCGCAGAGCCTTTGGCAGCGGCTGAGAGGTCTGGCAGCATTGCTCGTAGACCTTCAACAGAACGGATGCATGCCTGCAACATCGCTGGAGAGTCGTCAGCACGAACTTCGGAAGAGATTTTGCGGCCGCCGCCGAATCGGTCAATGAGGTTGCCTACACCCTTGTTCTGCAGCGGGAAAGTCGAGCTGTGTGGCGAGGCGCTCTTGCTGGTGCGCAGGGGAAGTGCATCGATGGAGCTGGCGGGAGAGGCTGGGTTGGATGCAGTGCGGAGTTGCTTTTCGAGTTCATGGTTTCGTATTTCGAGCCGCTCGAGCTTGCTTTCGAGCTGCTTGACTTGATCCAAATTCTGGCGCTTGAGGTCTTTGCTCTGCTCGGATAAAGTGCGCACCTCTTCTTCGAGCCGACTTACTTGTTCGAGTCCTTGGCGCTTGGAAATATCATTCTGCTCAGACAAGGTGCGTAATTCGGCTTCGAGCTCCTGTAACCTCTTTCGGTCTTCTTGCGAAGGCTCCTGCTGCTTGGCTGGCTGCAAGTTCAGCAAAGCTTCAAGGCGCTCGGCCTCGGCCTTCCATCGTTGAGCTTCCTGAACAGTGGTCTCGAGCTTTGTGTGGTGCACACTGGGTGCAGAAGCATCTGATGCTGCGATGCTGTTGCTTGGCGATCCGGAGAAATGGGCGTTTGCGCGAGAAAGCTCTAATTCGAGATCGCCAATGTGCGTTTCGAGACTCGAAAGCAGACCTGCAATATCTTGACCAGCGGTCTTCTCCTTCTTTGCAACGCCCGCAGCACCTGCCTTGATACGCTCGAGCAAGTCGTCCATCTCTTCGCGGCCCTCGAGCTTGCCCAACATCCTGGCGCATCGCTTGTCCTGCTCTTGCAACCGCTGCTCGGCGCTCTCGAGGCGGCGTTCGAAGGCGTGGAAGAGCTCATCGCGTTCGGCCATGATGCGGCGCTCTGCTGCCACCGCAAGCTCCAGCTCTCGCAGCTTGCCGTCCGCCTGATCTGCGCGAGCTTGCGTGTCGAGAATTTGCTTTTGAGCTACAGCGAGATTCCCTTCAGTAACAGTAACTTGCTGTTCAGCCTGCTTACGTGCTTGCTGCTCAGCGCCGAGTTTGTCTCGAAGCTGGTTCAGCTGCTCCTCGAGTGTCGCAATCAATGTGCCGCGGTCTGCAGCCAGCTTGCCTGCAGCTTCCTGAGCCGCTCTCACGCTCTGCAATTCGGCTTGAACCGATGCAAGGTCCTGCGAGCCCTGGGATAGCTGGCGCGCCGACTCACCGTGCACGTCGTCCAGCTTGCGCCTGTGCTCCTCCGAAGACTTTTCTGCAGCCTCGGCGCGGAGTCGTTGCGCATTGGCCTCTTCTTGAGCTGTGGCAAGGCGAGTTTGTAGCTCAGCGAGCGCACGCTGACCAGCCATGACCTCTGCCTTGGCGTTGACAAGTGCATCCTCTTTTTCCTGATCGCGACTGCGACCTTGCTCGATTTGCTTGTGCAATCTTTGCTCGACATCCGTAATCGCTGCCTGGACAACCAGAGCTTGAGCCTGGCGTGCACCTTCCTCCTGATGGCTCATCTGCTCCCTTAGTGTGCGCAGTTGCTCGACAGCGCGACTGCGTTCGCGCGACTGCTCCTCGAGTTGCTGAGTGAGACGGTTAGAAGTTTCATCGCGACGCTGAGCTGCAGCCCTGGCCGAGTCCAAGTCAAGCTCGAGCTTACGCACCATTTCGCGCTTTCGCTCGAGTTCTTCACCGAGTCGGCGCAGCTTCTCGGGTGCAGTGGCGTCGAGAAAGCTGAATCCGCTGATTGCGCTAAGGTCCGACTCGATTCGATTGTGGCGAAGCGGATCCTCGGGGCCTCGTGGAATGTAGGGTTCGTCTGCGGACGGTCGATAACGATGGCCGGCGTCTCGATACTGGGTGATGCCGACTGCAGAGGCGGAGGCTGAAGGGGCAAGCGATTCGAAGGAAGCGGAAGTGGTGAGGAAAGGCAGCTTCTCTTCCATCACCTGACGGTCGGATTCGAGGTTGTGGACACGTTCCGAGAGCGTAGCGGCCTGATGCTCAAGAAGCTTGCGCCTGAGCGAACTGGCTCGCTCTGTCCAGTTGAAGAGCTCGTTGGCGACCTTGTCAACCTTGGCGGTGGCTACGGCGACATCTTCGTCTGCTTTGGCCTCACTGGCTGAGATGCTGAGAGCACGACTTTTTGCAGCGAAAGAAGACGAAGAAGCAGAAGAAGAGCCGGCCGTTTGTGCGGTTCTAAAGCCCGGCGAGGTGGGCGAGACGGCTAGAGTGACTGATGAGGTGGGCGAGTGAGCGGGGCCAGCGGTCCTGCGGTGGGCTTTGCGAAGCGCCACGGCGGCATCTCTGATCTTGATCTCGACCTTGAGCTTTGTGCGCAGGCTCTGCACTTTGCGCTCGACGTGTTTGAGTTCACGCTTGGTTTCGGCGACCTGCTCAAGACTCATGGTGCCGTAATCCTGACAGTCGACGCGTGCCTGGTCGAGCAAGAGCCGGTGCAGCATGTCGTCGCGATTGCTGGGATTGAAGCTGGAGAACCCGAGGGCCGAAGTGCCTCCGGTGGAACTGATGATGGAACCTCCGTAGGATGAAGGCGGCGCATGGCTCCAGTTAGAAGCATGAAGGAGACCTGCGTCACTCGCCTTGGACGAGAACATATGTCTCGCGTTAGATACGGAAGATTGCATGGACGGATTGAAGGAGTGGAAGGTGCTACTGGGCGAGCGCTGGTATCCAGCTGAAAGGGATCCCGACAGGCCTGCTTTGGCAGGTGCGCCAGTGAATCCTGCGGATGAAAGGACAGGGCTTGGGAAGAAAAAGGTGGCCATGGGTCCAGAGGCGGGATCAGATGTGGCAGCATTAATGGCGGACGCGCTCTCACCCCAGACAGGCTCGTTATTGGGTGGAATGGCAGTCGAGATGGTCAAGGCTGATGGAGCGCCCATGTCTGGTGTAGAGGCGGCTTGGCTCGTGCGACTGCCCATGAATGGCGATTCGCGTACTTCTGGGACTACTTCGAGCGAAGGACCGGCAAGGTAGCGGACAGCACTGATGGAAGAGTCTGTGAGCTGTTGATGATGCGAAGATGGCAAGGGACCTCTTGTCTGAATGCCGAGGCCGAACTTGGCTGGTGGGGCAGGTTTCGCTGCCGTAGATGGCTGAGAGGCTGCATGACGTGGTGCTCGCGACGCTTGCGCCAGAGGTTCGGCGGAATGGGCGAGTGAAGAGATGGCGCTTTGGTAGGAGGAAGAATGCGACAGTTCGGAAGCTTGAAGCTCGCGGACTCCCACTTCGCTGGCAGCTTGGTCTGAGCCGCGCCGAGAGGCATGTCCGACCCGCAGTATTTCGGGGTCAAGAGATGCCAAGTGAGAGGTTGTGGCAGAGAAGGATCGGGTGGAGACATTGCCCGAAAAGGAGTCGGAGAAGAACGACTTTGGCTCTTCGAGATCCAGAGCCATGTCGCGTTGCATTGATGGTGGGGCGTCAAACTTGCTTGTGGTTGATCGGAGTTCATCCGAAGGCGAGCGGAGCGTGGTATCCAGGCTGGTAGTGTTGGTGCTAAGGGTCTGATCGCCAGCAAAGATGGGGGAGCTCTGATATTCTGTGGCATCGGTGCTTCTTGAGCTCATGCGCTCGACAGAGGAAGAAGGAGTGATGGAGTCGGTGTCTTTTTTGGACTTTGTGAAGCGGATGGGTCTAGCTGAGGCATTGGTGCGCTCTACTTTGCAAATGGTAGCGGTGCTCGCTTTTGTGATGGTGGCAGCGGTGAGGATACCAGAAGAGACGGTAGCGGTGCTCATGAAGCTCTCGGCTCGCTCCAAGCGGGAGGCAGGGTGGGCACTGAAGAAATCTGTTGGTGTTGGAAGCGAGCCATCTGGCCATCGGGAGGAAGAAGCGGTGGAATCGATGCTGGTAGATGGAGTAGAGCCGAGGCGGGGGCCTTGCTCCAGCCGAGAAGAGACGAGCTGGGAAGGAGCGTCGGCCCATCCGTCTGGGACAGAATGAAGATCGACCATACTCCTAGAAAGTGTCGACGACGATGGGACCTATACAGGGTCAGATATGGTGATGGGCTAGAGGACGTCGAGTAAAAAGTTCAGACATACATCATGTCGAACCGAAAGATTTGCACCTGCCGAGAGATAGCAGTGCTGTGGGTGGAGTGGGGAGTGTGCCTGCGAGATGACGGCAGGCGGCGAGGAAACGTTGAAAGGCCGTAAAGCCCCAGATGAAGTAGCGAGCGGGCGGTACGTTTGACAATTTGCAATTGCGAGGCTTGCGAAGTTCAGATGAGAACTGAGATCCGAGATGCCGGGAAAGAGCTCGATGAAAGCAAGAGGGATCGTGCGGGTATAGGTACTCGAACGCGGACCAAGAGTGTGGGTGATGCAGAAAGCTGCAGGATGCGGATGCAACAATGAGTTGTGAACGGATGCAACGGAGATGAAAGGGGGGGGGGGGGTGAGAACGAGAAAGAATGGAGCCTGAGCGATGAAGAAGGAGCAGACGAAAGGTAGATATGAAGGCAAAGTGGATGGATGGTGGTGATGCGGATGACAGAGAGAGCAAATTATCTGAAACTGCAAATCGTCGGCAAGGCAGTGTTGGAGTACGCGAGTACTGTACTTTAACGGTACTGTACATCTCGTACTCGGGCGCTCCAGCATGCGGGGTACACACCAATCAGTTGGTCCTCAAACCAACTGAACTATTTACACCACTGCCCCATTAGAAGCTATTCGACGTTCCACCTTCCATTAGGTTGCGCAACACACAGTCGATCCGCCAAACAAACAGACAGCTTGAATACGGATCAAGTCACAAGCACACTTTCGACCTGCGACAACGAGCAGCCAGCTAGGCCTCATTGCACTTGGCAGAACCGAGTCGCGTCTCTAAGAGTCCCGATGTTCAAGTCGACTATTCGATATATTTGCGGTCGAACTCTGCTTTTGGCGCTCAACATGTTCCCGCTCCGAAGCAGACAGAATCTACCCATCACTCGACCTTGCTCTGCTTTGATGACGCAAGAATCAACTCGTCAAAACACACGACACATGCAAGCGCAACGCGCAGCTCGGTGAAGTTATTGCGCAAAGCACAGAGCAGAATGACAAGTGTGTGAAAGCGCAACGATGTGTTGATCAGCGCGCACGCCTCTCACGTCGCAGCAGACTGCGCACTATTCGCTCCACCCCCTCGCGCAGCCAAGCTGGGAGTGTTCGAACTCGCCGTTGCCACATTCCCAACGTCTGTACCCGTCCTATCACTGCCCCTCTGACCAGAAGCCTTCTTCTTGGCCCTCCTCGACTCGTACTCGTGCCACTCTCCCTCCAGCGCCGACAGCAGTCCCGCTGGCAGCTCCGCCTGAGGTAGCTGCGTAAAGTACGACGATGCAAGTGCTTGCTTCGCCGACCAACGCTTCCGCGGGTCATACGTCAACAGTCCGCGTGCAACCTCAAGAGCCGACTCGGGTAGGTACTTGGCAAAGGCGGAAGCGATGTAGTCCTTTGCTGGATCCGTTCGGTCGCGAATGAGGGTAACGGGCTTGACCATTTCGTACCAGGCCAGCTTTTCCACGTCCGGCCAGTTCTTCTTCGTGATCGGTCCGAGGATGTCGGTGATAGCCTGCACTTGGTCCAGCTCCGTCTCGCTCTGGAACACTGGCCTCTTGACGAACAGCTCGAGGAAGATACATCCCGCACCCCACATATCCACCTCGGATCCGTACTGCGTCTCTCCAAACAGCAGCTCCGGCGGACGATACCACAGCGTCACCACCCGATTCGTATAATCTCCTGACCTCCGTTTCGCGTAGAACCTCGCCAAACCAAAGTCAGCAAGTTTCAGCCGGCCCTGATTATTGAGTAGAATGTTGGAACCTTTGAGATCGCGATGCAGAACCGCTTTGCGGTGGAGGTAGTCCAGACCGGAAAAGAGCTGGCTTGCGAGCGACTTGAGGTGCGCAGCAGTGAACTGGACCTGTGGATGCGCGAGGATGCCGTTGAGATCGTGCTCCATATACTCGAATACCATGTAGACTGAGCCGCGCGTGACCATCATCTCATGCAGGCGCACGACGTTTTCATGGCGAAGCGCTTGGAGAAGCTTGATCTCGCGCATGGCGGTGACGGGGAAGCCGTCCTTCTCGCTGTCCATTCGTATCTTTTTGAGAGCTACTAGAGCGCCGGTTCGCTCGGAGCGCGCTTTGAAGACCTGGCCGTAGGTTCCTTCGCCGACTTGGTGGATGCTTTCGTATGCTTCGCCTGGCTCGGCTCTGGCGGGCTCGGGTGCCGCTGGTGCATCCGGGGTGGGAGATCTGGCTCGGCGAGAGTTTCCTTCACCACCTGTGCCTCCGTCCCTACCATTGCGGCCGGCGGAGGTTCTATCGCCAGCGGAAGACTTTGCAGGGACGCGATCGCCGCGGGAGCCAGGACGCACTGTCTGCCAGCCACCTCCGCGCACGCTACGCTGGTTGGCATTGTCGGAATCTTGTCGTCGAGGTCCAGTGGGCGGCTGGACACCGTCGAATGTTGCGCTGACGGCGGATTTGCGTGAGAGAACGTGACCTCGATCCGCACCCTCATCTGCACGGCCATGACGAGGTGGTGTTCGTGCTTTGCGAACTTCAGGTGAACGTCTTCGCTCGCGACCGGCTTCCGTCTGACGATGGTCTCGCCTTTGGCGATCCTCAGTCGCATTGTCAAGGTCTCGGTCTCGGTCTCTGCGAGCGCGAGGCGTGTCATTGTCATGATCATTGTTGTCTAGTCTCCAACGGGCTGGGCGATCCCATTGACGATCACGTTCGCCGTCTCTGTCCCAAGCGGACCGCTGCGGAGACCCGCGATCACGGTCCTGAAGCCGCGAACGAGTCGAAGTGTCGGATCGCGTAGGCGAAGGAGAATAATGTCTGCGGGTTGATGCGCCGTCGTCTTCTCTACCTTTTCCACGAGGGTTTTGTTCCTGCTCATCGGCTTGCGCTCTGGAATTCCACCTCGCTGATCTTGGTGCAGTCGTTGCTAAGGAGTTGCGGTCGGCTGCGGCATACCTGTCTGTAGACCGCGGCGGGGTTCTGCCACGCTCAAAGCGATCATACCTATCCGAAGATCTGTCCCAGTGAGATCTGGCCGCGTCGGACGCAGGTGGACTTGGAGAACGCCGAGAGGGGCTTGTTCGTTCAGTAACACGTGAGGATCTGCCGTCGCGATAGAGTGTGTCTTGTTCATCTGAGGCTCGATAGCGTGGGCGATCATTGACAGGAGAGCTGGAACGGTTGCGGGGTCGACGGGGCTCTATGTCACGCTTTCGAGGTGAGGTCGGAATGTTGTCTCGAGTACGAGAGCCCCAATAACGGTCTCTAGAGTCGGCATGGCCTGGAGTATCATCTATGCGTCGACCGCTATCGTCGTACTGACCTCGTGGTGCGAGCTTAGTGATGCCGCGCCTTGGTGTGTCTGACGTGTCGGCTCTACTTGTCTCGCCTTCCAGTCGAGAACGTAAGGAGCTCTCTGGACGGGAGCGGCTTGAGCCATTGCTGTCGTTTTGGCGGTGGGCAAGTCGATCGAGGAGATCTGGGCTACGAGCTCGTCGTGGTCGGTCCTCGCTGTCTTTCGCTAGCCGCTGAGGCGGTGAAGAGCCGCGTTGGGTTGCAGCGATACCACGGATCGTCAGGGCGGGAGCAGCTGTATCGCGGGCACTGTCTTTCGGGCGTGAAGAAGATGGCGTGGGTCCACTTTCGTCGAAAACGGTGTTCTGATCCCTGTCACGGGCGGAAGCGTCCGAACGGCGTGCAGACCTATCGTCCATTCGGCGAGCTTTGTTCGGGAAGTCAGAGCGTTCATCTTCTCTATCTGCACCTGGTGAGTGTCTGGAGCGCTGGGGATCCCTTGGCGTCGGACGATATCTATCCCTATTGATGACTGCGCTGCGAGAGGTCGATGCTGAGCTGCGGTCGTCTTCTGCGTCTCGCCGAGGCTGCCATCTGTCTGACGGCATTCTGTCGAATGGGTGCTCAGGCAGGTACAGGCCTGAGTCCACCCTAGACAACTTGTGTGATGCGGTAGTAGTGGTGGTAGTGCTTCAGGGGCTCTCTCATTGGATCGAGTTGAGTTGAGTTCGAGTCGAGAACGAAGTGCGAGCGTCTTTTGCAACACTTGGACCGAGTTGATGGAGAATTTATTCCGACGCTTTGACGAAACACGCGACTCTCCACACCGCGCATCTTTCACCACTTGCGCAATTGCGAAGAATCGTTAGATCACTCGATTCGCTATCTCAACCTATTGCGATACTCGCAGCGCGGATACAAGCGATTAAGACGAACATGCGATGCATGAAGAGAACTCAAGCAATTGAGCTTTGCAAAGTGGCAAAGTGCGTTGGTCTCAGAGGACTGGTGCTGGGCTTGTCCGGCTTCCGCTTTCAATCAGAGGCGTGCGCAGCTTCACCAGACTTACATCCGATTGCTGCACGGTCGCAGTCACCTCTTTTGGACATCTAGACTCTCCTCGTGGATCGAACAAGGTGACTGGAAAGCGATCAACAGCTTTGGAAAGATTTTCAGATTGCCTATCAACGAAGATGAAATGGAGATCCAATGGTTACTTGTTGCTGCTGTTGTTGCAAACTTAACGGTCGACCTCACCGAACACAAGATCGAGAGTTCCGATGATGGCGACCATGTCGGGAATGTAGTGGTGTCGGGCCATAAAGTCAGCACCTGCCAAGTGAGCGAAACCGGGAGCACGGATCTTGCATCGGTATGGGCGGTTGGTGCCGTCCGAAACAAGGTAGACACCCATCTCACCCTTGGGCGCCTCGATGGCCGAGTAGGTCTCGCCGGGTGGCACGGCGTAACCCTCGGAAAAGAGCTTGAAGTGGTGGATGAGCGACTCCATGCTCTCCTTCATGGTGGCACGCGGCGGTGGCACGAGCTTGTGGTCATCGACCTTGATCTGACCGGCGGGCATCTTGTTCAGACACTGCTCGATGATGCGGAGCGACTGACGGAACTCTTCGACACGGCAGAGGTATCGGTCGTAGCAGTCACCGTTCTTGCCGACGGGAACGTCGAACTCGACCTGGTCATAAGCATCGTAAGGGGCGACCTTGCGGATATCCCAAGGGATACCAGAACCTCGGAGCATGACACCGGAGAAACCGTAGTCGAGCGCCTCCTGAGCAGTGACTTTGCCGATACCGATGGTTCGTCCCTTCCAGATACGGTTGCCGGTAACGACCTCCTCAATCTCGTCCACGCGCGAGCCGAACTGGGTGGCCCACTTGTAGATATCGTCCAACAAGCCAGGGGGGAGATCGTATGCAACACCACCAGGACGAACGTAGGCGGCATGGAGACGGGCACCCGAGACACGTTCGTAGAACTCCATGAGCTTCTCTCGCTCCTCGAAAGCCCACAAGAAGGGAGTGAGACCTCCAACATCCATGACGTGGGAGAGAACGGCCATGCAGTGGTTGAGGATACGGGTGATCTCTCCAAACATGGTACGAATCCACTTGGCCCTCTCGGGAACCTCGATGTTGAGGAGCTTCTCGACGGCTCGCGAATAGCAGAGCTCGTTGGTCATCATAGAAACATAGTCGAGTCGGTCAAAGTAAGGGAGAGCCTGAGTGTAAGTTTTGTACTCGATGAGTTTTTCGGTACCTCGGTGCAAAAGACCGACATGGGGCTGCAGGAAGAACATGAGCGGAAACAGAGCAAGGCGAATCAGTCAGTATGCTGCCCATATTCGAGTGTTGGAAGGAGAAAGCGAGACAGAGCTGCATCTGGCGTGTGCAGCTCTGCGAGCCGTCGGCGGGCTATGGGGGGCTATGAAGCTTGACACTCACGTCAGTTCGAAGGATCTCCTCTCCATTGAGCTCGAGAATCAATCGCAACACACCGTGGGCGGCAGGGTGCTGAGGACCAAAGTTGACGGTAAAGTGACGAAGCGAGCGGTCCCTTCTGGTGCTGCCCTCGCGAAGGATCTCCTGTGCGCTCTTGTCGTGGAGCTCCTCGACGGTGTAGGCCGAGGTGGCAGGCGAGATGGGGACGGCCTTAGCTTGAGGGCGCGCATCCTGAGCCTCAGTAGCAAGCGAGCGACGAGCGGTTGTCGAGAGGAGTCTGCTGGACGAGGATGGCGCGCTCGAGCGGTAGAGCTGAGCAGCCGGGCGAACGGCACGGAATAGAGAAGGCGCCATTATGAATGCGAGACCTGCGAGGGTGCACTAAGCGTCGCGTGGCAGGTGCCAGGATGCGATGAGCTATGGTGGATTCAGGTGACGATGCAATCCCGATGTGACCACCGATGACGACGGGCTGAGTGTCGGAGCTGTCTTCGAAGGTGGAGACTGAACACCACACCGTATCGGTAGAGAATCGTGGTGGTAGTGAAGCCGCAATGCGATCTCGACAACGCTAAGGTGGAGACGATGGTTTGCGCTGCCTTCCAACTGTGACAAAGCGACGGATTGGCTCAACTGCGCTGCGAAGCACAAGCGCAAGCGGATTCTTTCTGTTTTAAAAAGGCGAAGGAGCTTCCGATCATTTCTAATCAACTTGCTCTCACTCACCACGCGAGGGATTACAAAGTGGACCACCATCAGCTTCAACGGCACAGATCGAGAGCCGTTTTTGAATTTCCCCAGCCTGTCGAATTGTATTCAGGGTTCGCGAGGCAGAGAGCGCGCCAGGCTTCACCTTGCCTTGCCTAAGCATTCCAGTCCGCGCTCACTCGTACGAAATAGCTTTTCAACAGACCTCCTCGCCATCAGTGCCTCGACCGCAATCGCCGTTGCGGACAGTCCGTGCTGTTGCGACGATGCTGAAGAAGTGTATAAGAGAGAGTGTGTGTGTGTCTAAAATATAGTGTGGCCTCGGACCCAAAAGATTTCGGTCAATAGGTTGACAGTCATGATGAGGACATATGCGGCGATGAGCGACAGACCAATGGGTCGAGTCAGCTCAAAGTTGTTCATTGGTACCGCAATTAACGTGCCAGTTAGGACGAGCAGTAGTCCCAGACCCGAAACAAGCAAGGTTGGGTTAAAATCGATCGGATAGACCCCGTCTGCCTCGCTGTGCTTCCAGCCGCCCTGGCCATGCGAGCCCGATAGCAACCATGTGCCAGAAATGCCGATACCCAGCAGCAGGTTGAGCATGGGTCCGGCAAAGCAGGCGCTGATGGCCATCACAGGGTGACCCAGTCTCGCGATGGTGATGTTGGCTACCAGATCCCCAAGCGAATTGCCTACCGCGAATACAGTAAGGCCAAGGATGGCGTCAGATAGGCCGACGATGATCCCCACTGTTTGCAAGATTGAGACGACCTCGTCAACGATCGACATGATCCACATGACTGACACGATGAATCCCATCGAGCAGCGAATCATGGCAAACGTCGACAAAGTGCGATCCGAATACCTCGCTTTACCTGCGTCTCTGCGTCGCATTGCCCAGAATGACAGCAGAGCTGCCACAGCACCAGCACCCGCAGCCGTACCTACTTTGAGCCCGAGTTGTGGAGCGCCCGAAGAAGAGACGATGGTCCAGGTGACAAAGGTCGGGGCACTGACGCACTGACACAAAATCAGGAAGCGACGGATCGAGCGTCGCATCTCTTTGTCTTCGGCTTCGCAGCTCTCATGGCTCCTGAAGCTTGCTGCGTCCGAAGAAGTGGCGCTGACAAAGTGTTGCGCATCTTGGTCGAGTGGCATAGGTGAAGGCGTTGATGGGAAACGTAGCATACCTTCGCCGTGACTGCTACCTAGCGAGAGGGGCGATCCGCCCATCGAAGGCAAGTGTCGCAGTGCTGATGCGATCTCTCGATCTCTCTGTGTGTTGGCCTCGCGTTCGGCATCTTCCACCGCTTCCGTCCGCTCGTTTGCGCTCCATGCCGGTGTATTGGACGAAGGTGAAGCATCCACGTCTGCTGTCGGACCTTCATCAAGTGCGTCCTCTGCTCGCAGTTGCGCCTCGTCTCCCTCGAGGCGCACTGCGCCGATCCCATCGGCTTCGCCGACGTCGTTCTCGCGTTCAGCACGCTCAGCTTGGTCGTCGACTACTGGAAGCGTGAGATTAAGCAACAGAATCGCTGGCGATGTTGCGATGCTCAATGCAACGCCCAACCATGACTTGGCATGCAGGTGCCGCAGCGATGGGAAGAGAGCATTCAAGATGACCCGTATCTTCCAAGCCAGCAGCTCAGTCGCTGAGCGCTCCGGTCGAATACGTCTCCGAACGGCCAAAGAGTCGAAGCGATCCTTGTTAATGGAAGCGGAGGGTGTGTCGTGACTAGGCTCTTCAGAGGCTGTAGGACGCTCGCGAGACTGAGCATTGCGCCTTGCTTTTTGGCTGCGTGTCGCCTTGGTATCCCATTGAGGAATCTGAAGCCTGGGCAGAGACTTGCGGAGCTCAGTCTGGTGGAGCGGATCGGTTTGAGGCCCATTGTCCAACGGCAGCGCAGGTGAGATGAGAGGCTCGCAAGCGTCTCCAGGCTGGTGCTCCCTCCAGGGATCGTCGACGTTGCCCGCATCCACACTGGCGCCGGCTCTAGCCTGTTGAGAAAAGTCAACGCCGTCTTGCGCACCAAACGTCTTTCGTCGGCATTCTGAGCTCGATGACACGCTTCTCGCCAGACCAACATTGGATTCGACGGCAGGGCCCAGGCTGAGCACTCGATTGTGACCGGCGCGATGACGTTGAACGGGGCTACCGTGAGCACGGCCCTCGCCAGAAGTGTTTCTCGACGAACATGAGTGGATGTGATGGTGATGCGGCGGCAGGAATCGCTCAGGTTCCCAGCTTTGAAAGATTTCCTGCGAACGATCAGCGATGGCCTCCCGACGCAAGCTTAGTACCACGTCACGGAATTCGATCGCAGAGAGTAGCGAATGTCTTGGAACAAGATTGGGCCGGACGCTGAGCTGAGCCTTCAGAGCCGCACGCGAGCTAGTCGATCCTGGTGTATGAACAGACGGTGCACGGCTCCCTTGGCGAGAAGCGTCCGGAGTCGAGGCGCCGCTGCGGGAAGCTCTCTGATTCGCCCAATCCTCGAAGGGGTCAAAATCGGGATCGTATTCTGATGGGCTAGGCAAGCGCTGAGAGGTGGACATGCTGGCTGGAACGAGTAGTCGGCTTTGCTCCAAGTCCTGACCAGACCGACCGCTACTGCGAGTCAGAATGGATCGATTGTCGGCTTGACTATCAAACTCCTCCCTTGCAGCCGCGAGCCTGCGTTTTTGCTTGCGTTGTCGCTCCTGCCACCAAGAGCCGATGATGACTGTGGCTGCGTAGAGGAGGTAGAGACAGATGAGAGCAATGGTCTCGATGCGTCTCAGTTTACCGTCGAAAAGGAACATGAGCGTCAACGCTACCGCGATGGTGAAAAAGCCGACGTCACGGCAGAAGGGCCAAGGCTTGACCTTGAATGGCGCGATGAGCATCATGGATCCTGAGATGACCGAGACGATGAAGGACGCGGCGCCAAGGAGCTCGCCGATGGCCAGGGAGCCAGAGTCGGTTTTCATGGCGCCAAAGGTGGAGAACACGTCGGGGGATCCATTGCCAAAGGCGAGAAAAGTGACACCGGCTGTGCTTTCGTTGAGACCGAGACGGGATGCGATGGTGCTGAGGTTCGGGCAGAAAAAGTCGCTTGCAACCACGCCAACCCAGCTGAAAAGGAAGAGCATCCAGACGAGGATGCAGACAAGGCGAATGAAGCGTAGCGCTGAAATGTGCGGACGCCAGCGAGATTTGGATGGAGGGCCGGAAGGCTTCCCATGCTCGAGCTCGCTTGTACTGACGCCGGCACAGTAGTAGAAACGGAGGTAGTCGAAGTGGCCAGAAGCAGCACAGTTGTCGATGACATGGCTGCAGACGTGTTTCGGAGAACGGTCGACGGGAACAGGCTGGCAAGGAGGAGCTTCATGCTTGAGTTTCTCAAGCGGAGGAAGCTCGTCCCGCTTGTACCAAGAAAGAGCATTCACCTGCTGAGGGCCGAGGCTTGCCTGGAGGCGTTTGCTGCCTCGGAAGCAGACAACCTGCACCACAATCAAGAAAGCGAAAATGAGCCAAGCATCCTTGCGATGGCGGATACCAGCCATGTTTGCCTTCCACGACGTCAGAATGTGTGACGAAGGGTTTGGCAGGGAGGAGGGACGTCACGGTCAAGATGTGGGGGCAAAGGCAAAGGAGCATCGCTCACATGCGAATGACTGTATGCGCATTCACGCACAACCGGAACCATTCCGGGGCCTCGCATTGTGGAGGAAAAAAAATTCAGTTGTTAGATTGTTCAATTCAACAAATATTCCGCAAGAATTTGACCCACCGAGGTCCCAACCATTGTGACCAGGCGGCATCACAGCGATCGAGTCTGCATTGTTCGCCACAGGTCTGCGCTTGCGTTGGCCGAACAAGTTCACAAGGCTTTATCTACGACTTATTTGGCGAATCTTCCAGCTCTCGAAAGAATGTTCACAACACGCAAGCGCTAACGCCTGCAGGGTATCAGACAGAAGGTGCCATATCGACTGCGTCCTTGTAGAAGCACACATCGGCAAACAGACGCCAAACTTGTCGACACCACTTCTCATGAACGAAGCTTCTTGACATTGCTTTGCACGCCCTGCAACGGCCTTTCTTGGATCTTGTTTGCGGAACTGCTTGGCTTGGCTGTGAGTCGACCACCACTTTTGCATTACACCCTATGGCATAAAACCGCCGTGAGCTGTAAAAGACGTGCCAAGGGAGATACAGCAGTCAATGCCCAGGAATAGTCGGCTGTATTTCTAATTCTCAGAGTGACAGCAATACAACGCGGACCCTCAAGACATGTCACTTGCATCAACCCTGTTAACCTATTGAGACCTCTTCACTCTGCTCCAAAGCATAGCTGCCGGCAGAGAGCGACATTCGGTGCGCCTTATTGTTTGATTGACCGTCGATCAACCACGAAAACAGGGCCTGGGGTGGATGCAAGCCGGTCAATATGCGCGCCGGGCGGCATCCTCTCCGCCTTCGAGTTGGGGCAGCATTCCGTCCTTGCCGTTTTCCTGTGTTCATGTGGGCAGCAGACAACGACCATGTCCCTGTTAACAGGGAAAGCAAAGCTCGACTGTCGACCTGAGGAAGCTTTGATGCGCCTTCGACGCCACTCGTAGACGTCGTGCGAGGTTCTATCTATGCCAAGCTGCTTAATCGCTTCTTCCTTCTTTGTACGTGATGTCCGTGTCAACGCAAGCGCTGCTCTTCTAAGGATCACCTGCTAACCATTCGCTGTGCAAGTGTGAAGGACTTCCATCAAAAGCTCGATTGTCTGAACTTGCTTCGACTCACTTCCACCATCCCTCCCCTCCCTTCCCCACATTGACTTCCGAAATCCCTCACATCGCTCCAGCATCATCACGCTCGTTCCCGACCAATCGTCGTCATACTTGTTTTTGATCGCCACCGACTTGCTAGATACACGTAGCCACTGAAAGCAACTAGTCGGAGAAGCAGACAACATGAAGCTGAGCATCACGACCGCCGCCGTCGCATTTGCGGCCATATATTCTACCTGCACCGATGCTCTCCCCAGCCCCATGCAATCCAGGGCGCCCATTCCAGATGTCTATAACATCAACGTCAAAGACCTCTACCCAGAAGACACAATCTTTGACAAGGCTCGCAATCTCTTCTACCAGTCCAACCTCTGGAAAGGTCGCGTCTCCGTCTGGAACGTCAACGACAACTCGCACTTCAACGTGCTTATCCCTGGCGTCTCATCCGATGGCAACGGCGATCAGCAGATGGCTGGTCTCTCCATCAACGGTGCAGGAGACAAGCTGTTCGCTGTCGCCAAGAATGCCGCGGCCTTCCGCTTCGGTGCTGGCCAGAGGCCAGATGGAGCAGACTCGTTCCACCGATTCAACCTCCCCGTCAACGCCAACACCGCACCAGCTTGGAGTATCAGCCTGAACGGCGTGCAGAACCAGTTCCAGGAGCAGCGTGGAACTCTTCCCTTCGGTCCCGTTGATTCTGCTCAGGACGCACAAGACAACTCCTACGTAGTCTTCGCACTTGGCATCCCAGCTATCGCCAAAGTCTCTCCCGACGGCCAGACAATCACCCCCTGGTTTGCTGAAGCTTCCAACGGCAGCCAGCGTCCAGGCTATACCGGCGTCGCTTACGTCCCCGAAGACAACGTCCTCGTCGCCTTCGGCGGCCCCCGCCCTCTCACCGCTTTCGACCTCAACAGCCTCAACCCCTCCGCCATCCCCATCACCCTCACCGGCGAGGACTTTGGCGACCTCGACGGGACCGAAAAGCTCCACGCCATCAAGGTCAACGGCAAGAGCGATCTCTTCGGCACCAAGGCACCCAATGCGTATCGCTTCGAGTCAAACGACAGGTGGCGTAGCGCATCTGTCCGTAGCTCAACCAGGGACGAATTCCAAACCAACTCGCTGACCGTTGTGGCCGAGGCCAACTTTGACGGTCAGCTCGAGATCTACGGCGGTGGTGCGTACTTTGGCGATAATGCGCACGCCGGCAGGACCCAATTCCCACTTTACAGGATTTACAACTTGATCTAATACGCCAAGATGCTTTCACGACGACCGAAAGAGCTGCTTCAAGCCACCTCGGGCTTCTTGCCATTGATACGAAGATGAGCTTTCCACAATTCGATGCTACTTTCATGCCATGTCCATCTGCTGCACTGTTTGTTGTACTTCTCTTTCGCTCACTGCATCGCATCCTGCTATCCTCGTTCTCGTTCCCTCACTTCGGTTACGACCTTTCGCGCACTCCTGTTTTCTGTTCTTTCTGTAGACCTCGCCTGGTCCCTTTTCCCTATCCGAAGGCACCGACGGTAGAATGTCCAGATCGATTCCATTTGCTGCTTCTTGTCCTGCTGCTTTCGACCGTGAATTAGCATATACAATGTGCAAACGCAAGCAAGTAGAGTTGCAGACCGGCCAAAAAGCCCGAGCTAAATACCCAATCGACACTCAAAATCCGCCTTATCGACGCGAACCACGCGCATGGCTGGCCGCTGGTCCACCCAACATCGCTTTATGCCGACAATGGAAGCAGCAGCGAGGAGACAGAGAGTGGCAACTGGACCTTCTTCCTGCGAGATCGCTTCTGGGTCTCACCCATCTACGATGAGGCCGATTAGGTCAATTTGGGCAGACAGAACATATTGATCATGCTGCCAAAGCTGAAGCACACAAGGTGAAGGTGTTAAGTACCGCCACGTCTGGACCAACCAAACCTTGGCTCCAGGCGCAGCCGCTGAGATTGAGGCTGCGTTCGGGCACATCCCTGCCTTCATCGTCGAAGATGAAGAGGAGAAAGACAGCGACAATCTGTGGGCTCGCCTTCACAGCTTTGTCAAGGAGTCTTTTATGTTGGATAGCCAGCTCAACCTCTCATCCATACTTGCCAACGGAGCAGCTACTCTCCACGATATGCACAACTACAAAGCTCTTCAATTGAAGTAAAACACCATGTGTGGAACGAAACCTTACATGACAATGCAATCACCTTCGATCTGACGCTCCGGATCGCTATCGACGTCGATGCCGAGCAGACGTGGATGCAGCCGCCAGAGAAGACTCGCTGCAGGTGTGACGAAATCTCTCTCCAATGACCGCTCATTGCGTTCCACGATCTCGTCCTTGTCCGGCAGACGGTCTGCGAACCTGAACGTGCGAGGCATTTCGTCTCTACCCGCCCGTGCTCTCTTCCTTCGACCCTCTTCTGCATCCTCCATGTCCGCCTCTCCATCTGCAGCAGAAGCGGGTGGGAAAGGGGTGCCTGAGACAGGTGCAAAGATCTTGATGGTATCGTCGATGCCCGAGATGGCAAACACTGGAAGATCAGGATGCATGGCCATAACGTTGACCACGCTGGAATCGGCTTGCCAGATGCCCTTGATTTCGGAGGAGAGCTTGTCCCACATGAACCAGTTGCCATCGTCAGAGCCAGAGATGACGTAGTCGTCCGCACGGCCTGCAAAGGCAACATCTTTGACGGTCTCTTTGTTGCAGTGACCTTTGTATGCCGTTCGTGGGTAGACTGTGGGTATGACGGGCTCTGAGCTGGTACTTGAGTGCCCGCATGAATCTTCCTCTATGTTGGCGAAATCCTCTTCTGACAAGTCTTCACTCTCGTCCATGTTCCCGTCATCGTCGTGATGATTGCTGTCACTGTTCTCCTCACTTATGTCCTCTTCGTCATGATCGACTGCCTCTGTGTCTTCTTCTTCACTCAGCATCCATGCTTCCTGACCATCATCGTCGCTGACCACTGCACTGTTGCTTTCGTCCTGTCCTAGGCCACTTTGCTGGCCCTTGGCTTGGGCCGATTCCAAATCAGAGTCTTCATCCATAGTTGGCTTATGGGGAAGTTCAGCAGAAGCGCCAACTCCTTGTGGTGACGGAAAGCGCTCCTCCGCATCTAGCGAGAACCGAACGTTGTCCAGATTGGCTTGCAGAATACCAGGTTGATCGTAAATGTCGAAGCGGTAGATGTGGCCTGAAGAGTATGAGACAAGGAGGTCTCGGCCATTGTGCTCGCTGAGCTTGCAGGCTGTGATGCTATTGCGGCTGCTGATGAGAAGGCGACGGTTTGAATCCTGTGGAGGGTCATTAAGAAGAGCAGTGCGCCCATCGTTCTGCGCCCATGGGGCCTCAAATCCACCCGGAGGGATGCCGAAGCTCCGAACGCACATGGTGAGGGCATCCTGTTCGGTATTGGTATTGAAATCCATGCCCCAATCGCGCTTGATGAGTCTTGGGATCATTCTCCTATCGTGGAGGTAAGCAAGAGAGGATTCGCCAGCTACAGCAAAGAGCCAAGGCTCGAGCTTGCTGACTGAGAGCGAGTAGAGCACTGAGGAATAGTGGGCGAGCGGTGGAGGACATGAGCCACTGCTGCGACTGCGACAGGTGTGAGGTACTCGGAGGTCCATCTGGCGAACATCACCGTCTTCACCACAGGTGAGAAAGACATCTGGAGATACTTCGGTGGAGATGCGCTTAGCTCTGCCGCGGTGACAGCGAAAGAGGCGAACACAGGCACCACTGTGCTCGGGCCAGACTGTGTATTCGCGACCGCTGGAGAGCCGATGGACTTCGCCTTCTGCGCCCTCGCCTGAACCTGTGGACATGTAGTTGATGTCAAATACACGCACATGAGAATCGCCTGCACAGGTGAAGAGACGGCGTTCAGAGGCATTGGGTGCCCACTTGACTGAAAATATGTTTGCATGATGACCGGTCTCGATCTTGCCTAGCATGCCTAGGTCCATCTTTGGGAAGGAGCGTTGTGGCCATGGATGCACAACATCTTGATCACCATCCTCATCGATGGGAGGTGATGTCAGATCCATGTTCAGACTGTGATATGGACCGGTTTGAGTGGCGCTGGTTGCATACCTCGAAGATATCGGAGATCGATTGCGAGGACTTTGGGTTGAATCTGCCACAGGATGCTGAAATTCAGAGCCTAGCTTCCAGAGGACAACGTTGCGATCATCGCTACCACTAGCGAGAAGCTGACCAGAAGGTGACCAGGCAAGGGCGTTGACGCAGCCAGTGTGGCCGATAGGATTTCCTAAGCTGTCCTCGCCACCGAGAACCTCGGTCAAATCGAGACGATGGATAAACTGGTCATCGAGCTGGCAGCGCTGCTGATGGCTGATGGACCAGGAGATGTTGCGCCTAGGAGAGGGGTCGTAGCGTGCAGTTTGTAGGAAAGCCATCGAGCAGAGCTATGCGGCGTGCGAGCCAAGGTGGCAGAAGGTCAAGACATCGAAAAGTAGATGATGCGGCTCAGTCCGCTCTGAAGGAAGTCTCTGCACAATAGGTGGTTCCTCCTCCCCCCTCTTGAAGTCTCGCAGCAGAAAAAGGTTGACAAGGCAACTGGAGAGACCCAGATCCAGCCAGCTGACGTTGTCGAGTGTCAGAGAGGTGCTTTGAGCATGCACGCAGAGCTGCAGGTCAAGAGAACGCAGCTTGGTGCTTAATTAAATGACACGGAAGGATCGAGATGATTGTGATGATGAAGGTTTGTGACAGATTGCAAGCAGAACCGAAAAGACAACCACAAGAGAAATAGCACACTGGCGTCAAGCGAGGGACATTTAAATCTTAAGGCCGTCACACTTTTTAGTCTTACACGCCGCCGCACTTTCAGCCTTTG
Source organism: Ustilago lituana (assembly GCA_928869825.1). Taxonomy (NCBI): domain Eukaryota; kingdom Fungi; phylum Basidiomycota; class Ustilaginomycetes; order Ustilaginales; family Ustilaginaceae; genus Ustilago; species Ustilago lituana. Next base: position 74,295 of record CAKMYA010000029.1, read on the forward strand.
AGGCACTTTTGCTCTGTCTATCCACTCATGTCTGTCTGCTCTAGCAACTAACAAGGGCCAAAAAAAGGCTTCGGACTGTTGACTTTGCACTGGTTCTCGAAGAGGAGCCCAAAGAGGACGTGCTGAGGCAGTGGCTCCTCGCAGCCGAAGACCCCAAGGAAAGCGGTGAGCATGCGTTGCACGCAACTCGTGCATCAAAGCTACGGTTACCTCCACCTTCGGAAATCCCGCACGGAAAGCGTGACTGAGCAGAGCTTAAGGGTGTTGCTCTGCACTCAACGCGTCAGGCGTCTCGGAATCACCGCGTGCGTCCTGGCCGTGTGAAGCCAGAAATTCTAGGCACCGGAGGAGCCGCGTGACACCAACACTTTGGCCAGGGAGGGAGAATGGAACCTTGCTCTTTCGCCACCCAACATTGCACTGCCTTTGACCAGTGCCTGAACGGCGTCGCCCATCAAGCCAACGGGTCTCGAGGGACCGAAAGCATTGCAGTGCTGCTCATAGCTTCGATCACAATGGGAACAATCATCTGAGTCGATATATATATATTGCATCGGATGCCCCGACCAGAGCGTCCGAGAGAGGCGTCGAGTGATGCGTCACTCTGGGACGACCTCGATGATGCCAACGGCACCTTTGCCGAAATCTGTACGCCTCCATTGCTTCCATCTGATCCTTGCAAACTCAACACCGGCTCTCATCCTGTCATGACGGACAGCTCCGATTCGACATTGCATCACGGCCTCGAACTTGAGCCGGCTACAAGCGGTCGCCCACAAGCCCACCCATCCAGCTCCACGAGCCACTCGCAGCCCTTGCAACCCCCTTCGTCGTTTGACTTTGGTGCAGCAGGTGTGGGCGAGCCTTGGAGTCAGTCGGAAGCCAAAGCAACACAGCATCAAAGGGACGAGTGGCTTATCTCGGTCGGTCAGAAAGAACCCACAGATTTGGTTGAAGACCACATCCCATTCATCGGCGATGCTAAACCAACAACAACGACGCCCAAGCTCACAATGCCCCCGACGCTCGAATATGCACACGCTTATGCGATGGCACCGGCATCAGCATCAGTATCTGCATTGGATCCGAAATCCACATCAACGTCGACATTCAAATCGGCTTGGACTGTTCGTGCGCATGCTGACACTCCAAAGGGCCCAACATCAACGCGAAAGCGTTCCAGCTTGCTAGATCAGCTCGACGAGATCTGCAGTTCTTCGCCGAGCGATTCGGGCACGACGAGGGCAGATCACCAGCACAGGTCAAGCCAGGAGAGCGCGGCCCAACACGCTCATTCAGCACGACTCAAGGCGACTAAACCATTGGATCTGGTCGACACGGCGCCTAATCTTATGTGGTCAACCACTTCAGCAGCGAGCAAAGGCAAGAGCAGGGCTATAGACGATTCAGATGACGACCTTGGACTGGATGCGACCATCGAGGGTGAAAAGCAAGCGGGCAACAACCGTCTACCACTTCGCCCGACTATCAGCGCAAGGGTCAATGGCAGAGCGACATTGGTGGATCAAATTTCTGATGAATTCATCGCACACGAAGTGTTTGACAGGTCGAGCTCACCGCCTTCGCAGCAAAGGCCTCAGATCACGTTGATCAAAGACATGCCACCGGAGAAGCAAGAAATCTACCGCCGTCTTGCCTTCGGCGACTCTTCGACGAATGCATTCACCAATATAGGGACGACAGTACGCGGCAGAAGCGGCAAGACATGGCAGGCCACGTGGCAGGGCGATGCGGATGGCGTGGACACAAGCAACGTCGGGGCAGGCGCTTCGGGCAGCAGTACGGGCCGCGCCTATGGTTTGCAATCGAGAACGTCGACAGGTCGTGGACACAGATCTACCGGCTCCACAACTATGGCTCGCAAAGGGGCTCGAGGGGGCAAAGCACGATCAAGCAGTAGCTCTGGAAGCGCCACTGATCGCGCTCGTAGTCGGTTTTTTGCATCCAGGGCTGCTCGAGGGGCACAGCGAGGAAGAGGGCGAGGGCGTTGACGAGATTACTAGCATGTTGCAGATCCTTATCCATTTTCCCATCATCACTCTTCCATCGATACTTTGCAACACAAGGAGAATGGCAACGCCTCGTGATGCCTCTGCGACAAGAAGGAAAGCTCTCAAAAGGCAAAGGCATGATCTAGAGAATGTCAGAACTGACCTTTGCTTGCAAAGGGCACGATATTACCTGATCAAGATGGGTATGCATTTCGTGCCGGATTTTAAGAAAGAGCGGGGCATCAAAAAGCTCGGTTAGACGTGCGTGCGGTGGTGTAATGACGTACTCGGCCCAGCCCAGTACGACAAGATTGGCGTACAGGACCGAGTCACGACTTTGAGCGCGACAGCCCGTCGCTCAGACACGAGCAAAGGACATGGCATCCAGGCGTAACTGCGATCGTATCGTGATGGTCCGACTGAACTCGACTCATTGGATTGCTTCCACGTGAGTTGCGCCGAAGATCTTGCCGTCGAGGCGGGGAGACATTGCGGATTGAATCGGGTAACCGAGAGAGGGAGAGCCGGAAAAGGGCTAGTCATGCTGCGGTGATAATCTTCCTAGGACCAACAGAGCAGCCGATTTCAGCTCCCAACGGCGACGCCCGTCAACTTTGGCTGTGAGGCACAAGCATTGGAATGTTGGGTCTTGAGACAGCTATTCGGATAGCACTCGAGTGACGACACGAAGGGAAACAATTAGTTATCGTCGATGAGCTGCAAAAAGGGACAAGGCGCAAGAGGCTAGACGGATCGACAAGTGAGCCAGGGCCCTCAGAGGCCGGGCGGACATGAGCGCATCGAAGCTCGAGCATGCAGAACGGGGCAAAAGACACGCGGTCAAACGGATCGGAATGGCCGTGCGTCTCGAAGGGAGCAAAATGACCATCGGTTATATCATGATGACTTGAAACACACCTGCATGTTGACTGACCGAAGCGGACAGGAGAAAATCTCGGAGCGGGGATGCAACGGAGGATCTGGCGAAGAACTTACTGCAGGCATCTGGATGGCATCACCATGTTCCACTGAGTGATGCTCTTGGGCGGCCGGTTGCATAACCGCGATTCCGATGGAGACAGAGAAAGTGTGCAGGATCGCCAAGGATGTAAAAGGGCAGCAGGCCGTGTCGCGCAATGGCATTGTGAGGGCATAGCGGAGAGTTGGAGGACGACGATCCAGAGAACCAAGACGGCTGGATCGAAGGTCGAAATCTTGGGCACCTGCGGTTACACGGGAATGCACCGGAGCAATTTGGGCGCATGCGCACTGCATCATTGCCAAACTTGACGTTGTGCCTGTGCTTTTAGCGGATCTGAAAAGTCGGGGGCCGGAAACTGACAGCGTGCTGTGCGAGTCTCGATCTGCATTTTTGTATTTGCGATCTTGCTCGAGCCAATACAAAACAGAACCAAGTTTCATTGCAGCCCTGTGCGCGGAATACAAAAATTAGAGTGACTATGCAACAGAAACATCTGATACGCAGAATCAATCGGGCCGGTGGCTTCGACGCCACTTTTATCTCTCGAACTCTGACCTCACCGCCGCCTACTCACTCGCTTGCGGACGCTTCAATCGAGCAGGCGGTAACAATCAGAAGCCGAGAATGATGCTCTAGAGCGAGTGCGTTTGAGTGATTGGGCACTGCAACACCTTTTGGTAAGGTGCCGCGGGTGGTGAACTGCGATTCTTCGAGAGGCGCAAAGGCCGACAAGGACTCGCAAAGTGGTGAATCACAGTCACAAGTGTGGCTTCGCTAACGCCACTTTCCACACAGCAAGGCGGCCGTTCCGAATCAGAAACTAGAAAAATCGCGCGGCCTATGTGCCCGAACATGCTGTCCGACTCTGGCTTGATAGTGTTGTTCTGTGCGAAACCTATTCCAACGTTGCACGCTCAGCCTTGTTTCTTGCTCTTTGGCTTCCTCCTCGTCTCCTTCCTCGACTCCATCACACTGCTGCCTTGGCACCGATTCGCACCACAACATACGTCTGAATCGTGGCGTCGCCTCTTCCTCTTGACATTGGGCTGCGCTTCGACAGTCAGTCACACGGAGCAACTTCACTTCCGTCCTCTTGTCTTTCAAGCACATGCTAGGCTCCAGTCAGCCAGCCAGACTGCGCTCATTCAACGTCATTTACATCCTTGCTCTTTGTCGCCTTCCTTTGCTCCCGTCAACCATCTATTAGGCCCTCTCAGACCAACTTCCACATTGTCAGGATCTGTTATCTGCTCTTTTCTGCACATCCGCTCAGTCTGCATACCAACCTTCATCTCTCCCTCGCATCTTCGAAAGGGTAGAAGCACGAACTTGATAGAGTAAGACAGCTTCATTTCGAGTACCGACCATTGCCCGTATCGTCAGCTACAATTCGAATCTCCAGCATCAACGAGTCGCCCGTGGCACTCGCTCACACTTCTCACAATGGCAGCCACCACCGCCTCAGCAGCCGCGAAAAAGGCCGTGTCGGCCCGCGACAATACCGTCAAACGCAAGCAGTCCTTCTCGGACGACTCTGATTTCGACTCGGACTCACCGGCCTCCAGTCCCTTCAAAAAGAACAATGTCACCTCTACGCGCAAGATCTCCGCCAGCCAGCAGCTGGTCCCCGTTCCCGGCCAGCCAGATGCTCCTCTCGTTACTAAGCGCACACTCCAGAACCGCAAGGCGCAGCGCGAGTTCCGTAAGCGTCGCGAGGCTCGTGTCAGAGAGCTCGAAGAGCGATGTCGTCGTTTCGACCAGATGGGCCTCGAAGCCAACGCCGAGCTCCAACGTTTAGCTCGCAGTCTCAAGGATGAGAACGAAGCGCTCAAGTCGCTCGTCGCTCGTCTCGGCTTTGCTCACATGATCTCGGGCGTAGTCGAGTCGCTCAACGGTCCCGAGCAGCACCACACTCGGCACCTACACCACCCCCACACCGGCCCTCCTCATCACCACCCTCAGTCCCTTCCACCTCTCGACCTCGGCATGGATGCCTGGGCGCAAGGTTCTGGTCTGCCCTCGAACACAGCGCCGATGCATCCCTTCAATGTGCCCGCTAACTTGGTCAACGATCACAAATCCACCAACAACTCTGCCTCTGCCAACAAGCACGCCAAGCAAAACGTCGCCCCCACCTCTGCAGGACCAATCTCCAATTCGGCGCCCATCTCTTCTTTGTCGCACTTGCCCGCCCTTGCCGAGTTGCTTCCCGCTACTGCCGGTGGTGTGAATCCGAGCTTGCTCAGCGATGCTGGCAGCAATGCTCGCAACGAGCGTTCAACAGAGTCCAACGCTTCTTCCGTCGCCGCGCCTGCCGCCACCAAGTCCACCACCACAGCCCAACCCATCGAGGACAACAACAGCACCTTTGATAATGACTGGTTCGCACAACTTGCTCAGTCTGGCCACGACAAGGATGTTGCCGACGTCGAGTCCGCTCCTGCTAACCCGACCATCAACAACGCCCGCATGCGCAACGAGCGCTCTTCCATCAACCCCATCCTCTCCCTCAACTTCAACAAGAACACCAAGTCGAACGACCCTTCCCATCTCACGGGCTCGGCCATGCCCGGCGCCAACGCACGCGATTTTGGTCTCGGTCTCGCCAGCGCTCTCGGGTTCCCACCTTCTGCACCAGGCTCCAACATCTTCCCCGTGCCCATGCCCACCCAGCAGAACGGTGCGCTGCTCAACCCGAACCCGATTCCATTCGCCTTCAATCTCAGCGAGAACAAGTTGCCCGGCGACCAGAGCTGGTGGTCCCAGGTGGCCGGCAACGCTCTCGAGGGCGACGACAGCATCCTCGACGAAAAGGCTCAGGCTGTTGCTCAGGCCACCGCGGCGTCCCAAAACGGTGCTCCATCGCCATTCGACCTATCTGCTTTCCTCAACGGCGGCTTAACACCTGGTGGCGGCGGCTTCACTTTTGGCAGTCAACAGAGCAACGACGACGCCACCAACGATGCGCAGAAAAACATCAGCAACGGCAACTCGAGCGACGACACCAAGCCGAACAATGGCAAGGGTGGCGAGACCCAGCAGCTCACTCAAGCCGAGCATGCTCAAATGTTCCTCCGTCTGCTCGAAGCTAAAATGACCAAGCGAAGCACCAGCCCCTACGCCCAGCTCGGCTTTCAGCCACCCATGCACCACCAGCGCTTTGCTGGCCCTCAAGCCGGTCCTGGATTCTCGGACGCCAGCTCTTCCTTCTCCTCTTCGCCCAACAACAACGCCACCGGCGCCATGAAGGAGGACGACGACTCTTCACTCTCTCCATTCAACGTCTACTCACGCCTGGCTCAGCACCCAGCGTTTCTCTCCACCAATGCTAGCGAGCTCGAAGAGCTCGTCGACTCGATCAGCTCCACCCAACAACGACAGCAACATCAGTCCCTCTTCCAGCCCTCTTTCAACAAGCGCAAGGCCACCCCCGCCAAGGTCGCTCCCGCACTCTACGCTCCCATAGGGCTGACACCTAGCGTCTATGGCCCCAACGGCGCAGCGACTGTACCAAGCCCCTCCTCCGCCAGCTCGCAGGGTGACAAGAAATTCGAGGTCGACGAGAACGCCGTCACAAAGATGCTTGGCTTGCTCGACCGCAAGACTTCCCGAGGCGTTGCTACCGCGGGCAGCGGTCTTGCTTTCTAAGTTTGTCATCTCTCAGCCTTGATAAAAGGGTCTCTTGCGTCTGTCGTTACTGGTCATCGCTAGTGTTGTCGTTGGTTTTACTTCTTGTTACCGTATTTTTGCATAGTATTGTTGTCTGTCCGTTGTCTCGTCACTGTTCATCTCTCTCGACCTCTCGACCTCTCGCTCACGTAGTTCCGGTTGAATTCCGAGCTTTCGTACTTCGGTCCTTTGTAAAGTTGTCTTATCGGTTCTTCTCTGAAAACGTGTTGCATCTCGTTCCTTCCTCATTTGCACGGGTTGTCTTCTTCGTGTGACTTTAGCCGGACCCGTGGTTCACATGAGGATAACGGCCATTGTTGTGCTACCAAAAGCGCAGGAGGAGGACAGAGTCTTGTGACGTGCGGAGAGAGCTGCGAGCTCGATGCACCGGATTGGGAGCAAGAGTTTTGGCAGACAGTTTCACGATACGCTTGACTGAGCCTTGCAAGTCTGAAGTTGAGGAGGCTAGTTGACTTTCCAGTTTGCATGATGGTGATATCTTTTTGCGGAAGATCTCGCAATATGGGTTCGTCGAGGCAAGAAGGCGTATCGCACACTCAGTTTGAATACAGTCAGAGGATGATCTTCATAGAATGAAAAGATTTTGGGACCGAGCAAGCATGGTTTGATTTGCATGCACAATGTGACCTGTGTGCAAAATGGCGAGACGCTTCCATGATGGCTGCTGAACAGTGTTGCGCTCTCGTCTTCCCGAATGGAGTCGAGACTGTAGCAACTGCACACAGCTCAAACTTCAATTCGATAGTCTGATTCGATAGTTTGATTCGATAGTTTGATTCGGATGCAATTGCCCTTGAGTTCTCGACGATAAACTCACGACGTTGCGAGTAGTGACCTTACGCGACAAGCCATTCAACTCACTGAACACTTGTCGGCACCCACCTGAAATGATGCGGAGGGAGGAACGGCAACATGACAGACACGGAAGCTCACTGAGTCGCGGACCCTTTTGCAGTTCTCTCTACCGAGCGTCTGTACCGAGTACTTTGATGCGAGCTAAAAGCCAAGCGCTTGCACTATATGCGCACAACAGACTCGACCATTTGCACACCTCGCCGACTGCAGGACGCGGATGAATGTCTTTTCAATTGCACAAGCCACCAAGAGACTCTGCTCCCGATCTCGTGTGCCAATCAACATAAAATGTCGTCAAGGAGCCGTCTGCCCTTGGGTCTGCTGAGCGAGCGGAGAGCATTTAGAGGTTGGCAGTGAACTGAACACCCTTGGAGATGTTTCCGTTGAGGTCGGCAACAGCCTTCTTGATGAGCCCCGACTCGTACTCGTTGAGCTTGCCAAGAGGCAGGATCTTCTCGACACCGTTGGGACCGAGCTGGAGGGGAACCGAGAAGAAAGGAGTCTCGTTGCCGATAACAGCAGTGACCTCCTTAGCACCAGCGGCGTCAGCCGAGAGGTCGACGTAGCCCATCTCGGGGTGAGCGAGCGGCTTGCCCGAAGCAGCCTCCAGAACGGCAATGGCGAAGCGAGCGCCGGCGTAGGCCATGGAGAGCGTGGCGGAACCAGCACCGTCCTTGGCCTTGACAACCTCGTCACCACCAAACTGGATGCGGTTGGTGAGCTGCTCGATCTTGGCCTGGTCGACCGAGATAGGGGGCTGCGACTGGCTGATCAAGGGGACAATAGTGACACCAGAGTGACCACCGACGACAGGGATGCGGTAGTTGAGCGACTCGGAGGGCTTGCCAGCAGCCTCGGCGATGAAGGTGGAGGCTCGGACGACATCGAGGGTGGTAACACCAAAGAGGCTGTAGTATCGAAGAAGAGGGCAAGAAGGTCAGTCAGTGCGGTTCCATCAACAATTGCCAAGGAGCGATGTGAGAGACTTACCGCCTGGGGTCGTAGACGCCCTTCTTCTTAAGGACCTCGGCAACGATGGGGACGGTCGAGTTGACAGGGTTGGAGATGACAAGAACAAAGGCCTTGGGCGAGTGCTCAGCAATGCCAACGGCAATGTCGCGAACGATGCCGGCGTTGATCTGTGCGCGTATCAAGCATTGCGAGCGAGCGTTGATGGTGAGGCCCGGTTGCGATCAGGCATTTCCAAAATCGAGAGGAAGCACAGTTGCAAGGTGCGTCAGGTTTTGTTGGGTACGCAAGGCAACAGGGTCGAAATTTGTAGTCCGTGCAAAGGTTTTGGAGTCGAATATAGAGAGATCTTTGTCAGAAATTGCCTCCCAAGCAACAGATCGCTTCAGCGACACAATCCACATCACAACCGAGGTAGCCTCGCTGATAGCCAACAGCGCCTCGCTTGCCAAACAACGGCATGCAATGCTGGCTCCAACGGCGGAGTTCTACGTGACCATCGTCTGGGCTCAGAAGGTGCGGTCGCGCACCGCACTTTCGTGGGGTGGTCAAGGCACGGTTGGCTCTACGCGTGCGCTGTGCGCTTGGACCAACAAATTCCACTGCCCCCAAAATCGAAAATCCAGCAGCACCTGCCGAGTGTTTTCGTGATGTGTTGGGTGAAAATGTGCGACCCTAGTAGCTGCCAGCGTCTAGCAATCCATACGAGATGGCATCCGCCGCCAACAGCGACCTGCCGCAGCAGCGAGTACTGGGAAACGTGGAATGGGAGAGCAAAGTACTCACGTTGAAAAGGTCGTCACGGGTCATGCCAGGCTTACGGGGAACACCGGCGGGGATGACAACGATGTCGGCGTTCTTGAGCGCCTTTCCGAGGCCACCGTCAGCAGGGAGGTAGCCGGTCACGGAAGAGGGGGTGTTGATGTGCGAGAGATCGGCGGCAACACCGGGAGCGTTGACGCTGTTGATGGATCAAAGCGGCACGTACCAAGGCAATAAACAGCCAAAACCGACTGTCAGCTCGAGCTCGACGTCGCTACAAGAACGTCAAAAGGTCATGCGGTCGAGCACTAGCGTTGACGCTCACGCTCGCAAGGGGAACATCGAGCCAAGTCCAGTGATCATCAGCGTTATCTAGCACTTACACATCGTAGAGGGCGAGGTCAGTGACGAGGGTCGACTGCTTGAGGAGCAGCGAGAGAGGCTGGCCGATACCACCAGCGGCGCCGATAACAGTAGCCTTGACCATTTTGTATAGTGAGAGGGTTAAGAGATGGAGTCTGAAAAGCGAAACAACAAGTCGTGAGGATGATGGAGAGAGAAGGAGAGGAAGGAAGGGTGCTAGTTATGGAGGCAATATCCGGAAGGTTCGGGAGTGACAAGCGGATCGGTGTGAGAGTCAGTGCACGCCTGGAGTTGCAGCTTTGCCTGCGCACTCACAGAATTGGCTCACCCGCAACTCCACACACACGCACTCGGACGGAAGGAAGGAAGGAGTTGAAAACGGCACTATTGCGTTGTGCAGTTGCAATCGGTACTGCCATGGAGAGATCCGCCTCCTATCCTTCAACACCTGCTCACGATTCACGATGTATCACTTCTTGCCGACATGTGCAGCTCGTCAATGAGCAGGGTGCTTGTGTCGCAAAGTGTGGAGTTCGAGGGATGATGCAGTACTGCAACCGAGTGCTTTCAAATGAGTAGCTTCATCGGCCTTGACCGGATTCACGCGCTCCTCTCCGTTGCTTTCGGCTCGGGGAGGCATCGCGTCATTCAACCTATCCGGCGCTTTCCGGTCCAAAAGCCTAGTTTTTCGAGCTTCAACTTCTGTTAGGCTAGATAGTCTGAACACCTTTCACTCGGGCCGTAATTTAGAACTTGTGCTTTTTGTTTGTCCTAACACTGATTCTGGCTGCAAAATTCGTGCTCGTGGTCGACGCGGATGGATGGATGGATGGACTGACTGATTTCGAGGAAATCGCGATGCTGAGCATGGTTTCGATGGCGCTGAATGCGGTGCCGACGCGTTACAGTTTCATGGACCAAGTCACACCACCACCAAACTTGAATTTTCAGAGCATCGCAAAACTGCAATCACCATCACCTCCCCCACAGGTTGGACGGACCCCGAGACATAGGATCGAGCGGCTGGCTCGCATCCCTTCGTTCCCGACATGACCGCGGCCACCGCGCCGTCTCCATCACCAGCACCATCCGCCCCACCACTCGCTCACACACCATCGCGTCAGTCGTCCGTCGACGCTAACACGCGTCGTCACGATGCATCCACCTCCGCATCACCCGCAAAGGCGACATTGTCGTCGTCGTCATCATTGTCGGCCACGACATCATCCAATTATGCTGCTAGCAACCTAGGCACGCTGGCCAAGCCCATCGACCTTGCATCACCGCCTGCATCACCTACCTTGGTCGCCACCACAGCACCTGATATCGTTGCGTCCGACTCGACGCGTCCGGCTCCCTCTGCAGTTTCTTCTCCGCAGGCGGCATCCACATCAGCCACCGCCGATTCCGGTGCCGGTGCTACTGCACGTGCTGGTGATGCGTCAGGCCCATCGTCGGTATCCCTGCCGCGCAGAGACCCGCCATATGCAAACGCGTTGGCAACACCAAACCGATTGTTGCCCCCCACACCTCTAGGCAGTGCAAGCGATCGAGCTGCTGCCACTTCGCCTTCGAAAACAGCCAGCTCCACACCATCTAGGTCCGTGCATCTCCCTGCGCCATACAAAGCACCGCGGCTAGCACAGAGTGGAGCGTCCGAGTCGTTTGCTACAGCCTACCCCACCCAAGAGACGCGTCAAAAGTATGCTTCGCCGTCTAAGCCGCTTCCGCCCCCTTTTGGCGCTGCTCTGTCTCACAAGCGCTCGTGGCAATCTTCTGGTTCTGTGGATCTCTCCAACAAGAAGTTTCGCCCCACTGGTGTTGCGGCCGTCTCGTCCACCGCGTCTTTGTCCAGCACTCTTACCACACCTGCCACTGTGGCATCTATGGCTTCTCCACTTCCAACAGCCAAAACGGGTCCATCGAGCGCAGCTGCTCGGCCGTCGGCCTCGACGCCATCAATATCACGCCCATTTGCGGCAGCACCCACGACGGGCAGAGCGGCCAACGTCTCTTCCGGCATCACTGTCACCAACATTCCTAAACCTGGCAGCTCCCTATCCAACCAGGCAGGCGTAGGCCCGCTCAACTTGTTACCCGCCGTCTCTGGTACCGAGCTGCCAGCATCCGTCAAAGATGAATACCTTTCTTTGCTCCAAAAGTCCGAGCTCATCGACCTGGTCAAACAACTCGAAAGCCAACTCAACGATCTCGTCGCAGCACCCACCGGTGCATCTACACTCTACCGACAGGCTCGCATCTACCCCAACCAAATTCATTCGCAAATCGACAGGCTCAAAGCTCGTCAGCGTATCGAGGCATCCAAGTCCCCGTCGCATTCCGATTTGAGCCTCAAAGATGTCTATTCGCTGCTCAACGCGGGTGCTTCCACACCGAGTGCCAGCAAGAATGCGCGCACACCTGCTTCCGCACCGCGTCCTTCGGCGCCTGCTTCTATGATGACCGGTCGACCCGCGACATCGGCTTCTTCAACAGCTCGGCGACCCGGTTCACCCACATCTGCCACATCATCAGCTGCAAGTGCAGCCCATGGCGTCACAGCTGTACAGAAGCAGGCAGCACCATTGCAAAAGCAGGCAGGTCGAGACACGGCGCAGAATGCGTCCCTCACGAGTCTCGTCAACTCGATCAACGCCATGGTGCGTCAGCAAGCCCAGCCAGCACGTGGCCCCAACGGTGCACCGCTTCCACCAGCCCCGGCCCCTTCTGCTGCTCCGACTGCTCGTGCTGCTCCCACAACAGCGGCAAAAGCAAGAACACCCACTGGCTCAGCTCCGACCATCTCGCCTGCCGCACTGCGAAGCATTGTTGGAGACGGTCCGATGCCTTCCAACGCGGCACTGGCTGCTGCCATTGCTGCTCACTTCGGTGGCAGTCTGCCTGGCAAAGCAGCTGCAGCAGCACGTTCTGCTTCTACGACCTCCGCATCTCCACCTAGCTCAGCAACGCGTGTGGGCGCTAACACTGCCAGTGCTCCGAGTGGCCCCGCTCAAGCTGCCGCTGCGAACCGCACGCCTTCGATCGCAACACCTGCATCTGGGCCTGGGAAAGACATCTCGGACAAGATCGCCGCCATCCTTGGCTCATCTTCGTCGTCACAGACCACGATGCTTGGCCCTCAAGGTCTGCCGCTTGCTCCCGCTGCCCCTCCCCCGGGTGCAGGCTCCGGATCCGGTCCATTGCCCATAGGAAACATTGCCGCCATGTTGTCCAGCTTTGCCGGCCAGGATCATGTACCTAGTCCGTTGGCTGGTTCCCCCAACACTGGCGCCAGAACGGGCACTCCAGCAGCCGAAGGGCGCGACAATGCTCTGTCCAATCTGCTTCAGCATTTCGAGGAGGCAAAGAGGAGATTGCCATCCCAAACCGCAGCCTCACCCGCATCGGCCAATGTCCCGGCAGCATCCCCGGCGTCGGCGAGCTCCGCCGCCGTGCACGACCCGATCGCCATCCTCACGGGAGCCAGCGCCAATCCAGTCTTCCAGACCACATACCCATCTGGTGCAAGCGCATCCACTTCTCCCGTTATGACCAGCGACCGCGAGGCTTCATGGTCGCCTGGACCTGAGCCCGTCATCGTCCAAGGTCCATTGGGCACCAGCACGCTGCCATCGTACGAAGACATGATCGTCGAAGGTCTGCGCGTTATGGGCGAAGCGCCACCACGCAACCTCTTTAACTGGATGCAGGACACCTATCCGCTCACCAAGAAGTTCCGTCCATCGGCACATCAAGCATTGCAAAAGGCATTTAAGCGCGGAAGATTGCTGAAAACTGGAAGCATGTATCGCCTCAATCCTTCGTGGTCGGCTCCAGGCGAGTCGAGGAAGCCGACACGCAGGCCGCAGGTGGGACGCGACCATCCCATGGTTACACCAGGGCTCAATGGAGAAGTGCTCGCTGTCAGCCCGCTCAAGGACAGCCAGGCATATCGAAACGTGGGCGACTCGGGCCTCCGCACCGTGGGCAAAGGCAGCCGAGCTGGCCCTCGACCGTACGGACAGCCCGGCGCGGCACCGCTGGCCAACCCGGCCAGCAGCATCTTCCAGAATGGCTCGGCAGCTTCCCTCATTCTCGAATACCAGAAACGCACCGGTAAGAAGCTCGACGCAGACTCGGTCAAGCAGCTATACCAGCTCATTCGTGCAGGGCCCAGCGATGGATCAGCCGAAGAGATGCTGGCGCACCTGCTTACTCAGACCGGCTATCACGACGCTGCTGCGACAGCCACCGCCGCCGCTGCTGCTCAATCGGCTGCTGCCGCCATGTCGGCATCCATGCCGTCTTATCCTCAACCAGGCACGTCCACGCCTGCCATGACTTCTGGATCGATGATGCCGTCGTCGATGCGAACTAGTGCTGCCACTGCCGGCGCTGCGGGTCAACGCAGGATGGCGACGACGCCGGTGGCCAAGGGCCCCACCTCTCTTCCGCTGCCAACCACAAGCGAGCCCACGATGATGCAGCAGCTGGCGAGCATGCTCAACGACCTGAGTTCGCCCATCAATCCTGTTCTTGCCAATTCGCTGCTCGGTCAACTCAGCAGCAATGCTGCTGCTGCAGCTGCAGCCCGAGCCGCCAACATGCCCAGTCTGAGCGCAGGCCCACCGCTGCTTGTTACGCCAGCGCGCACGTTGGCTCCAGTGCCTTCCACGCCCATGTCGGTCTCGTCGCAGCTCGCATCAGCACTGTCGAGTCTAGCTGGCCAGACACAGCAGGATCTAGACTCGGCCGTGTCCGAAACCTTGGCTGCTGCACTGCAGCAGATCGGAGCTGCTCCGACAGCCGCTACAACCGCTTCGCAAGATGCGCCCACGGAGACCATGTCCGAAGAAACCACAGCCGCCAATGCTGCCAAAGCTGTTGATGCGAACATCTCGGACGGCGCGGAAGCGGGCGAAGCGGGCGACGCCGAAGAAGGGATCGATCTGGCCGAGTACCAGGATGCGATCAGGGCGCTCACATCTGCATTCGGAAACACTGGCGACGATGCAGAGGATGGCGACTCGGAAGAATCCGATGTCGAGGCTGACGAGCGTGCGATCGCGGCTGCCGAAGCAGAGCCCGACTCGGTGGAAGACACAGCACCACAAGCCGGCGATACCGCTCAGGAAGGTAGTCATGTCGATTCTGCTGAGCAAGCACAGCCAAGCAGCGCAGCACAGGAAGACGAGCACCATGACGGTGCAGATGAAGGTGAAGACGAGGAGGAGGAGGACGAAGACGCAGACGCGGAAGAGCAGATGGATCTTTCTGCTGTTTTGCGCCAGCTCACTGCATCGTTACAAGCTCTTCAGCAGGACGGCGAACCGGAAGCGGAGGAGGACGATGACCACAACCGCAAGGACCAGAGTGACGAATCAGCATCAGCCACACAGGGTCACCAAGAGGCCGAGAACCCAGCTTCGACAGAGAGCGGCGGTGCTGGCAACTCGGAAGCTAACAAGTCGGCTTCTGGCGATGTCGATAGCATGGACGTAGACCAGCCTACAGAAAAACCACGCGACACAGACGCTCAACGTGACGAAGCAGATCAGACAGAAGCTGGTCAGGAGGCTTCAGAGGAGGCGGCAGAAGAAGGTGGTGGGTCAGAAGACGCAGCGTCGTTGCAAGCACAGCTGGAAGCGTTGGTGGCAAGCTTGGCTGCCAATGCAGGCAATGCCAATGACGGCGACGACGACGACGACGATGATGACGATGAGGAAGAGGAGGACAACGACGATGAGCATTGAAGAGGGGAACGAGGGGGTAGACGGTTGACTGAGTGCGGAAGCGCAAGAGGTAGCATCATGCATGACGCAGCGATGCGCTGAAGCAGCAACGGCGCTGCTTCCTGTACTTGTACACCCGTCATTGAAAGAAAGGTCGCACTGTATCATGACCATGAAATGGCATTGTAATTGTACGTACAACACGACAGACCGATGCTTGAAAGACTGAAACGATAAAAGTTGAGTTGGACAGCAGAACGAAAGAACAGGTGAGCAACGACTGTCAGTTCGGTGCGACGTGTGATTCCGAATCCATGTGGCAGCGCTCTTCTCGCCATTGCACGGGACCGGATGTTGAATAGAACAATGAACGCTTGCTTGGAGAGGCAAGAATTTGGGATTCCTGTTAGTCAAGAGTGTTTGGAGTGTGGGCTTTGGGATTCGCAAAAATGGTTGTGAGCAGATTTGAGATCCAGTGACGTCACGCATATCGATAACAAGGAACGTAGAAGAAGAGGGTGCTGGTCAGGGCTCTTGTTTTCGGAAGCGGGAAAAGATGGTCAGGACCCTCTTTCATCTGCTTTACAGGTGTTGGTTGGTATCGGCACCGGTTTTTGCATGTGTGCTGCCGGTTGCATGGGCTTGTTGGCGGTGACGGTGACAAGTTTGTTTTTTTTTTTTTTTTTTTGTTTTTTTTTTTTTTTTTCTCTTTGGCCAAGCATCAGGCTACATTGTAACAGCAACGCAAGCTTGCCGCAGCCATCCAGCGCCGTAAGCATCCCACACTTTCATAACTTGCACAAAGTACAGTACTGCAAGCGTATGCGGTGTAAAACTTGCAGCACCTACGCCGCACATTGTGTCGACCGATCGGGGGCCAGCGCTTCGGACCTTACAGAAGCTCACCCTTTGCCTAACATGGCTTTGCTTCAACAAGATTATCGGCTGCAATGGTCTTCACGGCAATGGGCAGGTCCCTGCAATGACCACGTTCCGACTGAGGGCGAAGCTGCCTCGATGAACAGCGTTTATCGTGTGGGATGGTTACCAAAGATAGCTTGGACGGAGCAAGACAGGGAAGAGCTTCAGCTGGTACGGAGAATTTCCAACTCGTAACGAGCACACACACGCACGCACAGTGATGAGATCCAACAGCCACTTGAGCAGCGAAGATACAAGACTGCGTCAGATGAGCTGCAGTGTGCACATGAGCAGTGTCAATTCATCGGTAAAATCCATAAACAATTGTTGAAGTTGTCGAAGTGCTTGAAAATTTTTGTATTGCTCCACTTTGTGGTCTCGCTGTTTCCAGGCGCAACAAAGCAGTTTCAATTGGATTCGTTCAAGTTTGAAATCAACAAGATGGATTCAATGTACAACTTCGTCACTGCTGATCATCCGTGAAAAGTTTCGAATGCTCGGCTGGTGTGCATGTAGCGGAATCACTGAGTTTGGTGCTACACTCTTCCAGCTGAGGCGCCTCGTCCGTTGGCTGTCACGACCCAAGCAAGCGTCAAATTACGCGCTCCAATGTTTCTTGGACGTTCTCCGCCATCGAGCACAGAGCACAGAGGAAAAATGGCTGGCTCGAGCGTCGAGAGAGACGGTATGCAAGCAAATGCGCAATCGATGCTCGATGACCGACTTGCTTAAACTCTGTGTCGCTTGAGACCAGGTGTAGCTTTGGCGTGCGGATGCATGGATCGTCCGCCTGACCTAGCGTTTGGTGTCCGACCACCTTATCCGCTTGCAGTCTCTCAAGCGTGCAGAGGAGTGCCTTCCTTCGGCACTTGAATTTAGCTAGCTGCACCTGCGGCTGGGCCCCCCTCTCATCGATGCGTCGGTTCATGTCGACTGTATGCATGGTCGGTCGTCTTTCCTTCGGGCGGCTTCGGTGCGTCTGCGCCCCATTTCCAACTCGAAATTTTCTGATCCAATCCCGATTAGCTGGCTTCAGCACTGGTGTGTCGGCGGCCATGACGCTACCATTTCAAGAAGGCAGTTTGGTGTTCTTCAGCTTCATGCACAACGACACAGCACAGCATCCGTATGCATTGGCTCCAGACACTTGTTTGGCAGCGCAGATGACCCCCAGTTATGTTCCAGGCGATCGTTGGCCCTTGTTGGCGCTCGAATTCGTGAGCTGATGCGCACCCGCCGCCCCCTGCCAAGCTTGAGCCAGATGGTTGCGCTATCGTTGTGCTGGCTCCCACTCCCTAACTTATCAATTTTGGCCAGCGCAAAGGCCATCTCTCGCCTCGTCCTCTGCTGTTCCACTCGCCGTCCTTGTCCGCTCTTGTGCCGCAACCTCATTTGGGACAGCGCATTCCATGCCACATCTCACCTACTACTTAAACCTCGTCAAGCCACGTCTTTGCCGTAATCTTCTTGTCACACCATCATCCCTTACCTTTCTTTCTTTCGTCCCAACCCTCTTGTCCAACCACCCACCAATCACAGTATTCGCCATGTCCAAGGTCACTGCTAGCGGTATCATCCCCGGAAACATTTCCACCCAGCGCGTCAAGCTCAACAACGGCGTCGAGATTCCCCAGGTCGCTCTTGGTGTCTATAAGGCCCCCAACGATGGCTCCACCGAGAACGCCTGCAAGTGGGCCTTTGACGCTGGTTACCGTCACATCGACTCTGGTAAGTTTTGCCTGCAAATCATTCTTGCCCCCCCAGTTCCATAGGTTGCTAACCTCGGTGCGCAAACTTTTTGCATCACAGCCGCTCGTTACATGAACGAGGAGGCCGTTGGCCGTGCCCTTGCCGAGTGGACCAAGGAGCACAACGTCCCTCGCTCCGAGATCTTCATCACCTCCAAGCTCTGGGACGCCGACCACGACAAGGCCGCCGCTGCCATCGAGGACTCGCTCAAGAAGCTCAACGTCGACTACATGGACATGTACCTCATGCACTCGCCCGGTACCATGGGCCCCGAGAAGCGTCTCGAGGCCTGGAAGGCCCTCGAGGACGCCGTCGACGCCGGCAAGATCAAGACCATCGGTGTCTCCAACTTTGACGTCGACGAGCTCGACCACCTCCTCGCCAACTGCCGCATCAAGCCCGCCGTCAACCAGATCGAGTCCCACCCCTTCTTCGCCCACGAGGAGCTCCGTGAGGCTTGCATCTCGCGCGGCATCCACATCCAGGCCTACTCGCCCATGGCTCAGGGTCAGGCTCTCGACCGTCCCGAGATCAAGGCCATCGCCACCAAGCACGGCAAGACCCCGGCTCAGTAAGTTCATCTTCCGCCCTTTCCGGCCAAAAAGAGCGCCAACAGACCCTCTACAGCTATTGCGAGCATTACACTGACCACGACTTCCCCGCTTTCCACCTGACCCTAGGATTCTCCTCAAGTGGGGTCTCAACCATGGAAACATCATCCTCCCCAAGTCTCTGACCAAGCACCGCATCGAATCCAACGCTCAACTCTTCGATTTCCAGCTCGATGAGGACGATATGTCAGTGCTGGACTCACTGGATGAAGGACTCAAAGTTGGGAAGCTCGGTCCGGCCGGCACATCGCAGCCTGCGTCTCCTGGAGGGACAAGACCTGGCTCCCGTCGCTCTTCTGGCTCAGGTGGACTCTCGGGTAACAAGCTTCAGATGTCGTCGTCCTAATGTTGTGTCGTTTTTAGGACGATATGCTTCGCCCTGTGTCATTTACTCCGCGCTGTCGGGAGGGTTTGTTTTTTGGTTGGACTCCGGCTTTCTTGAGGCGACGACCTGTCCAAACGTATGTTTGAAATGGCACCTGATATTCGCACGACCGCATGTATCTGCTGCTGCTAATCCACAGTAGCCATCTTTCCCCACATTTATGCTGCGTAGGGTGTGGGCGACTTGAATACGAAGCCGGCTTCTTCATACAGTTTGTCTGAGACTGAACAACTGAGTATAGCTTGAAATGGCCGCTTTGCACAACACCGAGACATTTGAGGGGGTATTTTTTTTTTCGACTTTTTTAATGAAAAAGTTAATATAAACAAATGTAATAATTGAACACATCTAGGAGCTTCTTAGCGCAGGAGGTAGCGCGTTGGGCTCATACATCTCCCTATGAAACCTTTCCACTCTCTAGTGGTGATACCCAAAGGTCGTCGGATCGAAACCGACAGAAGCTACTTTTTTTGCAACCTTTTGGCACCTTCCCTCGTCCACCGTTCCTCAGTCAATCTGGCTGTAAATGTCTGCTTTGTTTCGTTTGCACGCTGCACTTTGATACTTTCATGTTGACTCCAGAGTCATGGACACTGGTTCCACGAGACCAAGCACAGTACCGACTCGCTGGCCCACGTTTGCAGCTCTCGATTGATGAATCGATCCGCTCTCGTTGCAATCCTGCCTGGAGTATGTCGAAGCACACACGAGCACCAAGCACCAAGCGAAGCTCGATGTGACACAGAGACCTTGTATTGCAATTGTAGAAACGAAAAATAGGATGATCAGTCGAGGTAGCCCTTGGCCAGGGCAATCTCGGCGTTCATGACCGAGCTGGTAGCAGCGCCAATCATGACGTTGTTGGAAAGCACGACGAACTTGATGTCAAACACTGGGCACTCGCGCACCCTGCCGACGTTGACACCGGCGCCGTTCTGCCAGTCACGGTCGAGACGCGGCTGCGGGCGGTCCTTCTCCTCGTGCAAAGTAATGGCCTGTGCGGGAGCCGAGTGGACGCCGATCTTCTGTGCTTCCGTGGTGAACTCCTCGAAACACTTCTTGACCGCCTCTACCGAAGGAGCGGGTCGATTCTTGAACGAAACCGAAACGCATTCCATGTGACCATCGATGACGGGGACACGGTTGCAGTGCGCAGACACCTTCAATGGATCCTGCTCATGGTAGTCGAATGCGGTCTTGTCTGACTTGATACCGCCGAGGATCTTGGCTGTTTCCCACTCGATCTTCTCCTCCTCGCCACTGATGAACGGTACAATGTTGTCCAGGATGTCGAGCGACGATACACCGGGGTAGCCCGCACCCGAGATGGCCTGCATTGTGTTGACCAGGATCTTGTCAAGGGGACCGAACCTCTCCTCCAATGCTTTGAGTGGGACGACAATGCCGGTGGTCGAGCAGTTGGCGTTGGTGACAATGAATCCCGTCTTTGTGCCCACCTGCTCCTTCTGGTACGACAAAATCTCCATGTGCTCCGGATTGACCAGCGGCACCACCAGCGGGCACAATGGGTCGGTACGGTAGTTTTTGGCATTCGAAAACACTCGAAGCTCAGCCTTGCGGAAAGCATCCTCCACCGGTCCCGCCGGACCAGAGTCGAGACCCGAAAACACTACCTGACACTCTGCGAAGTGCTCCGGCAAGCACTCGTACACCTTCATCTCTGCAACTTTGGCGGGAACTCGACGAATCTGCTTCCACCTGCCCTCCACCGCCTGCGCATACGTCTTGCCTGCCGACGACGAAGAGGCACCCAACGCGGCGAGTTGGAAATGTGGGTGATCGGCTAGCTGAAGGATAAATCGTTGTCCAACCGTGCCGGTGGCGCCGAGTACACCGACTTTGAGCTTTTGCGAGGATGACGACATCGCAGGATGAATTTTGTGTTTGACTGCGAACTGAACTTGCAATCAAAGAGAAGTGGTTATCTGGGGAATGACGCTGGTTGTGGTGTGGATAAAGATGTGGCGAGGAATTTTTTCAGCCTGCTGTCGATCAAGATTGCCGGAAAACTGGCATATGGGCAGATAGGCCGTGACGAGCATAAAATCCAGATAATCCACTCGCAATCGCATGCACGTCTTCTTTTGTTTCTTCCAATCCGTGTGCTCGAGTCGAGTCATATTTTTGCCCTGAAGTTCGCCGGATCTACTCTGTGAATTGGACTCAATAATGTAACAATCCAATCTCAAGCCCAAACGCTCCCAACCCTGTGACATGGAGTGAGTCCCATATGCCTACGCAACTTTCGCGACAGAGCAGCGATGCCGTTGATGGCGTTTAAACAAAAGTTTGCGATACAACTACAGATTCAGAGGTGCTCGGCCTTCTACTACCTTGACGAAGCAACAGCAGGAACGAAACAGACAGCCCGTGACAGTAAATGACCAACATGTCGAGTGGTTCGGCCAGGCTAGGCCTTCATGTTGGCAAGGATCTCTTGATAAGGCTGCACGAGCGAAGTGAGGTTGCGTGGTCTGGCAAGGATCTGCAGCACTTGACTGCATAGCTGGCGCTTGTCGAACCCAAGGATGGTCGGCTCCCACGCTTGATCCTGATCCTTTTCGGGCTTGTAGTAGATCGGGCCAATCAACGACTTGATCAAGTCCTCGGCTTGGTTCTTGATCCCTTCTTCCCCGATGCGCTTGGCGTAGGCCATCAGGTAGTTTTTGTACTCGTTGGCGCTGTCCAGAAGTGTAGCAGCCAGCATTCTCGCTTCGAGATGGCGCAGCGTGACAGCGATGACAAAGTCCGACTTCTTGTCTTCAGGCACGCTCATCTCGACCGGCGGCGTTTCATCGTCATCCGACTCTTCTTGCGCACCAACCTGGTTGTCGCCGTGAACGCGCCGCACATACATCGTGTTGATCTCGGCCTCGATCGCGCGTACGGGATCGCGAATCGACGCCTCGCTACCACGACTGCGTGTGCGTCCGTCCCAAGCTTCAGAGTGCTCTGCCCACCATCCGTCGCTGATGCAAACCCAGCCGAGCTTCCTGTCGTCGAAAGTGTAGGCCTTTTCGGTGTGTAGAAGAACGATTGGTGCGCCATTCGTGTGCACCACCATCGAGAGAAGGTTCTCGGGGTTACCGAGCAGATTGAGTACCGAAACGGGTCGATGGATCTCACGGTCGGTGCGGATGTTCCACCTGTACATGAGACCCGAGACTGTTACGGCCATAAGGACGACACCGTTGCTTTCCAATCGGTAGCAAGCCGAGTCCAGCAATAGGTTGCCAATCCTTCGCCCTCGCGCCGAGTAGATCAGCACCGTTGAATCCTCCAGTGCCACTGCAGAGAAGAAAGAGGTTGCAGTGGCCAGTGTGGCAGCGGCGGGGCTAAAGTCGATCCAGAGCACGCGGTCTTTGTCCGAAGGGTCTAAACGAGCGATTTCGGTCGGCCGAGACTCGTCAAAATTGCGGATCTCGATCGTCATGCCATTCTCATCGCGTCGGTAGATGCTTGACGTCTCTGGCACAGCCAGGTGCACTCCTTTGCGTATGCCGTCCTCCACAATGCCACTCGCTCCAGCTAGCGCCTCTCGCAGAACCTTCTTTGGTCCAGGCGGGTCCCGTTGTGTATCGCCTCCAAGAGTCTTGCCAATGTCCGCCCTTGTTCTTCCCTTCTGCAGTTTGCCGATGGGTTCAATGTCCTCCGTATCGGTCTCGGCCCCTTCTGCTTTTCGCTTCTTGCCTCGCATGAAGCGCTGCTGAAACTCGGTCCAGAACTGCATCATGTCCTCCGGGCTGGCGCCTTTAGGCATGATGCCGAACGGCAGACCCACCGGTACATAGGGCATCATCGAAGCGGCAGCGCCCGAGGGCACAGCCATTGCAGGATGCGAGATGGGCGCTATTGCGGTAACACCATGACTGCTTCCGTTGGCCATCCCTGCATGGACGCCGTTGACGCTTGGTCCTGCTCCAAAGCCATCCGTGGTGGTTCCACCCACCGCCTCTCGCATGGCTGGGAGCTGATGTTGCTGAAGGGTCGGCATGGAAGTGTGCGTTGTGGCTACCGGCTCGGATGCGTACTGAGCCGCAGGCGCAGAGGCAGGCGCAAGATCATCGCCAATGAGCGTCGGTCGGATGCGACGTTTCCCATCCGCGGTGATGGTGATGGTCTGCTTGAGACGTTCGGTTTTGGATGCTGCAGGTCGAACGACAGGCACGGTGCCAGCGATGGGCACAGGTGTAACTGACGCTCGGGCTGCTTGTGGCTTCCCTGCTTTGCGCGGTTGGAGAACGTTGGGTCGATCGGAGGTCCCGACAGTCGAGGCGATATTGGAGTTTGCAGCCACGTTTCGAATCCTCTTGACGCCATGCTTGGCTCGTGACTGGTCGAGCCTTTCGGCGCTCAAGGCATCCGAGATAATCTCGGGAGTTAGGTTGAAAACGGCAACAGTGCCGTCGGAAGAACAAGCGTACAGGGTGTAGCCATCGGCAGACCACGAGAGATCCATGACTTGACGCTCGAAGACATCCCTTGCCACCAAGACGGGCTGCTCGAGACCTGTGACCCAGATGGAAACCGACTGATCCAGCGAGCCGAGTGCAACCACGCAAGAATGTGTGCCGCCGTCGAAGCCGACAAAAATTTTGGGGCTGAAGGCGGTGACCACGACTGCATTCTCGTGGCCAACAAAGTAGATGTCGCTGCTCCAATTTGACCTTTTGACGACGCTGGCAACGAAGACAGGACCACTCATGGCGTTGGCGCAGAGCAGCAAGCTGCCGTCCGGCGACCAGCTTGGCCGACGGAAGAAGGCAGTAGAAGGGCTGGTGAGGAACGGATCGGTGACGGATCGTTCGAGACCCCAGTCGGATGTGCGCCATACTTTGACGGTCTTGTCATCGGATGCCGTAGCGAGATATTGACCTAATGGATCAAAGACGACACCTTTGACGAAACCCTGATGGCCGTCGATAGTGCGTAGTCGCTCGAAGTTGGTGCCGGACCAGACGAATACCTTCGAGTCGAGACCGACGGTTGCAAGGAACTCGTCATCATCGGCCCATGCCAAATCAACGACATCGGATTCGTGCCCTGCTAAACGACGAAACGGCCTCCAGCTTTCAATGTTGACTTCGCTAGATCCGAAACTGCCACCGCCCATGCCGCTCGGATCAAGATCCCAGATCAGAGCTACTGTGTCATCTGAGCCAGAAGCGAGAAAGCGTCCCGAGTTTGCCCACCGCACCACAAGGACACTGCCAGTATGTCTTGAGAGCGTGGAAAGGAGCTTGTGAGAATTGGCGTCCTTCTCGTCTGCTTCGGAGAGGAGGCTCGCCGTGGACCAAATGCGAATTTTGGAGTCTAGGCCTGCGGTAGCAAGACGGCTCGAATCTGGATGGACTGCGACACTGAATATGGTAGAGCGCTTGGCCTTCTTATCATCGTTATAGTGGGCGACCCATTCTGGAAGGATGATGGACATGGCTGCTCCTGCTGCGTTGTCGGTGGCAGCAATGAGCCGGGTATCGGAGGAAGCGGTTCAGCTCGCGTTACGTATGAGTGGGCAAGAGTGGTGAGTGTGACTGATAAGGCTGTTGTCTGCTCGTCTGTTGGCGATTATGTCCACCGGCTCGGAAAATGATAGCGACTGAGTGTGTTAGTGGTTCGGCGTCCCGACAAAGTAGCCGGCGATAAGGTCGGAAAGGAGCGTGGTTTGAGTCGAGCTGACAATCGGGACGAGACAAGGAGTCAGAGGAGATGACGTGTATAGGATGATGGAAGTGAGTGTTGGCGGACGATGATGTTTGCGAAGATGATGAGAGGTGAATCAGATTAGCCGATGGGATCCATCAACGCAACGGCCCTACGATGATCCATCCCATCTCGCATCTCTTTCCAAGTTATGTGAGAGCAATTTTCGCTCTTTTCGGCTCCTCCGAGGGGTGTCGCATGTGCCGATGATGCGCTGAGTCGCTCTTCACGGCCGCCTTGTCAAATGCACGCCCTCCCGTCCCCTTGGCCTTCGTTAGTTTCCAAACTCACCTTGACTAACGCTGCACTACCGCGTGTGTGTTTCGTGTCTGTCGTCGTGGTTCAACGAACGCGCCCTTTCTGGCCGAAATTATAGATCAACACACTCCAGAGCTCCGAGACGAGAAGCAATCTCGGGAGGCAGAGCTCTCGATTGTAAGTGGCTATAACAGTTACAGCTTGACTGGGTTGAGACTCTGTTGATATTATGCACATCCGAATGCCAAGATCCGGCTTTGGTTTGGTCGTGATTCTGATCCGAGGCCATCTGCGAGGCTGCTGATGCTGCTTGTCAAAGAAATGAGGGGTGGCCGTCGTGATGTCAAATTGAAATACTCCGCGAGAGCTCAGATTAAGCGTGTTAGACTTGGCCTTGCTCCCAGACACGCTCATTGACGACCTCTTTGTGCGGGTTTGTGCGGGTTTGTGCGTCAGTGAAATGGAGTGTGTAGAGTGACCAGGAACAAATTTCGGTCAATTCGAGAACAGAGTCAGTTGTGACCACTTGATTTCGAAGTCAAGAGAAGGAGAAGAAAAGAATTCAAGCTACGGTCACACTTGTGCTTGGCGAGAGAGGGAGCAGACCGATGTGAGCTTTTCACATCCGCAACGCTACACACTCAGAATCACGCACAAGTTGAGAATAGTGCATTTGCAAGGGCCGAATCCACCAACCACATTTGGCGGTCAGGAGCGACTCGCTTTCAGCCCCACTCTTGGCTTCACTTTTGTTTCAAGCCACGACCTCTTTCAACCACGGCAACGTACAAGCCCAGCGTTTCTCAGCAACCAGCTCGAGTACAGCTATCGCTTCTCTCTGAATCGTTCATACGGTCAGACCCTCACTTTGAGGTCCAGACGCTGTCGGTCCGTCCGAAGCCAGTTCAGTCGGACCCCTTCCGACAAGTTGAAGGGCTCGCAGCTACTCCGCCATACAAAGTGGTCTCACACATCCACGACGACTCGTATGCATCCGATGCTGTCACACACCTAATTCCATCAAAGGCGGAAACCGCAACATGGACAGCCGCATCTGAGCAACGATCGCAACCTCGTCAAGTTGCGGCAATCCCGATTCTTATCGTGACTCGCTCCGACAAAGCTAGGTAACAGAGACAGACTCACAGGTGGTCGTGTCGAATCAGACGTTCGCATCCGATCGAGATGCAGCAGCGAGAATACCACCAAGGTACGGAGCGGCACCGATCACGAGAGACTGAACTCACGTCTGAACTCATATCTCCCGCAATCGACCCGTTCATGTCCCCCTCGCCGTCTCCGTCACCAGCACTCTCCGCCTACTCCTACTCTTCCACATCCAGCGCTGACGACTTTTCGGATCAGGATCCAGATCTGAATGCGCTGTCGCTCGAAGCCATCGAGGAACCGCAATACCATCTCGCCGATTCACGTTCCTCGTTGCCGGGTCAACATGCCCGTGGGAACGGTATCACATATGCCGAAATCGACCCTCGGCAATCAGCTCTTGCCAGCGGTGCAGCAACTCCCGTAGCTTCACAGTCTTCCGCCTCGTTACAGTATATGGACGCTTCCCACGCCACCTCTGCCTCGCCTACTGGCGCTAGCCTTTCAGCCTTTCCGTGTCTATATCGCATTCAGTCGCCCAAACAGGCTTCTGAAGATTCCAGCTCTTCCTCCCACCGCACTTCCACCGGCCAGAATGCTGCACTGAGTACAGCGCAGCCGCCTTCTCCACCAGACTCAGAGGAAGAACGCATCGATCGTGAAACCGAAACCGATGGCTTCGACGTGCTCGATGTCGATGAAGAAGACATGCATGCAGATGGAATACCTGCTGCTCGAGGCTGGAAACTCGATGCGCGCCAAGCCGACACGCCCCAGTTCAGATCAAAGGTGCTAGAGCTCTTTTCGGAGCAGCTTCGACTCAATGGATGGACGGAGGACACCGTTGACTCTTCCTTCTGGCCACTCCAGCCCGACCAGCTCGGACTCAAGCGCATCAGTGGCGCTTTCACCAACGCTGTCTTCTTTGCCAGCTATAAAGGCACTGAGGCACCTCGCACGAACGTCGCTGCCCCTCCAACCGTACTGCTTCGCGTCTATGGCGCCGGTTCAGAGGCCCTCCTCTCTCGACGTGCGGAGCTTCTCATCTTACACACCTTGTCCAGCCTCTACGAAATTGGTCCTCACATTCTTGGCACATTTGCAAACGGCCGTGTCGAAGAGTTCTATGACTGCGATCCCATCAAGAAGGAGGGTATGAGGGATTTCGGCGACAGGGAGGTCTACATGCTTCCAGGTGGTAGCCTCGTCGTTAAGGGCCACGAAGGGCAAGCCCACTGGGTGGCACGTCGCATGAACGAGCTGCACTCTGTACCGCTCGAAGTCATGCGCACCGTCTTGGAACAGGGCAACCTGCGCGGTCCAAGCGAGAAGGGTTTCGGTCGAGGCATTGAGAACCACGTCATGGCCAGCTCGCATCGTCCTCGACGCAAGACCCGCCACCGTCATGCAACTGGCTTGCCCGACAAGGACGTTGCATCTCCCCATCTCTGCGGACTCGACAGCAGAGGCATCATGCGCGCCAGTCCAGCACCTCGGGCACCCGGCGAGCCATCGCCAGCAGGTGCAGAGGAGATCCATGCAGGACGTGCTTTTGCACATCGCAACAGTTCCACCGTTTCGCTTGATTCGCTAGCCACCAGCTACAACTCGCAATGCAGCTTCTTTGGCGATAGCCCCCCATTGACAGGCGTCGCAAGCCCAGGTGTTTCTACCTCGTCGACAAGCGACACGCCCAACTCGTACTTTCCTCGCGTCACTAGTGGTCCCATGAGCCCGCTGGCGCTAGCTCCGCAGGGACGTGCATCTCTGAGGCCAACTCCGTCGCGTGGTCCCTATCCTGGCGTCTGGCGCAGGCTCAAGCGTTGGTCGCGCGAAGCAGCTAAAGTGGTCGAGATTGTCGATAGCTTTGCCAAGTCCGAAAGTGGAGCCAAAGCCATCGCCATGTGCTTCTCTGGTCAGCCCTCGATCCGTCAGGAGCTGCAAGCCGGCCCAAATGCGCTTTCAACCGCCACCATTGGTCCCACGCCAGGCAACCTCCGCAACACACTCCGAGCCATTCGAGCCATTGATCTTGTCTCGCTTTACCGCGAGGTTGAGGAGTTCAAACGCTTTGTGAGGAAGTGGGAGCGACGTGAAGGGCCATCGCGACGTGTGTTTGCCCATAACGATGCGCAGTACGGCAACTTGCTCGCTATCAAGCACCTCAACGCTGCCTCTACAACCCTGCCCGCTCAACCCGAACAGAGGTTGCGAGATGCAAAATCTCCGTCTCTCGAAACACCGTCGATCCCCGCCGGTATGCCGCGCCTGCCTTCGCACGATGCCAGGCGCGACAGCTCCGCCTCTGCAGCGGGATCTCAGAGTCCCGTCTCCGTCAGGTCCAAGAGCCACAACCGCGCTAATTTCAAGAAGCCCCCTCCACTGCATCATCGAATCGTTGTTATCGACTTTGAATACGCCAGCCCCAATCCGCGCGCTTACGATATTGCTAACCATTTCCAGGAATGGCGTGCTGACTACCATCACCCTACCCTATCATGGTCATTGATGCATCACGGTAGCTATCCCGACGCGCAGCAACGCCGCAAATGGCTTCGCGCCTACGTTGAGCAGGGCCGACTGCTTCGTATGGGTGGACGTGCATCAAAGGGTGGGCCCACCGCCCTTGACGTTCCTAGCGACATAACCCTGCCTCCACCGGTAACTTCGCTTCAACATGCAGCATCTGGCACCGCCATCAAAGGACCTATCATGGCAGAGAAGTCAAGCGCGCCGTTGACGCCGAGCACTGGGGCTGCGCAAGTTGCCGCGCTTGAAAAGTCTTCCGGCGAACGTAATCGTCCGTCACTGTCGCAGAACAGCTCGAATGCTTCCGCAACGTCTTCGGTTATCAGGAGAGGCTCTCTGTCGGGCTCATCTTCAAACGAAGGCATTATCAAAGAGAGCAGAAGCCTTGGCAGGAAGAGCAGCAATGATGCCATCTCTTCGTCGTCTTGGCAGGCACCTCCTTCCGGACCGTTGCGGGCCGTCAATTCGTCCGCTCCAAGCACCCCAGCGAGCTGCCTCGGGCCTAGCTCTCCTGTTCTGGATGGATCAGCCTCCCCGCAAGCCCTGGCGCTAGCCTCGCTGGATGCCAGCATCGAGAAGGAAATCGATCGACTCGAGCGCGAGGTCCAGCTGTGGAGTCCTGCTACCCACGCTGTCTGGGGTCTGTGGGGTATCGTGTTTGCCAAGGAGGAACTCGAATCTGTCCTGGCCAAAGCCAAGGCTGAGGCCGAAGGTCAGGCTGTCGAAGAGACGGTGCTGTCCGAGTCGAGCACTCAAGCGGTACCCTCAGCAGCGTGCGCCGAGACATTCGACAATCTGCGCTACGCATTGGGCCGCATCGAACTCTTCCGTCAGGAGTTCAGGCAACTCAAAGAGTTGGGCCTTGATGCCATCTGAGGCAGTTTTAGGCGCGCATCAACCTCTCTATCCCGAGCAAAATGCCGTTCATAGCCAGCAATTTAGGCACCGCAGCACCATGCCTTCCTCATACCATCTCTGTCCACAAAACGAATCGACCACCGGTGCACTTGTTAGGCGCTTCTATTTCACGGTTCACTTTAACCTTACAAGATCGATCGGTCAGGAGATGAGACTGCCGTATCAAACCTTTTTTGCACCTTTCGGCGAGCCTCCATCCTGGCTATTGGGAGGAGTTGGTAGATTGCTTCCGCCGCCAGTCAGGGATTGCCTTGAATGCTCGAGCTTGCGGTCGAGAGGAGAGCACCGCCTGCGCGGACGGCAGGGTATCAGGTCCGCGAAGAGTACCGACCTGGGCAACAAGAGACTGATTGTCTCGTTGAAGTCTACACCTTTGTGGTCGAGCAGCTGCACAATGATGGCACACAGCTTGGCCAAACGTTGCTGCTCGTCCACAAAGTAGACAAAGCCAGGCGGAGGCCTGGAGAACAACTTCATCTTCTTGCCAAGCCGCCTCAAGTCGTCCGGAATGGCATCGGCATGCTTGATGGTTGCGGTGCTGGTGTTGTCGCAAGGCTTCTGCGCAATTAACAGCTGCTGAGGCGCTTCAGCGTCGTATAAGCTCTCGTTTCGTCCATGATAGTCTGGAGGAGCCTTGTTGTCAAGGTCCTCATCCCATGAAAGATCATTGTCGTCGTCGCTATCGCTTGGGTCATCAAAAGGTTCGTAATTGTCATAACTCTGTTGGAGCTGCTTTGCTAGCTCGCGCACCGTCTGATTGGACTGTAGGCCAGTGGTGAGATTGAGAAGAGCAGTGAGCAGAATAAGCTCGCACAAGTTTGGCTGGACGTCAGGTGCTGTTGTTGTTGTTGCTGGGAAGGAGAGCTTGCCTGGCTCAAAGTACAGGTAGTATGCATCATTCCCTCCAGAAGACCAATCAACGAAGAGAACAATGGCAGCAATGCCTGATGTGATGATACCATATGTTTGGCCATGCAATACCAGGTACCTCCAGAGCTGAGCAGTGGTTTCACAAAAGTATCATGCACAAGGTGAAACAATGGGCAGCTTGAGATGGCTGAGGTTGGTGAGAATCTTCTGAATAGGGATGCCACCATGCTCTTGAATGTCCTTCAAGAGACCAGGATGTGCAGCATCTTGTAACTCATTGATTGCTTGTTTGAGGTTCTGTGGGCAGAACAAGTCTTTATTCTTGGCTTTGACAACAACAAATCGATAGAGACCATGATCCAACTGGCTGGGTGGGTGGTGATTAGCAATCAACTCAAAGTCGGGTTGTGTGGTACTAAAAGCTTGAAAGTTGGTAGTGGTGAAATCTGATGATGAAGCAAGGTGTTGGTAAGATTCTCAGGAATGTGCAGACCTATTGATGAATCTGGCAAGCGAAGCATAGTGTGTATTGTTGTTGTTGTTGGCAAGGTGGTCCACAGGCAGATCAACCTGAGAAGCGAGTGAGAATTGCGAAGTTCTTGAGAGTGCTTGGAGAAGGTCTGATGAGAGCAAAGGTTGGCTGGGTGCCAGCGAAGCAGATAGCGAAGCAGCGTTCAAGACCTCAATGGCAGGCTCAAGGGCATGAGACTGGAGCCAGCACACGATGGTGCCTTCGTTGGTGAGATGGTGGTTGATGCTTGAAGTCGATTTGTGAGGGAGAAGGCAGTTGGCATGACCAACAAACTGATGCAGTTCGGACCAGGCTTGTGCAAACTTGGCCTTGTAGTCATGGTCGATCCAAGGATGAAGGAAGCGAGGTGCAGGTGGTGCTGCACAGTGTCCAGACTTGTCCTTAAGCAGGTTAAACTGAAACTTGTGACTGGCATTGATGGGTAATGTAGCCTTGCCAAGATCAGAGTCCACCTGCTTGAGAAATTCAGGTAAGGAGACACTATACCTTGCAAGAGCAAGGAGGTGTTGACTGACAATCATTGGGGGGGGGGTGAGGCATGCAGCAGGGTGAAGTGTTGAAGATATGTGCTCATCCTGTCAATGCTTTGCTGATTGCGCTGGAAGCCACAGAAGGCAAGCACTTGTTTGGCAGAAGGGGTTGCTGACAGCAGATCAGACTGCATGGTGTGAGACAAGGTGTGATGATGGCCAAGTTAGTATCAATGGCATACATATATAACCAAGTTGTGAAAGGTGCAACTTACCCAGAGCATGTGATTCAAACTTTTCTCATGCTAGCGCTAGGGAACAAAGGGGATTGCAGATTTCATGCAGTAGATAAAAACTCTTCACGGAACCTTTTTTTTTACTCCTTGCTCCTGCTCGTCGTGCCTATAAATATAGCTCTCTCTCTTGCTTCTTGAATATGAATCCTCAGTACTCTCTCGACTCAAAACCTCGAGAACACACTTTGCACAAAGTGTGGGTCCCCGGACACACACTTCTCCTATAGAAGCCGAAGATGGACGTGTCTGATGCTTTCCCTTCCCTTCTCCCCTCTCCACCGCTTTTTCCCCGCAAAGTTAAATCTTTAGATATTCGCTTCATAACTCTATATCGACGTCGAATAATGCAACCACGTGTCAGTCTTAACATGTCTAGAACATTATGTCCAACGAAGGAACTCCTCGTCTGATTACGGTGCCAGGGGCTGATCCCCCCCAAGAACTTGATACTGATAACGCACTTGGTCTCACTCCCCATCAAGAACAGCAAGATACTCCCATGGACAATCCCCCTAACCCCTCCACTCCTGCCCGTCGTACCACCTCTCGTGCAACCACTCCCCAACTTCATGGATCTCCCCTCCGAGGCCCTTCCCCTTACACTATTCCTCCTCTCCGCACCGATCAACCTTCTGGTTCTCCTGCCGGCAGCCTACGACGCCCTGAGACACAGGATTCCAGGGTGGAACGTGTCCCTGCCTCGGTACTCTTGAGTCTCCAGGCCGAAGTTAGGAACCTCAGGGCTCAGAACCAACAGATGGAGACAGAGCTTGAATCGATCAAAGCGAACTTCACTGCCTATCAGGTGGCCACTGAAGAGAGCTTTCGCAACATCTCTGCTGGTACAGCCTTTTTCGAAGGTGTCTCTCCGAAGTATGGAGCATACAAAGGAAGCCTTCAAGAAGTCTTGGATTGGATTCAACATATTGACCTTTCCACTACACAGTTGAATAAATGCACTCAAGTCTTCGAGGGCCACTATAAGGAATACATCGAGGCCCAAAACTATCGATGGGCACAACTCGAAGGGTATCTTACCCAGCTCTTCCAGCATGCCAAGATCTCGGAGGACGAACGAAAGTCTCTTATCAAAGGCTTGAGCGAACTCAACGCTCAAGAAAAAGCCTGACAACGCGCTGTTCCGGCTGCCCCCTTTCCACCGGAACCCAAGGATATTCCCTTACAAGAAATGGAGGATGCGCAACCTCCCACAGCCTCCGCTAAATCGGAGCATTTCGATATCCCCTATGCCCATGAGGAACCCATGCAGCAGCAGGCAGAGCCACCAAGGGAACATTATTCGGCGCCTGTTCACATGGCCTATGAAGCGCCTCCCCCAGCTGCGGATCCGCCCCTTCTTCCTACAGTGGATGATCCATTCCTCACTCCAGCGGACTTCAATGAGAATGATCCTGTTCCATTGGACAACCCTCGACACCCGCAACTCCAGGAATACCACGGTAGACATCAAGGCACTGCGGACCATTGGTTGCGAAACTGCAAGCTTCAATTATATGTGAGGTGAGTTCCGCGAGCCCATTGGTCCATTGTGATTTCTGATGCACTTCGTGGGATGGCGAAGGCCTGGTGGGAATCGTTCCTCAAGCGAATGGATGATAGTGGTCACCCGATCACCTGGCCTTTATTTAAATCCAGCTTCCTGCATCACTTCCATGAAGTGAACCCAGGCGCTGAAGTCCATGACAAACTGGAGCGCCTCCGTTTCCGGAATATGGAGGATCACATCGAACAATTCAGGAAACTATCCCTGTGTGCTCCCCCGGAGCAGTTCACTATCTACGAATGGAGAGACCGTTTTATTTGTGGTCTGCCACCCATGTACATGAACTGGGTGATGAAGATCAACGAAACTCCTCCCCCTACACTGGAGGCGTTGCTCGAATCGGCTGCCACTTACGAACGGCTTCGTAAAAGCGCACAGGAGGCTGTCAAGACGCAGTCTGAGCCACATCACCCCCCAGTTCACCATCCCATCCCTCGCAGAGCTCAGCCTCCCCCTCCTCGTTTCCCCCCTCATTATCCACACCCTCGCTATGCACCTCCGTCGCAATACCCCCCTCGTCCTGCCGTACACATGACCCATGCACTGCCCGCCAAGCCTCAACCTCCACCCTCCAAGAAACCACCGCCTGACACACCCTGTTTCAACTGTGGACTGGGCGGACATTGGGCAAAGGATTGTCCCAAACATCCTCGAATGGGTATGCGAAACAAGCCCTTCCTGACGAATCAGCCTCCGCCAAAGGTGAATGTGATGGTCAGTGGCTCCGCTGACCCGCATTTTTGCCTACCTTTAGAGCGAAAGCCGGTACGCATGGGAAGCTTCTTCCAGTGATCGCCCTAGCCGACACTGGTGCTTCGCACAATTACCTCTCTAAAGGTTTTCTAAAGGCTTTCTACCACACCTACGGATCGATTCTTACGGTACGAAAGATCCCCCCCCAGGGGATTACCACCGCAATGGGTCAAGCAGGACCCTCCGACGAGGAAGTCGAAATTGATTTGGTCGTTGAAGGCTATAAACGCACCATCACGGCGATTGTTTTCACCTTCGCTGAACACGAATTTGATCTCATCCTAGGAATGCCCTGGTTGCGAGAATCTTGAGCCCAGATCCTCTGGGAGGCAGACCGCATCCAATTCGCAGACTCAGGTGTTGAATATCAGATTCCTCTTCACAAGAAGAAAACAACTCGCCCGGCTGTATATGCTCCTCAGCATCGTGCACTCCTCAACCTTCTGCAGGTCAGAATGGAGAAAGAGGATGACTTGCCATTGTATAGCCAAGCCTACAAGGCTGCACTGCGAGAAGAATCGCCAGCCACCGCCTTCGCAATGGTTCGTGATTTGTTGGCGGAAAGGTATCACCAAATGGTCCCCCCTCCTTATAATGACCCTGGGCAACCGATCGACAAGAATAATTTCGACCTATGGCTCAAGTCCCACCTTCATCGCAAATTTCCTCGCCTTTTTTCAGAAGACATTCATCTATCGGAACGGAAAACACAACAATTCCACCGCATTAAGCTCAAGAATGATACTCCCTTCCGCCTCCCTCCGTGTCGCAAATCCCCGGCACATGATGCCGCTATCCTCGAGTTCATCAACATGGCCCTCTCGAAGGGCATGATAACGAAAAGTAATTCTCCTTGGTCCTCGGAAGTCCATGTCGTGCCCAAACCAAACGGCAAATCACGGGTCACAATCGATTATAGGGAACTCAATGCCTGAACCGAAAAGGATGCATATCCTATCCCACGCGCCGATGACTCCCTGGACCGCCTCGCGGGTTCAGCGTTTTTCACCCTGCTCGACTTCTTACATGGCTTTTGGCAGTTCATCGTACATCCTAACGATCGCAAATACATGGCCTTCTCATGCCGTTACGGCCACTATGAGTGGATTAGCATGCCAATGGGCCTCTGCAACGCTCCCTCAACCTTCCAACGTGGAATCGACGAAGTACTGGCCGATATCCTAGACCTCTTTGTCATAGTCTACTTGGATGACATCACGGTCTTCTCCAAAACTATGGAAGAACATGTCTCGCATCTTGAGGCAGTATGTGATCGACTCGATCGCGCAGGCTTTGTTCTCAATCTGGAGAAGTGCCAGTTTGGTGTCACCGAAGCCAAAGTCTTAGGACATATCATTAGTGGCCAAGGAGTCAGACCCAATCCTTCCAAGGTAGAAGCCGTGCAGGCATGGCCTACCCCTACCACGGTCACGAACGTCAGAGGTTTCCTCAACATGGCAGGATACTATCGCCGCTTCATCAAAGGCTTCGCTCAGATTGCTGGTCCTCTTTATGAGCTGACCAAAGGAGCGCCCAAAAAGGGAGCACCGATCAATTGGACTAAGGAATGCCAGACATCATTCGATCGTCTGAAATCTCTCCTCTGTTCAGAGCCCCTCCTCGCACACCCGGATCCAGAAAAGCACTACTACATAGAATCCGATGCGTCACAGACCGCTGTTGGCACTGTTCTGTCGCAGGTGCGAGCAGATTGGACCAGGGGAGTGATTACTCCTTCGAAGCCCCCTCCAAAGAAATCACTCCAACCAATCGCCTACTTTTCGAAACGACTTACAAAGACAGAGCAGAACTATTCTGCACAGGAATGAGAGCTCTTAGGGTGTGTCGCCACCCTCTTCCACTTCAAGCATTACGTCGAGGGTGCTCCCGCAGGCGTAACCATTATCACAGACCACGAAAGCCTCAAATACATTCGAAAACAGAAAGACATGACCACAAGGCTCCGTAAATTTGTGGATTCCATCGAGCACTTCGATCCCATCATCCTCTATCGCCGAGGAGAGGATAACACAGTGGCCGACGCTCTAAGCCGTCAAGACACTCTTCCTGAGGCAGAAGAGCCGACCGACACCCCTTTTTATCTGAATGCCACAACGAGGTCAAGAGAAAGGGCCAACGAACCAGAAGCCCCCCTCTTCTGTGGTGGAGAAAGAGCCACTCCTACTCCTGCCGATTCTCCCCCTCCTCAACCGGTTCCTCCGGAAAACGAGGCACCCGAAGCTGAAGCTGATCCTCCTGAGGAGCTCTTGCCGCCAGAAGGCATCGAATCACCAATCCAGCGAATCCAACGAGGATTAGGCCCCCTATTCCGCACCGTCCAAGTCGTCTTCCTGGGAATGAGCATCCTTCCCCGTCTCCTTAGAGACCCAGAAAGATATCGACAGGATAATTGGCGTCGATCTCACCGAGATTACACACGTGAAGAACAGGACGCCGCACTTGCATTGGCAGAATCCTGGTCTGCCTCGTCCCGACTAGAGAATCACGCTGTCTTCTGGAAGGACGAGGAAGACATCGAGGTCTTGGCTATTACGGACCTCGAAGAAGCGGCTCGTCAAACTATCCTCCTCCACGAAGACTTGGGACATCGGGAAGCTCCCTCCGTCGAAAGAGTAATGCGAGATCGCTTCGCATTCCCTCGAGTAGAAGATATTTGTCGAGCTGTGGTTGCAACCTGTGTCACATGCAACCTCTTTGATGCCGATAAAAAGATCCCTAGACGAATTCACCCCCTTCCATGAGTGGATGCCTTTGAAAGGTGGGGGCTTGACTTCGTCTCTATGCCCCCCAGTCGGCGAGGAATGACGAAGATCCTCACCGCCGTCGATTATGGCTCTTCCCAAGCTATCGCCCAAGCCACAAACAATGAGATGGCGGACACCGTCATCAAGTTCGTCAAAAATCGGATCATCTATGAGTATGGGAAGCCCAGCTCCCTGATCTCTGATAACGGCCTGGCCTTCATCTCTAAGGCCTTCACCTTGTTCTGCAACAAGCTCGGCATCCGACACATACACACTTCCATTTATCATCCTCAAAGCAATGGTCGTGTTGAGAAGTTTAATGGCTTACTCACCCGATCCCTCGTGTGGCTAGCTCACGATCATCCTGATGATTGGGACGCAGACGACGTTTTCGGCCGAGCCCTACTCGCTTACCGTGCCTCCAAGAGCTCGGTCACCAATTGCTCCCCCTTTTTCCTCACCTACGGCCGAGAACCACGCCTCATCAATCAACCCGGACTACATCACAACGAGTATCTTTCTCCATCAAGAATGCTCGAGCTGCAACAACGAGGAAATCGGGCGCAACGCTTCGACGTGATCCATGCGGCAGCTAATCTACGAGCCAGGCAACACATGGAGGCTCGTGCCCAGAGAGCTGAGCACGCCGTTATGCGCGCTGGAGAGCCTGAGCCACATGTGGGAGATGCGGTACTCGTACGAGGGCACTCAGTCGGATCACGAAAACGCGAAAAAGATGAACCCAGGTGGGACGGTCCTTATGTAGTCTCGTCAGTCACCCCACAAGGTGCGCTGGAACTGATGACTCCAAATGGACATACACTGGAATATACCTATAATCAAAAAAACGTCAAAGTTCTTCCGCACTTCACTCCTGATCGCATCTGGTTCGCTCCATCACTCCATCCCTCACACCAACCACCAGCCGCACCTCCAGCATGGATCGAACCCTCACCCGACCCTCAACCATCAACATCGACAGCCCCTCGACCTCGTCGGGGTGTCCCACCTCGTCCTCTTCCAGCTCCTCGCAATGCGGCAGAGGAGGCTCTTCATCAGGAATTGCGACGTCTGGAACAACAGCAATAAGCATGTTGACACGACGCTGACAATCCACACCCTCCGACTCTATCCTGGAGGAGTCAGATGATGAGGCTCAACAACGACGAGACCTCCGTCGTCCTGCAAATCGGGTCTTCGAACGAGACCGACGCTGCAACCTCCCCCCCGAAAAGAAAGCAGCCCTAGCTGCCCGACAAAACCAAGCATATAGGAATCGATACGCCTCCGACCCCGAGTTTCGACAAAACGAGCTCGACCGCCAACGGGACCGACTTCGTGTTCCGGAATACCGAGCAGTCGAGCAACAAAAACACAAAAAAAGGTACCAAGACATCAAGAATGATCCCATCCGATTCTCCAAGTATAAAGATAGCGTCCACGCCTCCGCTCAACGACGGAAATCCGACCCCCATGTCCAAGAGTTGGCTAAGAAGAACGAAGCCAGCAAGAAAGCTCGCATCGCTGAGCGTTGCGAAGCCAATCCAGCCTATGCCGAAGCTTATCGAGACTGCAAGCGAGGACAAGTCCAGGCGTGCAAGCTTCGTACGAAGCTGAGGGAGGCTGGCCTTCCTCATGAGCACATTACTGCCCCGACTCTCGCCGAGATCCTCTCTCAACGAGGTATCCCGAACCCAGCTGACCCCCATTGCGTCCGTCCACGCCTTCCGGCCCTTCCCAGTCTCGACACACCTCGCACCACAAGGTCCTCAACGCGATCAACCTCCTCGGCAACGCCCAATGTCGCTGAGGACCATAGTTACGATTCTGACTCTGATTCTGATTCCGATTTCACCACCACTTCCTCAGTCTCCACCGCTGACAGCTACGTCTACGACCACTTGCGTCGCCGCCGCGGTCCTTACCTTCCCATCGCCCGTCGTAGGTACGGTCCCAAGCGCACAGAAAAGAAGCCTCCTGGCATGTCTCAGTACGAATGGGCCTGGCGCCGCCATTTCTCCTCCCGAGAGGAGCACCTTCAATACCTCAAAAACCAGCCACCCGAGTTGCACGAGTATCGCAGGGCCCTCGCCCGAGCGCGCTACAGCACAGTCCACAACCGTATCAAGACCATCCGTGCCCAACTTCGTCTCGGCCTCGACATCTACTACAAGAAACGTCGAGAATACGCCGCCGCTTATCGTGAGCGACAGCGACGGCTCCGTGTTGCTGAGGACATCAACCCTGGCCCGGGGGGCTCGTGATTCAAACTTTTCTCATGCTAGCGCTAGGGAACAAAGGGGATTGCAGATTTCATGCAGTAGATAAAAACTCTTCACGGAACCTTTTTTTTTACTCCTCGCTCCTGCTCGTCGTGCCTATAAATATAGCTCTCTCTCTTGCTTCTTGAATACGAATCCTCAGTACTCTCTCGACTCAAAACCTCGAGAACACACGTGAAGCAGCAGTGTGGTGTGGTGTAGATAGAGTGTGCCAACAAGCATACAACCAATGGGGGCTGCGGCAAAGGTTTGGATTAAGAGATGAGCATATATTAACTTACACACCAGCAACCAAGTGGATCAGAGTGTGTGGTGCGCATTGACTGAGCATCCAGTCACGATGGGTCTGCAAATTTGAACCGAGCGATAAAAAAAACAGACACGAGTTGGGAAGGGCATTGTTGGTTCTATCTTTACTACAATCATCTCCGACAGTTCTCCACCGTACCAGATAAGACATCGTCATTATCATCCATGCACGTGACGCCGTTGCAAGCCAAGAATGTCGTCGAGGCCTTCCGCAAAAGTGCTCTCCGAGTCTCCATGTTCTTCCTCCCCCACCATCGGAGCATCTTCCTCTTCTACAAACACTACGTCGCAAAACGGAGGCGCTACTCCCCTCACGCGCAAAACCCTCACACGCCAGCGCTCGTCCTCGCTTCAAAAAGGCGCTGCTGTGTTACGGGCGTTATCGCGAGCCGAGTCTGACTTTGATCGTGAGATGCTCGAGAGGAGTTCCGTCCTGCACACCGATCCAGCCGGCCTCAGTGCACTCGTACAAAACACAGCCGCCGACACCGAAATGAACGCCAACGGATCTTCCAAGGCTATTGACGCCAGTGCTGACGCTTCGAACCTTCGACGTCGGTCTCAAGCTGTCAAGCGTGCTTCCAGCGGTTCGATCTCCAAACCGCATTCCAATGGCTCGGTAGTGCTGGCAAGCAGCAAAAGCTGGGAGATCCCACGCAAGATCTTCCACAGCTCGATCGGCTTTATCGTCCTTCACCTCTACCTCTCGGGCACCGATCTCAACATCATTGTCAGGAACCTCTCGTACTTCCTAGGAATCGTCGCCACTGCCGACGTCATCCGTCTCAACAACGATGATTTTGAAAGGCTCTATGAAAAGGTGCTTGGCTTCCTCATGCGCGAGTCGGAAAAGGACAAGGTCAATGGTGTCGTCTGGTACCTCGTCGGTGTCATCACCTCGCTTCACTTTTTCCCAGAAGACATTGCCTGTGTCTCGATCATGATCCTGTCGTGGTGCGACACCTGTGCTTCCACATTCGGAAGGGCCTTTGGCCGATACACTCCACCTCTGCCTTCGCCGCCCTTTGCTCGCCGCAAGTCCACCGCAGGCTTCCTGGCTGCTATCATTAGTGGTGCGTTGACCTCGTACCTCTTCTGGTGCACCTCGATTGCCTCTCGTGGCGTCCGTACCAGCGGCATCTCGTGGTCCGGCTCCGGATATGCTCATCCAGCCATCTTTGGCACCGACCGAGTCGCAGGTGCTACCGGCACCGGGTGGCACGGTCTCTCGGTTGGCTTCCGTGGTCAGAGCGGTGCTGGCCTTCTCCCTGGAGCATCTGGCTTGTCGGCTCAGTACCTCGGTGCAGACAGTATCGCGAAAGGCAAGCTCGGTACTGACGCTTTGCCAATCCACAACGACGTACCCGGTATGCCGTGGTGGCTGCTAACGCTTGGATCGGGTGTCGTCGCTGCTGTTGCCGAGGGACTCGAACTCGGAGGCGTGGATGACAACCTCTCGCTCCCCATTCTGTCGGCAACGGGCATCTGGACTTTCTTGTACTCGTGGGGTCGTCTGGCGACTGTTTGGCAGAGGTGGTTCTCCTGAACCTCCTCGCGAATGAAGCAGAGATCGCGGCTTATGAATGCAATTCATCTCCGTATCTCATTCCACACAACAAATCGACGGGACATGGAAGCTCTGACCTCAGCCAAACAACCAACCCACTCGACCCACGCACCAT
This sequence comes from Ustilago lituana, assembly GCA_928869825.1. Lineage (NCBI taxonomy): Eukaryota > Fungi > Basidiomycota > Ustilaginomycetes > Ustilaginales > Ustilaginaceae > Ustilago > Ustilago lituana. Next base: position 115,385 of record CAKMYA010000029.1, read on the forward strand.
ATAGCATGTAAATACGATTTGGCAGGTGATACCCACTCCAAGTCCCCAACACACTTTTCCTTCCTTTCGGAGATCAATAGAAAACAGAGACTACAACTCCTAACCGACGAGTTTGCTTGAGCGATGCAAATTGACAAGGAGAACGTGCGTGGAGAATCTCGACGAATGTGCTGATTCACGAGTCAAGCTTGTTCTTGACCTTGTTGAGAAAGCTGGACATCTTGGAGCCGCTCTTTGCATGACTGTGGCCTTTTTCATGTACCGGATCTGACTGAGCTGGTTGGCTGCCAAAGTGCTGCAAGTCGTCTTCTTCTTCTGCGCCCAGACGCAATCTCTTTCCGCAGTTGGGCCTTGAAGGGAGATAGGGAGTGCCATCGTTCCCGAAACAGATGCGCTGAACGCACATTCTTCGGTTCCCTTCCTCCCTCTCGAGAGCGTGAAAGACAATGAAATGTTCGTTTTCGACGCCGAGCACCACGCACGCTCCACCAGGACCCAACACGCTGCGCAGTCGATCTGTCTCAAGCAGAGGCTTTGGCGGGCATTCGTAAGGTCCAAAGAGGCCGTGGTGCGAGATGGAGTACGAGGTGGCGTAGGTGCCGTTGGTGAAGGTGCCAGAGGAGAAGAAGAGGATATAGGCGTTGCTAGGTGCATGATGGAACAGGTAGGGCGCTTCGAGGAGGCCACGTTGGTAGCTGTGTTTGGGACCTTGGAGCGGGTGCATATCGCCAACGAGGGAGAGGCCATCAGGGGCAAGTTCGGAGAGCCAGAGCTTAGCATTTCAGGCTCTGTGGATCATCTGAATGTGGAGGCATTTTTCATAGCCGTTAAAGAATGAACTCTAACATAGATTATGTGGGTGACGAAATCTTTGTATAAGCTCGACTCGCGCAGATCTAACTGGCGCGTGAAAAGACTCTAGACGGCCGGCCGCACAAGTAGGGCGGGATGAGCGGATTAGGCAAAGCAGCTGCATCACCCGCAATCCCACAGCAAAGGAGCTTTCAACATTCACACACATTCACTTTGCTAGGTCAACGCTCTCGAGTCGACTCGACTCGACTCGACTCGCTGTTCCGCCTCGATCCTCCTGGCTCTCCACACCACCCCGCACGCTCCTGTACCCAACTTCTGCTAACTAGCCGCCCCTTCAAGCCGCTGAAACCCGCTTGAGCGTCCCTACGTAGCCCACCGGTCCATCGGACTTGAAGCCGTCTTTCTGATCGTTTAAGGTTGCAACGCTCCTCGATCATCTCCTTTTCCTTCCCCCCACCATCTTGTCCCGCCTTGCCGTGTCCCACCTATTCCCTTCCTCTTTACACTCATTCTCTGCCTATCAGATTCAGTCGGTCCTCTCGCACCTAACGAGATACGTTCGCCATCATGTCGACCTGGACCGACACCCTTACCATGGACACCATGGCCAAGGAGAGGGCCAACCCTCCCTTTGACGTCCGAAAGGTATGTTGTTGCTCACTCATCATTCTCAGTGTGCCTTTCATTCACGTTTGCTGACGTCTCCCTCCTTTCGTATCCGCAGATGTCTATCGAGCACCACGGCAGCGAGAATGACCTTGTCAAAAAGGAAAAGTTCATGCTCGAATTCAGCCGTGATCCCGTCTTTTACTCGGCAGACATCTACGATCTCACAAAGGAGCAGATTCGTGAGCGAACCATGCAGCGTATCCAGCGTCTCGCTCACTACGTCACCACCGAGTCGGTCGATGACTTCCAGAAGCGCATGGAGCTCATGTCTCTTCTCGACCCCGCTCTCTGGACCCGTCTCGGTGTCCACTACGGTCTTTTCCTCGGTGCCATCCGATCGGCTGCCACCCCGAACCAGTTCTCCTACTGGATGGAGAAGGGTGTTATTGGCTGCAAGGGCATGTTCGGTTGCTTCGGTATGACCGAGCTCGCTCATGGAAGTAACGTCGCTGGTCTCGAGACCACTGCCCACTTCGACGCTCAGACCGACGAGTTCGTCATCCACACCCCCAATCTTGGCGCCACAAAGTGGTGGATCGGTGGTGCTGCACAGACCGCCACTCACTGCGCCGTCTTTGCCCAGCTCATTGTCAAGGGCAAGCGATACGGTACCAAGACCTTCATCGTGCCTCTTCGTGATCCCAAGAGTTTCCAGCTGCTTCCTGGTATCAACATTGGCGATATCGGCAAGAAGATGGGTCGTGACGGTATCGACAATGGATACATTCAGTTTACCAATGTTCGCATCCCTCGAGCTTACATGCTCATGAAGCACACTCAGGTCACTCGAGACGGTGAGGTGCGCGAGCCTCCTCTTCAGCAGCTCACATATGGTGCTCTCCTTCAGGGTCGAACCGCCATGGTTGCCGACGCCGCCAACACCGCCAAGAAGGCGCTCACCATCTCGGTACGATACGCCGCCGCCCGAAGACAGTTCAAGTCGGACGCAAATGCGCAGCTCGAAACTCAGATTCTCGACTACCCCATCCACCAGCGACGTCTCATGCCCCTCGTCGCCCAGGCCGTCGCTTTCGGCTACACTGCCCTCGAGCTTCAGCGTCTCTTCGAAGAGACCTCGCAGGCGCTCGAGGCACTTGAGCCTGGTGATCCTAACCTGGACGCCACCATCGAGAAGCTCAAGGAGACCCACTCCACCAGCGCCGGTCTCAAGGCCTTCTGCACATGGGCTACGCTGGACACCATTGGACGCGCGCGAGAGGCTTGTGGCGGTCACGGTTACTCGTCCTACAACGGTTTCGCCAACATGTACTCTGACTTTGCGGTGATGTGCAGCTGGGAAGGGGACAACCATATCTTGGCTTTGCAGTCCGGCCGCTTCTTGATCTCGGCCTATCAGGCTGCGCTCGACGGCAAGAGGCAGGTGAGCCAGGGGACCATGTATTTGAACGATCTCGACAAGGTGCTGTCGGCCAAGTGCGAGTCCAACGACGCTCTCGACACGCTCGAGGGCATCGACCGAGGTTGGGCCACCGTGGCTGCGCACGCAGTCAAGAAGGCCTCGGAGGACTACCAGGCTTGCCTCAAGGCAGGTCGCAACAGGGAGCAGGCGTTCGAGGACTGCTCGCAGGTCCGATTCGTTGCTGCCAGTGTTCACACGAGCGGTTACATCTTCCGACAGTTCCGTTCGGCCGTTGAGCGTGTCGAGAAGAGCGACGACGGTGTACGAGAGCACCTCGAGCTGCTCGCCAAGTTCTACGGTCTCTGGCAGATGGAGGAGAAGGCCGCCTTCTTCCTTCGCAGTGGCTGGTTGACACCCGCCCAGCTCGACTACGCTTCCGCCAAGGTGACCGAATACTGCTCCAAGACTCGATCGTTTGCCATCCCTCTCATCGACTCGTTTGCCATCTCGGACCACGTGCTCAACTCGCCCATCGGCAGATACGACGGCGACATCTACCGCGAGTACTTCCGCATGGTGCGACGAAACAACCCACAGCTCAAGGAGCACCCATACTTTGAGCGACTCATTCGACCGTTCATCGAGCGAGAGACAGCCGAGGTCGAAGACTTTGACGAAGCGATTGGCATCGATGACGAGATCGAGGAGATCAAGCAAGATCGCGAAGAGGCCGAGGCCGAGGCCAAGGCATAGGCTGCTGAGAACAAAAAGTAGCGAAACAACGCCAATGTCTCGACTCTTTTATGATACACAATATACAGAATTCTGTGCCTCGTTATTATTGCTTCTCCATTGTAATTGGTACCGAATGCTTCCCGAAGTTCTCCTCCCACTGTGATGTGGCCAGTGTAGAATCGAGGATGCCGATTTGCTGCAACATGGAACCCTTGAAAGTGTTTGCTGAAAACAAGTAGCGTGACAGTGAATTGAGGTGAGCAGGAGCTGCAGCAGCACAGACCGCCAGCCGGCCAGCAGCAAGCAACTCGCCGGGAGACTGCCTCGCTCGCCCCGCACGCGCCCATGAAGCCGAGGGAGGATGCTCACCGCCCACACCCACGCTCAAAATCGCTTTCCACGCTGGAACACACTTCTGGGAGGAAAACCGGTCAAATTGACACTCGACGCGTTTCCACTTGGTCGGCAGACATCCTTGCATCCGCTTGCACCGCATCTTCCCACCACCTCCATCCGAAATCGAAGCTCAACATTACAACGTCAGCAGAGATGGGGCGAAACGGCGTTCTTGGTCAGCTGAGAGGCATCGATGCCTTCTCAAAAGTAAGTTGCAACGTTAGCCCTATTGCGGTCTCGTCCAAATCGAGATGGTGTACCGCGTGCTGACAATGCCTATTGCCCTTTCATGCTTGCCTGAAATTGCAGACCATGGACGATGTGCGCATTCGTACCAATGCAGGTGCACTAATCACTATCATCTCGGCGCTCCTCATTGTTGTACTCACTATCGGCGAGTATGTGGACTATCGCACTGTTCACCTCAAGCCATCACTCGAGGTGGATCGATCTCGTGGCGAAAAGTTGACTGTCAACATGGACATCACCTTCCCCCGCGTACCCTGCTACCTGCTCTCGCTCGACGTCATGGACATTTCTGGCGAGCACGTCAATGATATCCAGCACGACATTGAGAGGACACGTGTCAGCCACGATGGCAAGGTCATCACACAAGGAAAGAAGAACCTCAAGGGCGATGCTGCTCGTATCGCCAGCACCAAGGGCAAGGACTACTGTGGAGACTGCTACGGCGGTCAGCCGCCTGCAAGCGGATGCTGTAACACCTGTGACGAGGTGCGCGAGGCCTACGTTCGCAAAGGTTGGAGTTTTGCCGATCCTGACCACGTCGACCAGTGTGTAGCGGAAGGCTGGTCGGAAAAGATCAAGGAGCAGAACAAGGAAGGCTGCCGCATCTCGGGAAAGCTGCATGTCAACAAGGTCGTGGGCAGCTTCCACCTTTCGCCGGGCAAAGCGTTCCAGCGCAACAGCCTGCACATCCACGATCTCGTGCCTTACCTCTCCGGCGCTGGCGCAGAGCACCACGACTTTGGTCATATCATTCACGAGTTCAGTTTTGGATCTGAGCACGAGTATCACGGCCTGACCACTGCCAAAGAGCGAGCTGTCAAGACCAAGCTCGGTGTCAAAGACCCGCTCGAGGGTGTGCGCGCTCAGACGAAGGAGAGCCAGTACATGTTCCAGTACTTTCTCAAGGTCGTCGCTACCGAGTTCCGCACGCTAGCTGGTGAGACGCTCAAGACGCAACAGTACTCGGTCACAACCTATGAGCGTGATCTTTCGCCCGGTGCCAACGCTGCCGCCCTCGCTGGAATGTCCAACGAAGGCTCGGGCGCTCGCATCTTGCATGGCTTTGCGGGCGTGCCTGGCGTATTCTTCAACTACGAGATCTCGCCATTGAAGACGATTCACTCTGAATACCGCCAATCGCTCTCGCACTTCCTCACTTCCACGTGTGCTATTGTCGGTGGTATCCTCACAGTAGCCGGCATCCTTGACAGCCTCATCTACAACTCGAGAAGGAGGCTCGGCATCCGCGATCGCAATGACGATCACGCGCAGGAAGGTCTCGGCTTTACCTCGAAAACCGGCAAGTTCCTCTAGTGCGCTTTTTGGAGCTGACCCTGCCATGCATTCCTCTGTACTCTTTCGTATCAGCGCTCTTTCACTGTCACTGCAATTCAGTCAAAAGGGACAGCTAGGCACTGTTCTTCGTTTCGAGCATCGTGGCAGCCAGAGCGTGCTACCGCCTTCAGGCATTTGAGAGTGGCGGAAGATCTCAGCATTGGCACGTCCCCCATCACGGCCTGTTGACGACTCTGATGCACAGCACTGGTGCGCGACAGAACGCAATGTGGTTGCAAGACAGCACCTATAGGGCCGCTTCACTGATAGCTTTAGACATTCGTGCCAGGGAAAGCTTGCTCAACCTCGTCTTCCTCTAGGTAACTCGACGTCGCTGACCGCGAATGCAGCTAAACACCATGTATCTGTGTCTAGTGGTGGTTCTGAGATTTGTTTTGAGTCGCGTCACACTTGAGCTCTGCTGGCTGCACTTCGGCTAGGGCTGGTTCGACTGGTACGTTTCATACCATTCTCCTTGCGCCCTCTCACCTGTACAGTACGTGTCATTCAGTTTTTAAAAAATGTCAGGTAAAGCGATAGTCGTTTTTTAAAAACTGAATGACACGTACTGTACGTTTCGCACCTTTCCAGCGCCTTCCACCTCTTGCGCCCACACAGGACGACCCCCCGACAGCACTGCCCTACACCCCTCTCTCGGACCATGTACCAACCGCCGCCTGAACTCAATCGCACCGCTGAGCGTCGGAGGACTGATAGAGAGGTGTTCCGCCTCGCCAGCCTACACCACCAGACGCACACCGTTGGCGCCCCCACTGACATCAACCACCTCCACCCCGCGCCCACATCCAGCTTGCGACTTATTACAGGCCGTGCAGCAACCGACTTTGGCAATCGCCGTGATGTAGTGTACACAGCCAACATCACTCTGGCTGATGCCTCAGGTCAGGTGATTCTGCAGCGCTTCGCCCCCCATCCCAGCACGCCTCTGCCGCCATGTCAGCCTCTGCCCAACATGGCTCTGACCTCCTTCATCACATGATGATCACAGCTCGGTGCCACAGTGACCTCGACACCTCCAAAAAACGCAGCTCACGACCTCCTGCTCCGGTACACCCTGGTGGCACCACTCCTCAGGCTCGACCCTCCACCGCCACCTCCAACCACCAGGACAATCCTGCGCCTGCCCTACATCGCGCCAAACTTCTTCAGCGCTTCCACCTGGGCGTGTGGCACGACACGTTCAGAACGCGCCTCGCCCTCTCCCGCGACACCAGGCAGGACACCAATGGCTGCACTGAATTGGGGCGAGAGGCAGTCGGTCTTTTCTGCGAATGGTTCCGCAGCTTTACCAAACACTTCATTGCACCACACACACAACCTGGCACTGGCCTCTGCACTGAATTTCGCAACGTCCTCTCCGAAAGGGAGGGTGTCCATTGGCCTTGGGTGGCAGATCGAGTGGCAGGCTTGGACACGTTCTGCCACCCGCTCTACTCCACCTTCAGCCCGTTCAGAGGGTTCTCGGACACCCTACACCGGGATCCTCAAGACTCTGCCGTTTCGGTGCTGGTCAACTTCGGCCAACATGCCATCCTGGAGCTTCCAGAGTATGGATGCAAAGTCGAACTCCAGCCTCTCGACGCCACGTTCCTTCGCACCAACACCATCTTACACCGCACTAGCCCCCACCCTGCCTACACCGAACTCAAGCTGGATGATCTGGACCGCTGGGCCATCACCTGCTTCTTTCGCAAAGCACTGGAGGACCATGTGGAGCCCAGAGACCACAGTGTATACTACTTTGCACACAGACGCTGACGACAGGTAATAAATCCATTGACATCCAATGAGCAGTAGTGTGCATCCCACTGAGGCACCAGTGTTTACCAGGAACGGCGAAAACGGTGGCTACATACACTGTTATACTGAAACACTGCAACTACGCGTTTTCATCGACCACGGTTACCCAACCTCTATTGATCAAGGGCCTCACGTCTGCTCTATTGATGGTGACTGTTTGGTCCTTCTTAAACGTGGTTGGAGCAGTCTGTGTTGAATTTAACCAGACATCTGTGAGATCCTTGTTGACCTTGACGGTTACGAGGAGGTGAGTTGGTAGACGTTCGTAGACGTGTTGATCTGAGATGTCTAGCTTTAGATCGGGGCTGAGGTTTAGATAGTCGAGTTTGGTGTTGTGGATGAGGTCGGAGTAGTGTTTGAGGAGGACGTGTTCGTGGGGGCTGAGGGAGGAGCGGAGGTGTGGTTGGCGGGAGAAGAGGATGGGGAGGGAGAAGGAGTGACGGGAGAGGTGGGAGGTGAGGAGGTCGGTGCGGATGTTGTGGTAGATGAGCAGAGCGCGTTTGTTGTACTGCACAATAAGGTGGAGCATGAGGAGTTGTGATTGCAAGCCGGAAACTTGGGCAGGGGGAAGCAGGGTAGATTGGGATTCGAGCGTCGAGAGGAGTGTAGATAGATGGGTGTGCAGCTGTTTGGTCTCGAGAATCAGCGACCGAATCAACTCATCACTACAATCCAACGCAAAGAGAGGCAAGAGGAAAGACGTATAAGTAAACGAACAGCACAGGTCCGAGACGCAAACAGGACCGGCGCGACGAACTTACTTGTACGGCTTGACATTGTCGAGATTGAGACACGCCTTGGCCTCGGTCACCAGCTTGAGCGCTTGATCGCCAAACATGTTGGCATAGTGTGATGTGGCGTGCTGTAGTGTGCTGTGGTGTGATGTGGTGGGAGGATCGAGGTTCGAAAGGTAAACCAGTCAAGCAGCAAAGTGCCAAGTGTTGAACTTTTGGAATTGGGAGCCAGAACAACAACTTGCTACGCGCGATCTGTGTCACTTTTTACTTTGGCTCCACACGCACTCGAGACGTGCTTTCGCGTAAATCACCGTCTACGTTTCACCTGCTTTGAATCTGCGACGATCCTCCCCGCCAAACCACGACTCAAGTGGCTTGCCCAAAGGGTCAATCTAGCAACCATGCATAAGGAATAGTCCTGGGACCTTTCATCAGAACAGGTTGCAGTCTACGACATCCAAGCGCATCGTGAGAGACACGACAGGCGAGCCAGTCCGAGCCAAAATGGAGTTTAACTGCAGTGCGAGAGCAAATTGCTGAGGAACAGAGAAAGCGCAATCCTAAAATGTCAAGCTGAACGAGGTGGAGAGAATGGTGCGGCTGAAGCACTACGACACAAAAGGCCCCAACCGGGAAAAGCAGAAGCACATACTACCTGGACGCTTCTGCGTAGAGATGGTTGCACTTGTGTAAACGTACATGTGTGGGAAACGGGGAATGATGCTGAGGGAATCGTATAAGCTCGAGGCCAAGAGACGATCCTTTGAGCGGATGCGTATACAGCACGCTGCGCGAGCTTGACTTCATCAACCTAACGAACCGGCCTGGCCCGAGCCTTGGATCTTGGAAGAGACTCTTACTTGGCAGGAGCGAGACCGACAGCGTTCTTGCCAAGGTCGTAGACCGAGTAATACTTCCTGAGGAAGACGTCACCGACGATGAGCATGTCAGCGAGAGGGCCGGGGAGGTTGATACCCGAGAAGGACGAGATACACGAGCCCTGCACCTCAAGAACGTAATCCTTGCCCTCAAGCTTGAACGGCTGGCCGTCAATGTAGAAAGTAAGAGGCGGCAAGTCCTTGACCTTGTCGCAGTCGACCGAGTACTGGCCGTTCCACGACTTGGTGGCACCGATCTCAGCGTTGAGGATCTCGGCAGTGTCGGTGGCCATGGCAATAAGACTTGTGCCCGTGTCGATGGCGGCCGAGCCGTTGTCAAGCTCGAGCTCCTCGTCACCAAGGGCAAGCTTGTCGAGCGCTACCTCCCAGTAGCCCTTGCGCTTGACGGGAGCCCAGTGTAGCTTGCCAGTGTAGTGGCTGTCGTCGATACCACCGAACACAGCCTCCCCGCCATCCTGCTCGGAGCTACCAAGGTAGAACGAGACCTGAGGCGCGTCGAGGAGACCCTGGTTGATCATCTGGTAGAGGGGAGGGACGATACCGTTGACCGAGATGGTGTCGTAGGCAAGACCGAGGATACCGTCAAACTTGCCGAAAGCGAAGACGAGACCGGGCTCGCTAGTAGCCTCAGCAAAGTCCTGGCCCTTGACGGTGAGGTCACCAATCCTGAGAACATCGTTGGAGACGATGCCCTCCATGGAACCGGATCCGTACTGGATCTTGAACTCGGTTCCGTTCTTCTTGTAGGAAGACGAAGCGGAGCTGTCGTACTTTTTGTGAAGGAAGCAAGCGATGGAGGAGCACTTGGTGGAAGGAACCCAGAGGTTAGAGGAACCAGTGTCGAGAATGACCTTGAAATCCTGAGGGGGAGTACCAAGGGAGATGTCGCAAAAGTACTGAGCGTTGAGGAAGTCGGTGAGCGGAACACCGTGACCCTTCTTGGCCTCGGCGTACCAAGCGGCGGCCTGGTCGGCGGGAGCGATGGGCTGGATGCTAAATTCGTGCTCGGGGTTGGCAGAGAAAGGAGCCTGCTTCTTGAACGAGCCACCGCCGTACTTGAGCTGAAGGATCTCGGCCTGAGCAGCGAGGCCCTCGAGGGTGAGCTCGCGGGAAGGCGCGACCTTCTGCAGCTTGGCCTTGTGAACGCCGGCCTCGACGCCAGCAAAGGCGGTGGCGAGAGCGGCCACGAAAGTGAGGGAGAGATTGAGCTTCATCCTGAACGTAGGTGAGGTGTGGATGGGTGAAGAGCGGATGATGATGATGGAGGAGAGAGAGGGTGTGTGTGAAAGGGAAAGGGATTATCGCGGGGTCGAGAGTGCTCAGCCAACCAGACACTGAGAGCGGATGGAGTATGAGTGGAGCACGGCAGGGGTCGTCAGGGACTTTGTCACTGTGACTCGCAATTTGCGACTCACTGGTTGCGCACAGGCGCGCATTGGGCTCAAGAGCGCAGTCGCGGGATGCACGCACGCATGCAGTCAGTCAGAGTGCGATAAGTTTAGGGTGGAGGGCGAGGCAGCACACGGCGAAATAGCAGAGGGATTGTCGCAAAGTGCGGTATCAAGCGCAAGGCCGTGATCCTCTTGGACCGAAAGAAAGGGGGCCAGCTGTCAGCTCAGCCAAAGTTAACGTTAGCTCAAACTCGAACTCGAGCTTTGCCCAGTTCGGCTTGTGACCAGTCTCGATGATCCAATCGCGCCTGCAAAGGACTGTGTGGACTTTCCATTTTTCATTCAACTTGGCTCGATCGAGTGAGCAGGCCGCGCCATCCTCGCATGCATTTGTACCGCAATAACAACAGCAAGATGGTCTTTTCTCATCCAGTTCGTTCGTGCGATTCAGAGGGAGGCAAAACCCCACAGGGCCGAAAACAAGAGACAAACAGTCTTCATCAGAGGTCGTGCAAAAGTCGATAGTGTTATGAATAGCAGTTGCGATCGAATCGAGGGCTGCAGCACGGAGACAATATGATCAATAAATTCTCGCAAACGCAGGTACATGAAGAGAGAGAGAACATTAGGCTTACGAGGAGGCGTCATGAAGTCATGTAAGATCCGTGACAAATGCCGAGACATGGAGACGAGAGTCGATGGACGAGACAACGCTGCATGAGAACCGTGACAGGGTGAGAAGATTGGTACAAAGCGCAAGGAGAAATGAAAAGACGAATGCCGTTGCCAGAATAGAGCTATTCGTCGGTGCGCGTTCCGACGTTGCCAGGAGACGGATCGCGCTTGGCAACATCTTCAGACGACAAAGAGAGCAGGCCGGGTGACGCTGCCTTCGCGGCGACTGCCGGCCTATGAGCGCCGTCAGAACCGCTCGCCATGTCGTGGTCCTCCTCGCCCGGAGCATCTCTCTCAGCGCTGCCTCGTCCCTCCTCAGCAGTAGACGGTTGCATCGAAGAGGTAGACACAGCAGCAGCTCGTCCATCGTGCGCAGAAGGGCGATAGGTGTTGGAACGAGCCCTACCCTGTGCTGTGCTCTCATAATCGGTATCGTGTTCGCCCTCCGGCGGCGCGAGAGGGGAGCAGGCATATCGTTCGGCTCCGTTCCATTCTGACCGTTCATTGCTATCGCCTTGAGTAGCCTTCTCGGATGGCATCTGCGTCATCTGGCTGAGTTGCAGACTGTTCCCGAACGTGGTGCGATGAGTTGGCGTCTTACCACAAAAGGCGTCTTCGTCGAACGAAGCGATCTTGCTCAATGGCGCCATCGAAGTCGCTGCTAGATGGACACCAGAGGATTGCCTGGGATCGATCGACCCCCTCCGGCCCGATGCGTCCGGCTCGTCCTGTTCGACATTCTGGGAGTCCTCTCCCTGAGCTGAAGTACCGGCGTGAGAGAAGCGCCTCGAGAGCAACAGCGAGCTGGAACCGGCTGTACTCTGGTCATAGGTGCCTTGGTGACCATCGTAGAAAGAGCGTTGTTCCTCCTGAGGCTTTGGCAGAGCTGTGAATGAGGCGCTGGCGTGATGTGGGGGGTTGGTTTGAGCCTGGCTCGAGTAGTTCTGACGTTCTCCGCCGTTGCGATCGAACGACTCGAGTTGACCCACACCAAAGCTGGCATCAAGACCCGGAGCTTGCATGGCATGCGAAGGAGCCTGCCCACCCAGGGAATACTGCGCTTCAGCCTGGGGAGGGGGCATCTCGTAGCCAAGGCGGGCATCCCAGCCCTCGATTGAAGCTCGAGAGCCGGCAAATCCCCCATCGCCCATCATTGGCACGGAAGGGCCAAAGCTCGAGATACCACCGGTGTCGATACGCAGTGATCCCAAGTCGACCGAACTTCCGAGACCTGACCTCGGGCTCGCCTCGATCGATGTAGTAACACCATACGGGCTGTAACCCAGGTGGTGGCGCTGGGTGCTGTCGAGCGAAGCCTCCGAGAGGCTGGTCGACACACTCGCGGGACTGTCAAACTCCCATCCGTGCTCTCCAGGTCGGAGTGGATTGCGGAAGTCTTGCCAGGCCGCTCCTTTGTGGGGGCTGGAGGAGCTCGACATGGCGGCAGGTTGCATCGGCATCTGCATGGCGTTTCCGTACGCATCGGTTGCAGGGAACGTTGTAGAACCGTCAATGGGAGACGCGAAAGGGCCTGCCGGTCGAAGACCGACATTGTTGACGAGACCAAAATTGTCAGCGGTCGAGCCGGTGCCGGTAGGGATGTCTCCGACGGCGCGGCGCTCTTCATCGCGGAAAACGATGAGTCGTTTGAGAACGTCATTACATCGTGCGAGAGCCTGAACTGCACTCCTTAGCTCTTCGTACGGGCCGTTGAGGACGTGCCTGCTCACCGTCATGGCTTGGTGATCTTCGGTGAAGTCTTCGCACTGGCGCCAGCTGACTTTGGGCTCCTCCGTACTTCCGTTCTTGGCCGGGGCGGATCGAAAGACTTCCATGAAAAAGGTCGGAGGTCGTTCGAGATCGAGCACAAAGTGGCCAAGCGGGACGCGGACGCCTTCAGCTCTTTCTGCGACGGAAGGGTTGGACGGTCCGTCGAAGTAGGCGCCGCTGATCGAGGTCCAGGGGATTTCGAGCTTGAAGCCGATGGACTCGCTGGTGAGATACCAAGTCAAGGACTGGAGGCGGCGCGAGAAAAAGCAGATGAGCGGCGACACGCGTCGCCATGTTCCAATGCACAAGGCCGAGGTGGGAATAGCCGTGACGGAAGGCGTCTGGTCGTCGACATCGCGAGCAGAGCGACCGCCCATGCCTGCAGACCTGTAGGTCTCCTTCTCGCTGAGTCGGATGCTGCAACTCTTCTTCCTGCCAGAGTCTGAACCAGTGTCTCCCCTTCGCTCGATGGTCTTGACCTTGGCACGCCGATTCTGGAACCATACCTGAACACTACGCTCTGGCATGCGCAGCTTTCTTGATAGCTCGAGTCTAATGCGACCGGTGGGGTTGCGGTTCTTTTCGAAAAAGGCCTCAAGACTGCGTAGCTGGTCGGGCGTGCACTTGTTGCGCTTCTTACGACCACGAGGGCGGAAAGCGGCAGACAGCTTCTTCTTCTCGGGCGGAAGATCGGAATCGGTGCTATCTTCGTAAGAGTCATTGTCGGCGCTAGAGCTAGCCTTGAAGGGAAGGCTTTCCAGCAAGGCCATGCCATCGGACGATTCGAATGACTGTGCATCACGATGCATGCTTTCGTGCATGCCTTCTCTTAGGTCAAGATCGCCTTTCAATCCGACGTTGAGACCAGGATCTTCCTTCAGGCCGAGCGAATTGCCTTGCGTTCCGTAGCCATAGTGAAGGTCAAAAACTCCGTGAACCGGAAGGTGCTCGTGGTAAGCAAGACTGTGCTGCTCCTGAACTGGCTCTTCCCAGAAAGGCTGCTGATGATAGCCCGAAGCGGTGCTGGACTGAGGCGCAGACGTGCCCATGTTCGATGACTCATCTTGTCCAGGCCAGTACACGGCGAAGGCGTTGGGATTGTAGGAGTTGCTGGTGTCGTCACGCGGAGTGGTATAACTCGACGACCCGTTCATTGTATCGAGTCTGCGCAGATCTTGATGGCTGGTTCTTTGCATCATGACATCTCTGGACGGAGAGCTTCGACCTTCGTGCCTGAGCTCCTCGACCTTGACGTGAGGAGACGTGATGGTTTTGTTGGAAGCTTGGGAATCACTACGACGACGCGGTGCTAGTGCGGCTGCGTTTGCTTTGAGGGCTTGGACGGCTGCAGCTCGCTGTGGGCGCTGCGACATGTTGAGCAAGCGGAGGTAGATACAGTACGATGAAAAGGGCAACAAACACGGTTGGCCCGCACCAGAAAAAGCAGGAGGAGCTCGATATGGCGTGGAAGATGTTAGTTGAATGAAAGGCAGAGATGGTTGATGTTTGTGTTGGTGGCGCGCAAAAGGTTCGAGCAGAGGTGAGAAGAAATGGGTGTTTGGGACAGAGACGAGGTAAAATATTTGTAGGAGGTCAGTACAAGCTCCTTTGAACAGCGTAACGTAAACGACACTGGAGAATAGACTCGACGTGCTCCTCCGCTCTCCACCGGTGCTTTGTGGTAGGCGCAGAAGCCCTTAACCAATTCCGATGTGCCGGACTTGAAGCTTAGAGTGTCAAGACGCCTGTACGGACCGAGCACACTGAGTCGCGTGATTGCACACTTGGTCCCCGTCCGCGTACGGAAGGACGCCAGGCATGACAGGCTCAGGTGCTTCTGGTGTGGGAAAAGAAGGGTGCACAACCGAGTGGCTTTGCCCAGCTACCTGAATCACAAGTCTTTCGACTGAGCTGAGGCTCGGAAGAAGCAGCCAGCAACACGGATGCACCTCGCTTTACAACCCACACAACAATGCCTTGTGGCGACGGAGCATTCAAGACTGATAGCTAGGAAGGAAGTCGCGGAGTGGAAGGCCTGCACGAGTGCCAAACCAAGGTCACGGCCCGGTGCAAGCTCGGTGCTAGGATCGAGCAAGCCATGGTATGACCTCCTCCACTGGAAGCCAGAGCTTGTCGCACCGGTCGAGCAGAGCAAAGCTTGTTGGAGCGCACGCCCTCAGTGCCTGAGCAGGAACCAATAAGACTGGACAGCGCGGAGGACCAGTCGAGGTTCGAGGCTTTGAGCGTGGGACTGAGATGGCCTTTGCGGCAGACGGTGCAGGGAAAGAGGGCTTGGCCTGCGATCTGAGCTGCAGCATCTGAACTGGGGCGACATGCGAACAAGGTTGCGAGAAAAGAAGACTTTCCCGCGTCCCACCAAGAGGTGCATAGTGAGGCTGTTCCGCTCCACCCACGTATGAAACTGAACAAAGGCAAAGCATGGTGGGTGCTTTGCAGACGATTTTGGTGGAGGCGAATTAGGACTGCACTCGAGTGGACTTCATTTGGAAAAGGGCGAAATGTCGGGGATTTCACGCCTAGGTGGACAACCTAGAGATCGCCTTTGTGCTGCATGTGACTTCCTGTCTGGTGCTGATGGAAGGAAGCACTCACCTGTCAGAGTTGAATTGCCTAAGCTATCTTGTGTCGGATGTCTCTGCAAAGGACGAGGGTCGAGTTTGGTTGCGGCGTCAAAGTAGAGCTAGGGGACAGGCTCGAATCGACCTCGATTGCGGTGGAACAGGGTCTTTATCTATTCTCAGGATCATGGTGTCAATTGGCCCGGTTCCTGTTACAGGAAATCGAGAGGCTGTGGTATCGGTCTGTTCGTGTAGCTGTTGCAGCATTGCAGGCTCAACGGCCACGATATGCACCGGTACTGAAGCAACGGATGAGGCTATAATGAGTGAAGTCGTGCGACTCAGGAGGTGGGTTGACGTCGAGGCTGTGGGCTACTCGTCAGACGAGCACCGTGCGCATATTGATTCAAGGTGGTGGAGAAAGGCCGTGATTGAACGGTTCGAGGTTCCCGCCTCGAAGACATCAGCCACGGCCCCTGCACGGTGGTCTAGCTTCGATCGAGCCGGACATCTTTTCAGTGTGTGCTTGGTGGCTCCGCTGAGTTTAGGCTCACGGACCAGACACAGCTCGAGGAGGACCGAAAGCGTGAACCTCCTTTGACTTGGCAAGGAATGTGGTTCGCAGTCCAGCGAGGAAACATCGTACGCACAACTTGAGGTATCTTCGTCCAGGACTCCTGAACGAAGTTTTCGGCAACGAGGGAGAAACAAAAGCGACCGAGATCGCTATACATCGCAGACATTATGGAGACCTTCGGCTGGGTTGCAGAGCGCGATTGCATGCCAGCGACGTCGAAGTGTCATCCGCCCACGAGCATGCTGCACTTCTCTGCGTGGTTCTTCTGCTAATTTTGGAACATGGCTAACGGAAGGAGGAACAGAATAAAATGTCAGCAACCTTCACTGCCAGCAGCGCGTTAGCCGCCGCCTAAAAGTCGTCAGGAATGAATGGCGGACATGAGGTGAAGATCCAGGCACTGCAGTTAGCAATGTAGCAGCGTTTATGACAGGTGTTGAAAGACAATGAGACCGGACGCTTTGATGGCTGACCAGAATGGTCCCGAGCGTGCTGCGGGTTGCAGCGCTATGAAGCAAAAACTGACTAGAGCATTATGACGAACATGTTGACCCCTTCTGATCGCGAACGGACCTCCTTGCCACCAACGAAGGGGCCCCTGCGGCGAAGGGAGCGGTCGCTACTTCTCACAACCGATCCAGTTGCGGAAAAGAGGATCAGCTGTTGCGAGGTGCACTTGTTCGAGTCTTTTCGATTCTTCATGATTGCAGTTGCGACTCGACGAGGTCCAGCCTCTATTGACGCTCCTCTCCTTTGAGCACGCACCGCCAATCGAGGATCTAGCTTTGTGACGTGAAGAGGCCAATGCGTTTGCTCTCGAAAGTCAAATTCTCGCATCACAAGCTTTCGGCTCGGGACGGTGCGGGGCCTCGTGGTGACAAGCGGCCCATTTGCTTCCAGAAGTAGCAGTCATCGAAAGCAAGACTTAACGGAACAGCTCCGAGTGTGTCCGATGTATGCGAGCAGTGCCAAGGTGCTCAAAGAAAAGGCGGAGACGTTCCGAAGCCGACTCTAGGGAACGGCCCTTCCGTTTGCCATCATCAGCGGGTCCGGCTCTCTGAAAGGCGCAAGACCTTGTTTTCTTGTTTTTCTAGCGTTACCTTGCACTGGCTACTCCACTCGATGGCGTCAGTTGAGGTGTCTCAGTGGATCTAAAACGTGTGCTACCGGCGCTCAAGATCACAATCTCTTGAGGACAGTCTAGACGAAGAAGCTAGATCCCTGAAAGATGGCTAGGCCAGACGCCAGACCGAATCTAGCTCGGCAAATTGTGACAGCCAGCGGACGGATTAAGAAGCATGCTCGACCCTTCGGCTGACAACCTCTCTGCACGCGAGCCGGGGGAGCGACCGTCAACTTGCGCCAAAAAAAGATCGCCGGTCAACGCGTGTGCGCGTGGAACTCAAAAGCACATCAGTTTAGGCTTCAGACCGGTCCGCGCTCTCCGCAGGGCGAAATCTGCTTTCCCTTTTGACTCAAGGACACATGGCCTGTTCTCGGTCTTGGAGGCGCTTGAGCCCAGCAGCGTGGGGTCAGCAGACACCATGGTGCAGAACGTTGCCACCAAAACGGATTTTGTTCAGCTTCGGCGCAAGTGAGCAGACCGAGATCGGACAGAGAAATGTACGCTTTCTCATAGCTGTCTTTCTGGTCATGAGAGACACCCCACACCGGCTGACAGTCTTGCCAAGACGGGCTCCTGTTAACAATGAATGCCGTTCATGAACAATGCTCTTCTTGTTCTATAATCTGATAGATTTGACATGAAGGCCTACAGCTTTCGCAGCTTGAGAAGCACGCATAGAGATTGCCGATCGTGCCGAGATTGCCATCGACTCGCGGTAAAATCGACGACTTCTTTTGAGCGGTTTGCAGCTGCTGCAGTCTGGAGGGATTTCGCGGTCGGCTGAGCTGACTGCCGTAACCCGAAAGGAAAAGGCGCTGGGTATGTGCGCTGAAAAAGCCTCCACCCGGTTCTGTCTCGACAACACGCCCTTTTGTCTTCGGAGTCCAGCCGAACAAAAGCTTCTAGAGCAAAATTGGGGCAAACCAGGAGAGGAAGAGAGATCTGTCAAGTGGAGAAGGAAAAATGTGCGCGTTCTTTGTGCTTGGTGCATGCACGCTTTTGATCAAAGCTGCAAGATCCTTATCAATCGATTGGAAGCTCCGCCAGACTGACTAGGATTGCTCCTCAACTTTCTATCTACGGCTGCCAAAGCTGCGAGTTCTTCTTGTGCTCAGCTAGAAGGCCAACGATAATGCAGAGATCCGACTGCCCGATGAAAAGCCGAACTGTGACAGGCTCAGCCAGAGCGGTAATAACTAATTGATCGGAGATGTTCCGCTAAATCCATATATTACCACCTTGTCCGCTGATGCTCTTTCTTAATTGTCAAAGTTGCCCGCCGCTGCCAATCGCTTTCTTCGCTAGAAATGCTTTCAGCAGGTCTGCATTTGTATTCAATCTTATTCCACTCATGCTCAGTGAGCGAACGGTCAATGCGCAACAACGTGACTTCTCGCAAAGAGTCCAGCAGACCGGATCTCAAGAGGTGAAGAGGGAGCATTGCAACTCCTAGTTGAGAACTGTGCTGTTGCAGTAGCTTTGCCGGCAGTTCAGCCCCGTGAAAAAAGCCGAGGCATGGCACAAAGAGAGAAAGTGAGGTTTGAGTGGTGACGACAACTCGCTGATCTGATCTCCACCTTCAAGAAAAAGGGAGAGCGGGAAGTGGGAATTAGAAAAATGGCTGATGAGAACCCCACGTCCGTGCTCACTTGTGTTCTGCAGTCTGATCCTGCATGACCCAAATGGCAGAGAAATGCTGTAATTCCACCGTCAGCTCCGGAGCTAAGCTGGTCCCAACGGATGGAAAGGCCATCGCCTCACTTTACAGTCACAATGTGGCTCTGCTATGCGAGGCAACCAAAAAAAAAAAAAAAAAAAAAGGGTGTGTGACTGACTGTCTGTACGTGGCGAGAGTGGAGCAACGCTCTGGCTGCGTTGATGCGCAACTTTGGCATCACATCTGCAGTGTGACTGGATAGCCTGTGGCTGCTTCGCAAAACCTTCTCATCAATTGTGTACCTGCTGTGACTGAAGCTCTGCGCAGTTTCTAGCTTGGCCCGGCTGCTTGCCACCTTTAGCTGTCCATCCGTTCTCTCGCTCTCATTCCTCCTCGGCTTTCATCGCTCTCTCTGTCTCGACGTTTCTTGTCTCCACACATCCATCATCCAAACCATCCGTGACACGAACATCGATCGTCACCGCCGCCACTTTGGTCGTACCGTTTACTGCTATTCATCCTCGGAGATCACACCTCCAAGCCAAGGACCGCGCTCGTCAGCATCCATCCGCCGTTGAACACGGAGCAAGTCTTGGATCCTTTCATTTCGCCGACACTGCCATCTTCTGCTGATACTTGCAGGTCATCTCGGCAAGCGTAGACACCGACCTGGATTGTTGCGCCGCATCCCACACATCTGTGCTCGGAACCTCCATCTACTTCAGTCAGACCGGAACTAAGCTCAGAAGCAGCCATGCCGTCCAACGTCCC
This sequence comes from Ustilago lituana, assembly GCA_928869825.1. NCBI lineage: Eukaryota > Fungi > Basidiomycota > Ustilaginomycetes > Ustilaginales > Ustilaginaceae > Ustilago > Ustilago lituana. The sequence goes on from CAKMYA010000029.1 coordinate 134,948, forward strand.
TTCCTTCGACAATGACACGATCATCGTAGGTGAGTTGTCCATCCATCCATTCAACTCGACACACACAGCATTTGCTCTATCATTTTCTCCAAAAGCACACATCCGAGGTTCTAGCCCGCTGACACGCTCTGTTCTTTGCACCGTTGCATTGTCCGACACGCATACCCTCTCCCCACCTTCATAGTCCTCGGTGCATCGGGAGACTTGGCAAAGAAGAAGGTATGTATCAAAAGTGTTGCACCAGAGCTTCGTATCTGACGGAAAATGTCATGGACCTGTGCTGACATCTTCACCATCCATGACTCTCTTCTCGTTCGTACCCACACCGCTCTTTCCTCCATTGCAGACCTTCCCCGCCCTCTTCAACCTCTACCGTTTGGGTCTCCTCCCTCACAACACACACATCATCGGATATGCACGAACCAAGATGGACAAGGATGCCTTCGCTGAAAAGGTCACCGGCCATCTCAAGAATGTGGATGATGACAAGGGCAAGCAGGACGTCAAGTCCTTCCTCGGTATCTGCCAGTACATCTCGGGTCAGTACGATGAGGACGCCTCTTATCAGAAACTCAACAAGGAGATGGAGCGTATCGAGGGTGAGATGACCCACGACCACCCCAGCCGTCTCTTCTACATGGCCTTGCCTCCCAATGTCTTTACTGTGGTAGCAAAGGGTCTCAAGAAGAACTGCTACTCCAACAAGGGTAGCAACCGAATCGTCATCGAGAAGCCCTTCGGAAAGGACCTCGAAAGCAGCCGAGAGATGATTGGTGCAGTCAAGGATCTTTGGAAGGAGGAGGAGACCTTCCGCATCGATCACTACCTTGGAAAGGAGATGGTCAAGAACCTCCTCATCATGCGTTTCGGAAACCCCTTCATCGATGCTTCCCTCAACAACCACCTCGTCGACAATGTGCAGATCACCTTCAAGGAGCCATTCGGCACCGAGGGTCGTGGCGGCTATTTTGACGAATTCGGCATCATCCGTGACATCCAGCAGAACCACTTGTCCCAGGTCCTCTCGCTTCTCGCCATGGAACGACCCAAGTCCTTCTCCGCGGAGGACATCCGAGACGAAAAGGTCAAGGTGCTCAAGTTTGTTCCTCCCATCGAGAACAAAGACGTGCTCATTGGTCAGTACACTGCCGCCAACGGCAAGCCGGGCTACAAGGACGACGACACTGTCCCCAAGGACAGCAATTGCCCCACCTTTGCCGCCTTGGCATTGTATGTCAACAACGAGCGATGGAAGGGCGTCCCCTTCATCCTCAAGGCAGGCAAGGCGCTCGACGAGGCCAAGGTCGTTATTCGCGTCCAATACAAGGACGCGCCAGACGGTCTCTTTGACAACTTTACCCGCAACGAGCTCGTCATCCGCATTCAGCCAGACGAGGCAGTCTACGTCAAGATGAACGCCAAAAAGCCTGGTCTCGAGATGGACACGCTCCCGGTCGACCTCGACCTCACCTACAAGGAGCGCTTCTCTGAGGTGCACATTCCCGAGGCGTACGAGGCGCTTATCCTGGACGCACTCAAAGGCGACCACTCCAACTTTGTCCGTGATGACGAGCTCGATGTCTCTTGGGCCATCTTCACACCCATCCTCCATGCCATTGATGCTGGCAAGATCAAGAATGAGCCCTACGAGTACGGCAGCCGCGGTCCTGCCTCGCTCAACGACTTTATCGCCCGCTACGGCTTCAAGCGCAGCGACAAGTACGAGTGGCCCACCACCAACGTCAAAAAGGTGCAAGGCAAGATGTAAACCAACTCGGCACCGAACCCACTCGAAGGAGCGCTTTCTAACTGGTAGGAACGGATCCACACGTCGCCTTTTGCGGAACCCAGATCATTTCAACATGCATCTAGGAACGCCGGTTACTTTGCCATCTCTCATTTTCTCGCAACTCTAATGTAATATGTCTCGTCCCAAGTCAGCCACTGGGTACGTTTGTGAAGCGTGCCTGAGCCGAGATGGACTCTATTTGAGGACAGTTACTTCGCAGGTGCGAGTCCATGCTTCGACGCTTGCCGTTTCGTGGAGCTCGTTCTCGAACCGTGTCTCGCACCGCCGTTGCTTGAGGAACAAGCTGCTCTTTTCAACTCACACGCATCACACAGCGCACCTTGGCTAAAAGCCTTATTTTTGCCAGGATGGAATTCACTGACATGCTTACACTCGGAAGATAAAGGTCCAGAGGCAGCGATTTCGACGAATCAACGACGATAGCTCCTCCCACAAGCCCTAACGCTGGCCGGAAAAGCTATCCAACAGCATGGAGGGTGCAAGTTATACGCTATGGATCACATATTTTTAGGAATCCAGAATTTTTGTGGATGGCTGAGTCAGGGCCTGGCTGCATGACGAAAGGATTCACCTCCACCTTCCGCTGCTGCACGCGACCTCCAAAAGAATTCGAATGCCAAAGCTGAGTCGGTGCATCTTACAGAGCCTAGCCGATATGGCCATCCATCCGTAAACACTTCGCCAAGTCCCTTTCGTTCTTCCTTCGATACTACCAAGCAACAGGGCATTCCGCTGCTTCGACAAAGGATGAAGGCGAAAAGGCCGCAGCAAATACGCCGCATGCTAAGGAGCTTCTTATGAGTTCTCCGCGCACGCCTGCACGTCGTCAGTCTCGAAAGCCGCCCAAGCTTCTCCACGACTTGGATCGCCCCGAAGCCGATCCAGAAGAGGTCATTGAGGTTCATTCCATTTCAGACGACAGTAGTGTCTCGGACTACGGCTGTGATCCTCTTAGAGCTCTGCCAGTCATGCCGTCACGAACCAAACCTGCCCCTCCCTCGCAGCGGGGGTCACAGGCCAAATCGGCACATTCTTCCGAGACCGCGAGGCAGCAGCCAACGAGGCAGGACGTCATCGAGATTTCCACCGACGGATCCGTGGGCCATCAATATGACGTGCACAGTGATATGGACATATCCGAATTCGAAGATGTGGATGTTGCAGACACGTCGACCCCTGACGCACGCCGGCAGGGCAGCCAAGATCTTGAAATGGAGGACGTCGAACTGGACGAGGACCCATCTGCGAAGGAGCTCCAGGACATGTACGCAGCCGCTTACCGGGAAGTTCAGGCAAAGTATGGTGATGGCACTGCCGAATACGATGGCGAAGGAGGCAGCGATGAAGAAGACGGCCAGACCGGAGGCGACACATCAGCAAGCTCGAAAGCGATACCCATTTTCAAAGATGGCAAGGGGCAGCATCGAGGCGTTGAGATTTCAGTGGGCGCTCGCACCGCTAAGCAGGCTGATTCCAAGAAGCAAAAGTCCAACAACTTCCTCACTCCCCGCGATCGACAGAACCGCATCACCGCGCACAAGCTCCTCGTTCTCGCCATGCTGGCGCATACACGCGTACGCAACAAGTGGTGCAACGACGCCGAACTTCGCGATACATTGGCCGACTCGGTGCCCGACTACCTCATCACCAAGCTGCGTTCCATCCATCCCAAGAAAGTTAGCGAGCAGCGCGAGAGGATCCGCATGTTCGAGAGCTTCCTCTCGGAACTGGTCCGCTGGTGGTCTTCCCGCTTCAGACTCGATCCCACCATGGTGGCCAACTCAGCCCTCCGTCAGCCGGATCAGGACATTGCAACAGGTGTCATCCCGAGCCCTGGAAGACTCATCGACGGCTGGATGGTAGAGACTGCCGCAGAGCGAGAACAACGACATCGACGCGAGCGAAGAGAGCAGCAACGGTACAAGGAAGCTAGAGAACGTCAGGCTCAGAGTGCTCGGGCAAAGGGCAAAGAAAAAGCTAGAGACACGTCGGCAGCTTCCTCGAGCAAGCTCAAAGCGCCTACGAAAGCAATGGAGATCACTATCTTCGCCCCAGGCTCTGCTATCCATCCCATCTACCTGCGTCTCCTTCCACCAGCAGAGGAGATCACTTCGCCTAGAGGTCTGAAAGAGCGAGCTGAGGAAAGAGCAGGGTCAAGAGAGACAAGCGCCCAGCTCTTCTGTGCCCTATGTCGCTCCCTTGGCATCCCAGCTCGGCTCGTTGTGAGCCCTCAACCGCTGTCATGGAGCGTTGGTGCCAGCAAGTTGGCCAACACCGCTCAGCCAGGTAGCCAGGCCGAGAAGAAGCCCAATCAGCTCCGCGCTTGGGCAAAGGGTTCGGGATCCCGTGGGCTCGCTTCCAAGCCCGTGCACGAATTTACCTCTGACGAGGACGGCGACTTCAGTGCATCGGGCACATCATCCTCTACGCGCAGCAAGCGCTCCAAACGAGCGATTAGTGTCGACACCTTGTCATCTGCAGAGGAAGGAACCGCCAGTGATGCTAGCGACGGCAAGCACAACACCTCGTCCAGGGTACGCACCACAAAAGATACCGCAGATCTCGCTAAGAAGGCTGTCCTGGGCGCAGCAGCAAGTTCATCGAATGGTGCTAGCCGCCGTGGCAACCGCAATGAACCCATCACAGTGGACGATACCCTGTCCGATGCCTCCTCCGGACGATCTGCTCCACGTTTGAAGAACGCCAAAGCCGGCAGCAAAGCTGCAGCCAGTCCCTCCGCAAAGGTCAAGGGAAAGATGAAACAGTCCGAACCGATTGACATAGATGGCCCAGCAAGCAAAGATGAGGAGGACGAGGAGGAAGACTATCGTCCAGAGAAGTGGAAAAACTTGAAGACGCCTCTCAAAGTAGAGCACAAGGTCAAACTGCGCTCGTTTCGCCCTAAGCAGCTGAGAGACTCCGAGGTCACAGGCGAGGATACGACCGCTGACCCTATCGACTTGCAGGCACCGCCGACAATGTGGGTCGAAGTTTTCTCCAAGCCATATCAGAAGTGGATCACCGTCGATCCAGTTCGTTCTCTGGTGCGTCCATCCGGCAATCGACACATGGAACCCCCTGCGTTCGACCGCCAAAACAAGCTGATCTACGTAGTGGCCTTCGAGGAGGATGGGTACGCGCGTGATGTTACTGCACGGTACACAAAGGCGCTCAACTCACGTGTATCTCGCCTTCGCCCACCTACGCGTGTCAAAGGAGAGGAAGATTGGTGGACGCGCGTTGTGCGGGCGATTCACCGTCCGCAAAAGCTAGATCGTGACGCAATGGAAGATGCTGAGCTGCAAGACACGAGCTCGCGCGAACCCATGCCGTCTTCCATGGCTGGCTTCAAGGATCATCCGATCTACTTTCTCGAAAAGTTCCTCAAACGCGATGAGGTCGTCTTCCCTCGACGTCAGATTGCGACTTTCCAAGGGACGCCGGTCTTCTCCAAATCGGACGTGCAGACACTGCGGTCGTCCCGACAGTGGTACAACGAGGGTCGTGTCGTGAAAGACGGCGAAGTCGCTCTCAAGTTTGTCAAATCACGCGGCTACACTCTGGCCAACAAACGTGCCGAGGAACAAGCCCGTCTCGAGGGCCGAGAAGTAACACAAGAAGGCCTCTACGCCGAGTTCCAGACCAAGCTTTACATCCCACCATCTGTTGGTCCAGACGGAGTGATCCCCACGAACGGGTTTGGCAACATTGACCTCTTCGTTCCGTCGATGCTTCCAGCTGGAGCCGTCCACCTTCCGTTCTCTGGTGTGGCAAGGGTAGCCAAGAAGCTCGGCGTGCCGTATGCGGAAGCGATCACAGGCTTCGAGTTTCGCAAGCAGCGTGGCATGCCCAAGATCACCGGTGTGGTAGTCGCACAGCAGAACGCGGAGCTTGTAGAAGAGGCCTTCTGGCAGCAGGAGCAGCAGGATGCACTGAAGCAGCAGACGAAGAAGATGGAGAGGGCCATGAAGAATTGGCGAAAGCTGATCAATGCTGTTCGCATTGCGAAGCGCGTCAAGGAGCAATACGGAGACAAGATGACTTTGGCATCGAACGAGGCGCGGTCGAGTTCTCACAAGAAGGCTGCCAAAGACCAGGAAGCCGGTGAGCAAGTAGAGAAGAGCCGCTTCTTTGCACCAAAACAGGGCACAGAGGCTGTAGAAGAGACATCTTCGAGTACGGAACCGCTGCATGAAGCACTTGCAGCGACGGGCGAAGACCTGGATCTTGACATCGACATGGAAGATCCCTCCACCGCCGCCGAATCCGCACCCTCAATTGCAGGTTCCACACCTGCAAAGCGAAAGATCATCTCACTCGCTCAACTCGCCTCCAACTCTGGCGGCCTGGAAGATGACGATTCCGTTTCGAGCTCCAGCCCACCCACTCCTCCGCCCGACACGGGAAGGAGAACACCAGCGAAGCGACAACGCAGGCAGACTCAAACCGCTGCTCCATCGCGTGCGACGGCCGAGGAAGCAGACAAACCTCAACGCAGATCCTCGAGGAGACTGGCTACACAGCAGCAGTACACTGAGCCAGCAACGGACGAAGAGGACGAGGTGGAAGAAGTAGCCGCACCAGAAGCGACTCCGCGTCGAACCAGTCGCAGGATCTCAGTCAAGCTCACCCCCAGAAAGAGATGATTCCCTTCCCGTTCCGCTGCATCGTACAGTTTCGGTCAGCTCATCGTGTTTGCCGAGCGCAGACTGCACACGACATAATTTATCCACATCGTAAAGGCTGAAATGGTATTCGATTCATAAACTTTAACGTTATCTCGCGATCCAAAAGAAGCGGCAATCTTGGTGAAGTGCGTGTGCGCAAGTGTCCCCTTCTTCCTCTCTCTAGAGCCACGGACCCCACGTCGGGTCCTGCAACGCCAGCTTCGACGGATTACTTGCCGAATTAATCAGATCCAGCACCACCGAGCTAACAGGCGTCGTTGATGGCGCAACCCCCCCACCCGGCGTACCACCCGTACTGCTCGTCTGCAGCTTCTCAAACTCATGCCTGCAGCTAATCAACTTGGCCCTCTTGACGATCTCCAACACGTTCGTTAGCACCACCTCCTTCGGCGCCTCGGTCACCAAGGTCGGTGGTGGGGCTGCGCTACCCTGTCCCTGTGCCTGTGCTTGTGCCTGTCTCTGCGCGCCTTGGAGCCAGAAATTGATCTCGTCCCTTACGAAGATGCCGAGGTATTCCTCGAGGTTGCGATCCGGTTCAGTGAGCGTCCTGCCCAGCGCCATGAGTGCGGAGGTGAGCACGCCTTCGATGCCCACGGGCCCGATAAAGTTCTGCAGGTTCGGGCTGAGGCGGAACGGTGTTGGGTCGGTCGACTTGAATTGGGGCGCGGTGGGGTTGAAGGTGGGGACGACGTCTGACATGGCGACCTGGCCAGAGGAGCGGCTGATGTGGATGCGGTTGGGGAGACGGTTGGAGACGAAGAGGCAGTAGGTGATGAACGACGATGCGGCAGTTTGCAGGGTAAACTGCTTGCGCAGCATGTAGAGGTCGGATGGGGAGGTCATCGACCGCGTGAGGTAGCGCGAGAGTACTGTGTCGGGAACGTACTTTGTCGAGATCTCCTCCATAAGGTCCATGCGGAGATTGGTGAAATCAACATTGCCTCTCGTCGGCGTCGCCATCGCACCAGCACCACCACCTCCACTACTACTAGTCGCAGCATTGGGACCCAGACTACCCCCATCCCACGTACTGCGCATCTTCTCGACCCAAGCAATAACCGGATCATCCTTCCCAATCCCAATCTCTTCACAATGCCGCTCGTAAATATCCTGCAAGCTGACAAAGCTCGAATCGTGATCGATCAACCTCACCTGGGGCGCCAGCGGCAACGCCAGCGGCACATGGAACGCCAACCCCCTCTTCCTCGTCTCCTTCCTCCTCTCCAAAATCCGATTAAAGAACCGCAACAGCTGGAAGATCCTCTCTTCGCGACGACAGTACCTCCCACTCGGCAGCTGCACCGCAAACGCATGTGTCGTACCCTTGTTGCTCAAGATCGTCAACCGTCTCGTGCACATGCCCGACGAACGCACCATCTCGAACACGGGCATGAAGCGCGCGATCTTGACAAAGTCCGAGTTGTTGTCCTCCAGCTTGAGGTACTGACCGGGCACCTCGACCTCGTCGAACTTCTGGTGCTGGAACTCCACCAGATAGTGCGAGCAGTGCTCGAGGTGCTGCTTGCTGGGGCGACGGTCCAGGGAAGCCTCGTATCGGTCTCGCCAGCGCTGCAGCTTGGAGACGTAGTCGCGCAGCGTCGGCTTGGACTTGACAAAGTCTTCCTCGAACGAGGTCTTGAGCGGGCCGGGAGGCAGGTTCTCGGCGAAGCGGATGACGTTGGCCTGCGACGAGGCGGGGAGCACGCCCGAATCGTTGGGCGACACGGCACGCTGGATGTACTGCTGCAGAGCGTCGTTGAGCAGCGCGTTGGTGAGTCGGTAAATGTCTTCCTCGTTGGTGGGCTTGAATCGCTGCTGGATCTGCTCGGCGATGTTCTCCATCGTAAGCGTGAGCAGCGGGAAGGCCGTCTTGAGGATGTTGAGGATCTCGTCCACGTACTCCCATGGTTGTCGCGGCATGTTGGTTGCGGCGGCGGCAGCAGCCGGCACCGGTCCTGCGGGTGCTCCTGGTGCAGCGTGCGCTCCAGCTGCTGCAGGAGTGCCAGCAGCAGCCTTGTTCGCGGCAGCGTCCGTGCCACTAGCAGGCGTGGTCCCAGATGCAGGAGTAGCACCGTCGGTCTTGGCGGGACTGCCCGCAGCCTGAGCATCGGTGCCAGGAGTCTTGCTGGCATCCGCACCAGCGGCCGGCTTGCCATTGGCAGCGGCGGCGGCCGCCGCCGCCGCAGCTTGCTGCTGTCGCACCTGCTGCTGAGCTGCTCGCTGTGCAGCCATAATCGACTGACGCTTCATCGCCACAAAGTCCTCCTTGGTCGTGCGCAGATAGAAGTACAGCGACTGCGGGAATGTCTTGGCAATCGACATGAGCATCTTGCGCGCAAAGCGAGCCTCTTTGTGGCTGAGACTCTGCAGCAGCTGCGGGATGAAGGTGATCCAGTACCAGATGGGCGCATCGCCTTTAAACCCTTCGAATGCTTGCCAGACAGTACCCTTGTTGTCGTCGCAGGAGAGCAGCCACAGCACGCGGATAAGCACCTTGCGCACCTTGGCATTCTTGTACAAACCCGCCGCCTGCAGGTAGCAGCTGACCGCGTTGCCTGCAGCCGAGAGGTCGTTGGGACGGTCGCGGAAGAGTCGGTCGTTGTATCGACCCCACTCGGTCCACGCCTTGGCGAGATTGAGGTCCATCTGAATGGCAGTGGCAAACGCATGATTGGCTTCGTCGTTGAGACCGAGACGCGCCATGAACATACCCTTGAGTGTGAAGAACTCGGCCTTCTGCGGCGCGGCAAAGAACATCAGGTTCGTGTTGTTGATCACATCCAGACCCTGCGTGAGCTCGTTGGGGTTCTGGAAGTGGCACTTGGCCTGCTCGCGCAGCTTGAGGAACGCCTCCTGGATCTCGATGTTGGGCAGCGTGTAGATCTTGGTGAGCGACGAGATGCAGACGTCGTTCAGGTAGTGCTTGCGCGCGACATGGGCAAAACGGTTGATGATCCACGCAGTCTCGTGGTAGCCGCGGTAGGCGTACGAATTGGTCGATGCATTCTGACCGTCCCGCTGCTGAATGACAGGCACCAAGGGCAGGTACGCCTTGTTGATGGCGCCAAAGACATGCTGCCGCCAGGCGACCAGATCCGACCACGCGTTGATGTCGTCCCACAGGTTTGGAAGACGTTCGCGCCACGTCTGCATCTGAGCCTTGAGCTCAGCAGAACGCTGATCGAGGTTGTTCGCGTTGGTGTGCGCAAGGCTGGCAAAGATGGTGCTAGCCTCCTGGAGCTCGACAAATTGCTGGAAGATCTGCAGCAGCGGAACGTGCGCCACCGTGACGGTGGTTGGCAACGAATGCCACTTCTTGAGCGTAAGCTGGATCGCCTCGTCGCAGATGCGGCCAAACTCGGCAGGCTTGTCCTGGCCAGACTGCGACTTGAGCAGCGCCATGTAAGCCTCAAAGACGCGGCGTCGAGGCGTGGCGCTGGTCGAAAGACTTTCAAGCGCCTGTTCGAGCGTCTCGCGCTCGGTATTCCAATCGTAAAGACGCCAAGCGCACTCGAGCAACAGGTCATTGTCGCCCTCCATCTTGGCAAGATCCGTGAGAATATCCCACTGCTGCAACTTCTGAGCGCAGAACACCCACTGGTCCTCCCACAGATGGTACTCGGCCTCGGTAAAGTTGAGCACGCCCGAGCGAGCCTTGATCTGCGCCGTCTCATACTGCACCTGTGCCTGGCTCCACATGCCGATCTGCTCGAACGAGATGGCGCTGTTGGTCTCGGCGTAGACGCATCGTCGGCGCCAAAGGCCGTAGAACATATCCTCTTCAGACAGCTCGGCGTAGAGCTCGGTGAGGGCATCCTGAGCAGCTTCGCGGATCGCGTCGTCCTGGCGAGGCAGCGAGCGGAGCAGGTTCTGAAGCAGCTCGATCGAGGTGTGCCAGGCGTTGAAGTTGCGTCCGAGGTACTTGACGACATGCGGCGGTAGCTCGAGTTGCGGCTTGCAGGCCAACGCGCCTTCCAGCAGCGTCTGTACGACGTTGGGCCGCTTGCTCACCTGTCGCAAGTTGTACTCACGGGTAAGCACACCGATCAGGGCGCGCGTGATATCGTCGTGGTCCTTTCGGCTCATCGAGCGCCAGGCAGCTGCGAAGAACGAAATCCAGATCTGGTGCGCCAGATCGCGGTCCGTGTACAGAAGCGCACGGATCGACGAGATCATGTCGCCCACCTGGAGGCTCTTGAGCGTCGGCACGAAGCTGCTGCCCCCCTTGCCGAGTTGAACCGAGCTGTGCGCCAATAGCGGCCAGTTGGCGTCGACTGAACCTAGCATGAGGTCAAGCACTTGGCTGATCCAGTAGTGCTCCGCCAGATACTCCCAGCTCTGGTGGCCGAGCAAGTACTGGAGACGACCAGCGGCACCGCGGACGAGGGTGCGGTCGAAGATGTCGATGAACTTTTGTCGCACCTCGGCATCCTTGTGACGGCATCCGAGCAGGAACGCGTTCTCGAGTCGCACGGTCAGCTCGGTGCGAGCAAAGGCTGGCGTCGTGTAGATGGCGTGAATGAGATCCAGATAGTCTCGCAGCAGTTGGTCGTTTTCGCGCGACTCAAACGACATCATCTTGAGCAAAATTCCCGCCTTCTCTTTGACGGTTGGGAACGCCTCACGCTGCTCCAGGATCCACTTGGACATAGTAGACAGCAAGAAGCGGCCGAGCTCCAGCGAAGATGAGCGCTCAACCAGTTGCACGAGCGCCGAGAGCAACCAGCGTCGCTGATCACCGAGGTTCGAGATCCGACGCTTGAGCAGCTCGAGGACGAGCATGAGCAGCTTCAGATTCGGGTCGCTGGCCGGGACGGGTGCCGTGGCAGCAAGATGCTCTTTCGTCAGCTTGCTGAGCGCCTTGCTGAGTGCCGGTAGATGCGCATCAATCTTCTCAGGCTTGCTCTGGCTCCAAGCATCGAGCATGCTGAAGACGCTATACAAATGCTGGCTCTGCTTGAGACCGTCAGCGATGAGGTTGTCGGCAAACTTGCGGAACACAGCCAACTCGTCGGTGGCCTCGCTGTCCTTGGCATCCTTGGTGGCCGACGCATCTTCCTCATCGGGCTTCTTGTCGTCGCCAGTGTCCATCTCAGCCTCGCCATCAGCATCCTCCTCGGGCGGCGGATCGGGAATGACGCGGAAGATGCGCTCGAGCACAGGCTTCTGCGCTTCGACGAGCGAGACCTCGTCGGTGGAGGCGCTCTTCTCCAGCAGCTTCTGCAGCTGTGGCACGTGAGGAGCAATGTAGGCATCCGTCTTGTCCTCGACGACGATCTGGAGCGTGCGAAGCGCGTTACAGATGACAGGCGTGTTCTGCTCGTTGATCTCGGTGTGGATGAGAGGACGCTGGAAGATTGAGAGTCGCACCTGCACGTCTGACCAGTAAGGAGCCTTGAGGATCTCTGAGAGGAGATTGGCTGCCTTGGACACGATGCCGGCCTTCGAGATGGGCTCCATCGAGAGAGACACGAAGCGCACCAGGAAGCCCACCGTCATCTCACGCAGGTTCATTGGCATCAGGTACTCGTGGTCGGCTGGCGAAAGGGCAGCATCAGCGGCGAATCCAGCTGCTGCTGTTCCTGCTGCAGATGAGTTTGTGGTGGCAGCAGGCGCCGACGCAGGCGAGGCGCTCTTGGATGCCGAGGCAGATATGCCTGTTTCGTCGATGCGCACCTTCTTGACGGCCGAGGCTTCCTCGGTTGCATCGAGGCCACGCTTAGCGCCGACAACAGCAGCTTCGCCTTCGGTCGTGCTGTCTGCCGAGGCGCCCTCATTCGAGGACTCCTGCGAGCGGACGTGTTCCTGGCGGCGCTTCTCCCACTTGTGGAGGAGCTCGACGAGATCGACGGCCAGCATTCTGGACTCGACATTGACATTGGCAACCAGACCGAGCTTGGTGAGGTTGCTGACAATGTGCGGGATGAACATCTCACGGCTGCTGTAGAACAGATCGGCGTGACGCACGAGCAAACTCAGAATCGCGTAGAGTTGGCTGACGTTGTGACCCTCGTCGACGAGCTGACGCTTGGTCCACTTGGCCCACTGCGGTGGCTGACCGTTCTCGCTGGCACCGGCGCGCTTGGGCAGCGCTGGAACGAGGATGTCGAGCGCCTTCTTGACCATGCTGCGTCCTTCGGATTGGTGAGCACGCAGCAAGCCAAAGTAAACCTGACCCACAATCTTGATTGGGCTCTCAAACACTTCGAGGAAGCGAGCGATGAAGATGTAGGCCACATTCTTGACAGTGACGTCCTCGGCGGTGAGGTTGGCCCAGCCGAACTTGATAGTGTCCTTCTTCAACTGACCGTTGAGGGCGAGGTGGTCCGCACAGTGCTCGAGGATCATGGTCGACATGTGAAGCAGCTCGATGCGAAGCGCGTCTTCCGAACAGAGCTCGGTGGCCGCCTTGGGGTTCTGGAATGGCTTCCACATGCGGTTGACAATCTGAGTAACCAGTTCGGCATCGATCACCTCGACATCGTTGGCAACCGCAGTCTGTGATGGTGCGGCAGCGTCCTTCGACTCGGCCGACTTGCTAGCTTCTGTCGATGTTTTCGTGTCAGCAGCAGCAGTGGCAGAGGCACCGGTAGTCGACGTGCCAGTAGGTTCGGCGGTGGCGGTGGCGGTGGCTTCAGGCTCCTTGCCATCCGTCGCTGCATCCTTCATGTCCACGTCGCCGTCCTTGTCACCAGCTGTGTGAACAGAAGAGGCGCTGGTTGCTGCAGGCTTGTCTGCGATAGTAGCTATGGCAGACTTCGGCGAGGTCGCCGGCGTGCTCGCAGGGTGGGGTCCGTACGAAGCCATCAGCATCGGGTTGATGAGCACACGAAGGGCCTGTGTCTTGAGCGTCTGGCTAGCGTCCTTATCCTCAAAGAGCGTAAGGAAGCGAGAAAACATCTGCTTCTTGAACGAGTTGGACGCCTTGACGCAGAGGTGCTCGTAGATGAAGCGAGTCGCAAAGGTGAGATCGAACGCAACCTTGTACGTATAAGCATCGAGCAGGGCAATGTAAGCCTCGACATGAGGCTCGACGCGAAGGTATGAGAGGAAGAGCTCGATGATTTGCTTGGTCTCACTGCTGCTTCGCGCAACGGCGGGAGCGGTTGCACCTGCAGCAGTCGCTGATGCTGCAACAGCCTTGGTAGCACCGCTGTTGGCCTCTTCGCGTCTGCGCTTGCTGCTGGCAGGGCTGTTCCATAGGGCAATGAGCTTCTCGAAAACATCCTTGTTGGTCACCAACCACTCAGGATCACGCTCAACCAGCTGCTGAACGATGGATACACCCGCCTGAACCTGAGCGGCCGAGGCTTCGTTCGCAAATAGAGGGAAGAGCAGCTTCTCGCGCCCGTTGGTCACTTGGGTGCGCAGCTCAGGGCCATCATCTGAAGCCAACGATAGCTTGACTACCCTCAAGAACTTGGGGTTGCTGAGCTTGTCACCCTCAAAGAAGTAGGTGACCGCCTTTTCGGCAAAGCGGTTGAGGAAGAGCGTCAGCGGCTTGGTGAATGGTGTTGGCCCTGCGCGTCGCAGTTGTGACTCGATTTCGGCCACCGTGGTGGTGAGGCGAGGAAGGAACTGGAACGAGGCTTCAGGCAGAAGGCGGAAGACGTTGACGATGGCGACCAATGTCTTGATCTGCTCGTTATCACGAAGCGAGCCGATGGCGGCGCGGTGCAAAATAGCTGGCTCGGCGAGACTGGACAGGTGGTCAAGCAGCTTGGTGCCGATCTCGACCTTGAAGTAGTTGGTGAGCAGCTGAAGCAGGCGCGCCAAGCCTTCGAGACCAGAAGCCGTGAGGCGGTTGCGGTCAGCCAGCGTCATGAGGATGGGTCGCAAACCGCTTTGAAGCAGATCTTTGGGCAGCTTGCTCTGCTGGCTCAACACAGTCTTGAGCGACTCGTAAGCGACCTGGACGACCTCCTCGCTGCGCGAGTAGAGGCTCTTGAAGTAGACCGAGATGATCTTCATGCGCATCTGCGTATGCTTGGCCGAGAGGAAATCGCCGCACGCCATGGCTGATGATAGCAGGCGGATGGCGACCACGCGGAGCTTGGTCACAGAGATCATGTTCTTGTACTGCGACGTGCGCCCGATCAAAGCTTGGTCGTCAGCCTCGGCGAGCGCTAATGCTTCGGTCAAGACGCGGTAAAGCTCCTCGTTGAACTCGGGCAGCGGCGGTGTCAGGTTGAGCGCAAAGGTGATGGCGTCAATGTGACCGATCTGCATGCCGAAGGGCAAGGCACGAAGCGGCTTGGTGAAGATAGGCTGGAGGAGGCGATCCTTCTGCGGTGTCAAAAGCTCAGTGACAGTGCACTTGCGCAGCTCAGCGAGCAGCTTGAACGCCGTCTGCGTGGTGGTTCGCACGGTCGCGTTGGAACTCGAGAGCTCAGGTACAAGGATACCGATGAGATAGGTGAGGTGACTTGGTCGTTCTGGCACGGGAGGTTCAGGCTTGCCATCCGCAGCAGGAGCCTTGACGGTGTACGCTTGACGGATGACCTGAAGTAACGTCTCACTGACCTCGTCGATGTTGCCGGGTGGATTGTAGGGCATGTCCTTGAGCATGAAGAGCAGCGCACGCACGATCTCGAGCTGATGGTCGCGGACCCAGATCTGACCGAGGTCGGCACGGCGCACTAGCATGTCAACACCAAGCCAGCCGCCCGTCTTGCGCTGCCAAAGCTGCTCATAGCATTGAGAGCAGAATTTGCTGGCAAACGAGTGCATAACAATGTGACCAAGGTCAGGTCTGGTAGCGGGGGCTTTCTCGCAGGCAGTGAGAAAGTCACGGATGATCTGGAGCTGCAACTCGATGAGCGGCGCAGGATCGTTGCCAGCCTCGTTGAGAGCGAGGGCATGCGTGAGACCTTCCAGCAGCGAAGTAGTCATCGGCCAGAGGTGGCGGCTGGATGCGCCGGACGATGAAGGCATCTCGCGTCTGATCTCGGCATGGAAGACGTGCTTGCAGATGCCGAAGAGGTACTGCACAGCCTCATCACGCAGGTCATCGGAGCGTGTTGCGTCAAAGAGGCCCTTGATGAGCCTGCCAAAGACGATCTCGCGATCAGCGTCCATGAGCGATCCATCGAGGAAGAGCGCAACAGTGTGGCGCAACAGCTCGAATGCGTGCTTGCGGTAGTACGGATCGGTGCGACGGATGTTGGCAAGCGCCAACTCGGTGACGGGCGTGAGCGTCATCGACTGTGCCTTGCCCTCAAAGTGCACAGGGAATGTGGGTGTCTTGTGCGAAACGTAGGAGAGCCTGGGTGGGTTTTGGAGCAGCTTGCGGTTGCGTCCCCCCATCTTACCGAGGATGCGCATGGTGGTGTGCGAGTGCTGATGGTTGTGCGGCAGTGGTTGAAGATGTTGCCAGAGCGCTGCCATGATATCCTGGGCGTACGGGGCCATGATGGGGTCCAAAAACTCTTGTGTGAGGTTGTCGATGCAGAGCTCGAGTGTGCGAAGACCTTGGCTCACAAGCTCGGTGGAAGATTGCAGCGCCAGCACGAGAGGTTTCATCAGATAGCCAAGGTATGGCAGCAAGACACTGAGTCGGACGGGCACGGTGAGGCAAAGGTCGACAAAGACTTCTCGTCTGCTTGGCTCTGCTGCGTTGAGAAGCTCATTAAGGTTCTCAAGCAGCACAGGAAGGAGGGGCAGCACGTCTTTGTACAAAAGCTCGAAGCGACCACCGCCAATGCTGCGGAAGAGGGCGCGCAAGAGCAGAAAGTAGTTGGTGGGCTCGTCTGCCTTGCTAGCGAGCTTCATCGACTCCATGATGAGGTGGCTCAGGTGCGGCTGCAAGACCACTTCGTTCTCTTCGGGGAAGATGGTGACGGCCATGAAGGCCATCTTGAAGAGGCGCAGGCTGATGGAGGCATGCTTCTTGTCCGACTTGCCAAGTTCCTCGAGACGATCGACGAGGAAGCGCAAGAGGATGCCGACAAAGCGCTTGGAGACAGCATCGTTGCTGAGCAGGTTCTGCGGGATGCCGAGTAGCGTGGGCGTGTTAAGCATCTCTCGGAAGAGGAAAGGCATGTGTGTAGTAAACACCTCGTGGAACACTTGGGGCTCCAGGTCGATAAAGACGGTGGTGAATAGATCGAGCACTTCCTTTTCCTCCCTGCCGTCGCGATCCTCGTGCAGAGACCAGCACTTGACACCATCGACAAGGAGCTTGCCGGCAACAGCGCCGTCGGGATGGGCAGCATTGCGATGGCGGAGAACGGGGATGAGCGTCTTGAAGCCAAAAAGGATGTTGCGGAAGAGGAAGCGCGCATCCTTGAGCGGATCGCCTGCGGTGTCAAGCATGGTGGCAGCTGCTTGAATGGGCTTGCCTCGCTCAATGGCAACAGCATCCACCTCGGTATCAGCAGCAGCTCCGTCAGACTGGTCCTTGATCTGTTTGATACGGTCCATATCAGAACGGAGGCGGTGCAAAATCGAGAGCTTTTCGACAAAGACATCCAAGATGAAAGCGAGTGTGTGGGTGGCGCCCTCGGGATGCTTTGTGAGGATGGTCTCGACGAGGTTGAGGAGCAGCTTGACACACATTGTCTGGATGCTGGGAGCAAGTGTAGGGTCGTGCAGAATCTGCGAGTGGATTTGAACGACCCGAACCAGCTGAGCAGGCGAAAGCTCCTGACGGACGTGGTGCACCAAGTCAGCAAGCATGCTGATGGCAAGTGGACGCTGTGTCTCGTGCGAGGTGACTCCGGTGCCGATGAGGACGCGTTCGTCCAAGAGTGTGTCGATCTGACCGACAAAGTGGGCGCGATACTCTGTGGACAAGACATGGCGCGTGGCCACGAGCAGCTCCTTGCGTGTTGCCGAGGCTTCAGGTGGACAGTCCTTGAGCAGACGCACGCTGATCTCGGGAAGCACCTGAGCAAAGGGGCGCATGACGGGTGCAGAGCCTCGCAAGACGTAGGCGAGGAAGGACATGGTCTTGACTTGGGCAACGATCATGTCGGTGTAGAGGGACCTGTTCTTGATGCCTGGTGCGACGCCGACAAAGATCTCGCCGTTTGCCTTTGCAGCTTCGTGGGCCTCGCGTTGGGGCTTTGCCTGGAGCGAGAGGCAGCTCTCGATGATGAGCGGCACAAAGACGTTGATGGCCTGTGCGACGACGGCGCGATAGCTCTGAAAGATGAGGACGATGACGATGGGACACTCGGTCAAGACTTTGAAGCTGGACATGGACCTGGGCAGCACTTTTGAACCCGAAGCCGTGGTCGCGTTGGATGCAGGAGTGGTGGCGGACGATGCTGTGGGAGTAGATGTGGATGGCACGGCTGATGGTGTGCCCGTCGAGGTCGTGGTAGCAGCAGCTTCTGTGTTGGTCGATTCCGGTGCATTGGGAGCTGCAGGTGTTTCCGATGCTGAAGATGCTGGATCCGTGGGTGCTGTGGCCGAGGCTGTGGCAGCTGGTGCTGTTGTGGCAGACGACGGTTGAGCAGCGGCAGCTTCTGATGTAGATGATGCAGCGGTGGCGGGCGCAGGCGATGCAACAGAGGTGGCGGCTCCCAGTGCCGCAGGCCCCTGAAGCTGGGAAGCTTCCGACTCGAAAGCCTGCTCGACGGTGTTCTTCATGTTGGTGTAGAGCTTTTTGACGAGCTCGAGGAAAGGCTGCACCTGGTCCTGGAGGACAGCTTTGAAGGAACGGTGGAGATCGATGATAACCTTGAGCGCAAGAACGGCATTGTCCTCGTTGTCGTCGCGCAACACGTTGAGCATGGCGGTCATGAGGGTGTCGGCATAAGGTTTGAGAACCTCTTGCTGCGGGAGACGGTGTATGGTCTCGAGTACAATATGACGAAGACGCTGCTCCGGAGCATCCGCAACGAAGCTGCATGGTGTAGATTCGAGCAGCGCGACAAAGGCTGGGACGACGTGTTTGAGAAAGAGAGCATAGTCGAGGTTCTGAAAGAGATCGAGAAGATCCTTGAGCTCGAAGGCAGTAGCCAAATTTGCCTTTACATCTGTGGACACATTCAAGAATAAGCAAAGGTCAGTCAAGGCGCTGATGGCTGACGTTGGGAGATGCAATGGTGCAATGGCGATGGACGAGGTACGTACCTGTCGACTTGTCCGAGAGCTTACTGGCAAGCTGCTCGACGTCGGGCATGGTTCGCCGTGATGGCGTGTCTGTCGACGCCATGGTGTTGGATCAGCGCAGGCGCGCGCGTGATGATGACCAAATGGGTGTGAGGTTGGTAGAAGCAACGTTATGCTCGTTGGTCGGGATGAGGATGATGCTACCTAAAGAGCGAGGCTCGAGTTTGGCAGAAGCACCAAAGGTTCAGAAAGTAACGCGGTCTATGATCCTGAGCCTGTAAGTCGTTTCGATCAGTTTGGCGAGGAGGGGGGATGGTGAGAGGACTGAGCGTCTGAGCGCTGCGATGGCTGTCACTGGACCCAAGCTCAGCATGCCATTGAGGTGGATGCGAATGGAGCAACAGGACAGCGTATCAGTCGGATCGAAAGCGGATCTCCGGATGTACCGATGAATGGTCGAGCTGATCAGTCAGCCTTGTCGGATGGGCCGACCAAAGGTCGAAGAGAGAGGATGAGGATTGGGGAATGGATGGATGAGAGAAAGACGAGAAAAGGCACATCCGAAAGAGTTGCAAGAGTGCATGTCAAGCTTCGACACCACGCGAAATCTCTCACCGCGTACGTCGGACAGTATGTTAAAATTGGCTTTCCCGAAGCAAGAGACCCTCGAACACCGCCTCCGCTGCCAGGAGGCCACGCTGTGTGCTCAGATCATATTCTCATTCTCACTCGGATCATGGTCGTCATCAACTCGGAAGCATCTTTGGCGATGTCGCAGAAAGCATCGAATGCCCTATGGATGTCGTCGAAACGTCTTTGCAAACGCGTAGGGTCCAAAATTGGGGCGAAGCAAAGTGAATTGGGGGTCTGGCTATCCCAACGAGCCATCTCGTCACGTGAACTGGCAGCAACCATTTTCGACACTTCTTCTCGCTGACCCTGACTGAGAGTATTCAGCCTCACGTAATGCGACAGTAGTGGGGGCCCTACGCCGACCTTCGGTCTAACACACTTGCAAATTGACCTCGGGAAAGAAGTGCCGCTGCCTAATGCTTCCTTCCCTTGGTTCCCTTTGCAAAACAACAATGCTGGGCTATCGTAAACGCACAAAGATGCACCTTGAAATCGTTCAACTCGGTGACATGCGGCACTTTGCTCGTGTATAGAGTGATCCGATCATCAAGGGTTGGCAGTGAGGAAGAGACTGTTAGGCGGTGGGAATGCACTGGACTCGCCAGGTCATCGGGGATGTGCGTGCGTTTGAGCGTGCGTGCGTGCGTGCGTGGTGCGTGTGTCTTTTGTGTTGGATTTCTGGCGTTAGAAACGTCGACGACCCTTTCTGGCTGAAATGGCATTCGGAGCTGGAGCGTCACACTGACCAGCTCTGGCTCGCTTCCCTTCTTGAAACTCCGCCTTCCACATCCCCATTCCGCCTTTCATTCTCCTCGCCATCCTCCCTATCCTCTTCCACCGGCCCCACCGCTTCGACCGGAACCTACGCAACATATTCCCTGGCTCTGCCTGATTCTGATCTCTGACCACCTTCCTTACTGCATCTACGCGGTGGAAGCCTCCATTGGAACGTCAAGCTGTTCGTTACGTCCGTGCGTAACCGGGATTTCTCGAGTCTCGTCTCCTCATCGTTGTCACCGTCGTTCTTTGGAAATCACAGCAGCTGCGGCGTCGACGGTCCATGCAAACACCAAGCGCGCATCCACGGACGTGCTAGCTTTCCTCGAGATCTTCGTGGCTCCCTTACCAGTCGACTGGCGGATCCTACTTGTCGAAAAGGGCACGGGAGCTTCGGCTGCCATCCTTACAGAGTTGACACTCTGTCGGCCGCTCCACAATGGCGAGTCTCCTCCTCCGTCTCTTCCATTCGGACTACTTTTCGCCTCACCTCGCCCTCTCCTACCTTCGCACCTACTCGGACAACATTGGCATCACTTACTACCTCGTCAGCCAGCTCGAGTCCGCTTTTCCTTCCCACCAAGTCGAGTTCTACTGGCCACAACTCTGCCATCTCCTCATCACAAAGCCATCCGAGTCTCGTGCCTTAGAATGCTTCATCCTTCGCCGCTGCAACGAGTCGGTGCACGTCGCTCTTCTCACCCTTTGGTACTTCCAGGCCGCCCTCTCCGACCTCTCTTCTAACCCGCACACCGCCTCCTTCCACATCTGTCACCGCGTCTTCAACCAGTGCCAGCGCATCCTCTTTGAAGATCCCCTCTCTTCCACCAATTCGGTCTACACTCTTGGCGCTGCCGCCGCTAACAATGCTGCCGGCCCATCCAACTCCAACCTCCTTCATTCGGGCCTTCAAGGCCTGCTCGTCGCTGCCACCTCTTTTGGCCGTCAAAAGGTCTCGCCACATACTCCGCTTGCCAACATAGTTGGTATTGGCTCTGTAATGGCCAGTGTGCCTGGTATGCCCAAGTTAGCCTCCATTACAGGCAACATTGCCATCGAACAGGCGAGGCAGCCTCCTGATGCCATGCAAGATGCCCTTGCTGCTCGCGATGCCAACGGTGCCCCAGACAACGACGATGATGATGCTACTGAGGACGACTCAGAGCTCTACAACGCCAGCCATGACCGCGTAGAAGAAGACGCAGTCGACAGCTCCGACAATGACTCGCTCAATGAAAAGGTTTCGCAAAACACGCCAGCAGACGCAAGTCCTGCCCCGGAAGCACATGCCAAAGAATCTAGCTTTTCCTCACTCGCAGGTTCCTTGGTCAAGATGGCGTCCTCTGTTTCCATGTCGCGGGCAGAGACCGCCCCTCTTCCTCCACCAAAGGACGGCCCTGCACCTCCTGCCAAGTCTGGCGCTGCTCCTTCCGCCTCCGACAAGGAAGTCACCTCGGGCGGCTCGCTACCTGCAGCCGATACGCCAAAGAAGGTCGACAACCCTTTCGCCACCTTTGCTGCTGGCTTCAACGCTGGCTTCAACGACTTCAAAGGCAAAGCTGCTGCTGCTGTCGGCGAAGTTTTCGGACAAGCTCAAGATTCTCCCGCCAAATCTACTTTCAATGCTTCTTCAGCCTCGGCTAGGAAGAAGCAGGCGACAACAACCTCGCCGCCTCCGTGGTCTCCACAAAAGCACCGCCAACTCACATCCTTCGGTCAGCAGGCGGCCTCCTCGCGCTCGGTTCCGAACCTTGTGTCGACACGTGCAAACATCTCCTCCGCTTTTGCATCGTCCGCTGCGTTGAACCAATCCGCTGCCAAGACGGAAGCCATCCTGACCCTCTACAATGCACAAGCGCGTCGCAGCCTCCTTCGCTCCAACTACTGCAAGGTCCAAACTCAGTTCCTGCTTTCTTTACAGGACATTTCGGCACGTCTACTACTGCTGCCCAAGCCAGCCCGTCTTTCGGCGCTACGAGCAGAGCTGACAGCACTCAACCACAAGTTGCCTTCGGACGTATGCTTCCCGCTCTGGTGCACCGCCGATGACAAGGATGTCAATCAGTCGGACGCCAAAGCGCAACCTCGTCGACACCATCGTGTGATCCGAATCAATCCTAGCGAGGCAGTGGTGCTCAACTCGGCTGATCGTGTGCCCTTCCTCCTGCACGTCGAAGTGCTTAACAACGATCTCGATTTTGATCCCGACCGCAGACAGAACCGCGAGACGCTGCGCCGCCTTGTAACAGAAGAGGACGTGCGCAGACGCAAGGTCGCCGCCTCTTCTGGTCGGCCCTCGTTTGTTCAGTCTCCTAACGAGCATGCGAGAGGAGGCTCGGAGCAAGATGCCGACACACGTACGGACACACCGGACGCAGGTGCCGTCGAAGAGGCAGGCGGCGCCCAAGACGGCTCTCGCATCCTGTTCGCAGAAGACGACCCCGCTCACGCGACGAGGTCAAGCACGCCCAAACTCATCTCGCAGCCTCTGACTCCCATGATCGAGCACAAAGACGACATTTCCAATGTGGGTGATACCGAGCATCAGCCACAGCAGGCATCGACCAACGACAACAATGTACCGCATGGAGACGAGGAAGAGATCGACCTCACTGAACAGATGTACGGTTCCGACCTGGCCGGATTCGGCGGCGAGC
The DNA here is from genome assembly GCA_928869825.1 of Ustilago lituana. Classification (NCBI taxonomy): domain Eukaryota; kingdom Fungi; phylum Basidiomycota; class Ustilaginomycetes; order Ustilaginales; family Ustilaginaceae; genus Ustilago; species Ustilago lituana. The sequence goes on from CAKMYA010000029.1 coordinate 157,573, forward strand.
GCGATTCTTCGTCCTCTGACGATGAAGAAGAGGATCTCGCCTCCCGCAACCGTATGCACGACGCGGCAGCCTGGACTTCTGCACCTTTCGGCTCTGGGTCTGTGGGCGGCTCAGCTGCCGGCAAGGGCGCCAATGGCGACTCGGATCACCTTGCTGCTGGACATCGCCCCATGAAGGAGTTTTCACTGGATGAGTACGCACAGCGCATGCGCACCGCAGCCATCATGCTTTCGCAGCTCAACAAGTCGACGAATGCGTCCAAAGCCCAGGCTATTATCAACTACGGTCCCAATCTCAGCTCCAACGCACAGGGTGGATGGAGCTCGTGGATCGTCCCCACCAACTGGTACGGTTCCTCTGCGTCTGCATCGGCTCCCAATGGTGCCGGCGGAGGTGCGGGCGACAAGTCTGAAGTCGGACAGGGATCGGCAGGTGTCACTACGCATGTAAGGACCAGCATGGATCCGACGAGGGCGATGGTGGGTATGCCGATGGGCGGCGGTGGAGGTGCGGGGCAGAGCTCACGACTCGTTCATGCTGAGACGGAAGCCATTCGCAAGAGGATCATGGAAGAAATGATGGCATTGGAAGAGGAGCGCATGCGACGCATGAAGGCCGGTGGTCGCAACGTCACTGCCTCTCGAGCTCGCGCACGGTCGAAGCACGGCCAGATGCCCGAAGACGAGGAAGAAGCTGTGCTGCGCGCAGTCAACAAGGACGATCCCTCTGCTGCCATGTTCTCCGAATCGTGGGCAGCCAAGAAGCAGCGCATCCGCGCATCCTCACCCTACGGACATTTGGCGAACTGGGATGTTTTTTCGGTTATTGTCAAGACCGGAGCCGATCTGCGCCAGGAGCAGCTTGCAGTGCAGCTCATTAATGAGTTCGGCCGCATTTGGCAGGAGACGGGTAGCAAGTGCTGGGTGCGGTACTTTAGGATCTTGGTCACGTCCGAGAACAGTGGATTGATGGAGACGATCACAGACGCGGTGTCGGTGCACTCGATCAAGAAGGAAGCCTACTCGCGCATGTCGGAAGAAGATAAGGCGGCTGGCTACACGCTCTACGACCACTTTTTGGCTACATATGGCCCTTCTACTTCGTCCAACTTCAACCGCGCCAGGGACAGATTCATGGAATCGCTCGCGGGCTACAGCATCATTTCGTACCTGCTTCAGATCAAGGATCGCCACAATGGCAACATTCTCGTGGATGGAGATGGCCGCCTCATCCACATCGACTTTGGATTCATGCTCGGCATCTCGCCCGGAGGAGTCGGGTTCGAAGCAGCACCGTTCAAGATGCCGCAGGAGTACATCGATATCTTGGGTGGGCTCGAAAGTGCGAAATTTGACGAGTTTAAGCAGCTCATGAGGCAGGGGTTTAGGGATGTTAGGAAGCATGCGGAGAGGATTATTATGTTGGTGGAGCTGATGGCGAAGGATTCGAAGCTGCCGTGCTTTGCGTTGGGAGATTTGACGGCGGCGAATTTGAGGGATCGGTTCCAGCTCGCGCTGAGCCAGAGTCAGTGCGATGAGTTTGTGGATCGGTTGATTCTTAGCAGTGCGGGAAGCGCGTTTACGAGGTTGTATGATATGTATCAGAGGTTGACGGAGGGTGTACTGTAGAGCGGCGGTGTAATGGTACAGGAGTGGTCGCCTGATCAGATCGAACTCTGTGTGTGTGTGTGTGTGTGTGTTCTAAAAGCAATATTTGCGCAAGTTCGGGGAGTCTTCGGGGTCTAAATCGGGGTCTCGTCGTCGTTGTCGTCAGGTTCCAAACGTCACGCCTCGCCCCGTGCACGTTCACAAGAAGCATGCGCTATCCACCCACCCACCAGGAATCGTCACTACTCAACAATTGTCTGCCTCCATATCCAGGCACACTCGAATCCCCGCTTGCCGTCCATCCACACCACTCCTTCTCGCGGTGGATCGCCCCACAAGATACCAACACTGCCGGCATCGACCTTGACAATGGTGCGGATTATCTCGGGCACCGATGTCGATAAGCTGATTCTCCCGCGTATCAGTCTTGCTGCACTGCTTCGCTCGCAGGGTGTGGCGTTCCAGTGGGGCTCTTGTCCTTCGCCCAACGACGATGATCCTGCTCAATGCCCGCCGCGAGTGTCGCTGCACACTCGGCGACATACACAGCTGTTTATGCCCGCGCGCACACCGGGCGGTAGCGTGGTGAAAGTCGTCGCAGTGCCCCTGCCTGCTGCCGCTTCTTCTGCATCTGGCATTCCTGGCGTCAATCTTGTCTTTGACGACGAAACAGGGGCGGTGAGTCACGTGGTCAATTCAACGGCGTTAACCGCGCTGAGAACGGCGGCGGGATCGTTGCTCAGTTCCATACTGGCTCTTGGCAAGCAAGGTGTTAGGGAGGGGGTGAGGAGGGTGGTGGTGTTCGGGGACGGAGCGCAGGCGGTGTTTCATGTCTGGCTGCATCTGCGCTACTTTACAGCTATCGAACGTGTCTCGGTCGTAGTGGGATCGCATAGAAGGCTATCAGGGGAGGAGGTGAGGTGGAAAGAAGAGAGGTTGAGAGCTCATCTCGGCAGCCTAGTCGGGAGTGAAAGCGCTTTGTCTATCAGCATCGAGTTCATCAACGCTCAAGAAGAGGCAAACGAGGTGCATGGCGCAATTGCGACTGCATCGATCATCTTCATGTGCACGCCGTCCACCACAGCGCTGTTCCCCCCTTGCTACCTCGACCACCACCAATTGTCCCATATGCAAAAGCACATTTGCGCGGTGGGCTCGTACAAGCCGCACATGTGCGAGCTGCCACCTCCCCTCACCGCCACCGCCGCGAACAACGGTACCTTGCTCGTTGACAGCAAACCAGCGTGCGCCCAAGAAGCAGGCTGCCTCATCCAAGCCCTACACACCTCCGATGAGATCAAAGCCAAGACTGTGGAGCTAGGAACGCTCCTCCCTCCCGCGACAGTGACCGATGCAGAGGTGTGGCTGGAGCAGCTGGAGGAACGGGCGAAGGGGTGGAATATAGAGGGGAAGGGGAAGATTAGTGTTTTCAAATCGGTCGGTGTGGGACTGCAGGATGTGGAAGTCACCAAGCTGGTTGTGGCGCTGGCTGGGAGCGAGGTTGGGACAGTAGTTGATTTTTGAAGCAGAAGAAGTGAAGAGATAACTTAGTAGCAGGAAAGATATTGTGCCGTTCGGCGGACTGTGCAGTATTATGTGGTGGGAGGAGGGGGTGGAAAGATGGATGGGAGGATGGGTGTGCGAGGAGAATGGTGTGGGGGATGGAGGCGCGTGCGTGCATGGATGCGGTTTTTGAGTAAAGTGAGAAAGTGTTGGTCTCTGAGCACGCGCTTCCCCACCAACCCAACACCCTGTGCCCGCCGCGATTCACAATTCGACGTCTTGCACCACCACCACCACCACCACCACCACTACTACCACCACCACCACCACCACCACTACCACCACCACCACCACCACTACCACCACCACCACCACCACTACCACCACCATCATCATCGTCGTCGTCGTCGTCGTCGTCGTCAGCACCAACCTCAACTCGCACCCACTACTCTACATTATTAACACCCTTCCGCAGCATCACGCCGTACCTGCCCCGCCCTGCCTCGCATTGGCACACTTAACCCTGAGCACGGCTAAACTGCACAATGTCTTCTTCTCCACCGCCACCAATTGCAACCCCCTCGACCCCAACAATCACCACCACCTCCTCCTCCTCCTCCTCCTCCTCCATCTCACCGACCACAACAGCCCAACTTCGGCTAGATACTCTCTCGTTCCTCCTCTACGGCTCTGGCACTAGTTCTTCTGTTCCACCCGCAGCGTCGACGGTGCTTGTGCGGCTGAGCGATGCTATCTCTTCCCTAGGCAGTGTCAAGAGCGGTGCTGGGAGAGCGGTTGCACGGTTAGTCGATGAGTGGGATCGCTACGCGGACTTGCTCCACCCACTCGAATCCACCACCACCACCGCGGCACAAAGAGCACAATTATGGGACCCGGTGCAGCAAGCATGCTACACCCTCTCGCAGCAATCGGAGCTTATCGCAGCATTGGACCAGTTGGAAAAGGTGCACGTTTTGGTGGAGGAGAGAGGGGTTTTGGATCCGGAGCGGAGCCGGGTGCTGTCGAGTAAGTATCGCCACCTCTCGGGATGTGGGGAAAATAGCAACGCGCATCTCACACCTGCGATCTGTTCCACACTCGAACCGCATTCTCAACAGACTCGACCTCAAGCGCACACCAAACACGCCTTAAAGAACTCGAGACCCAAACCCAATCCGAATCCTCCCAAGCAGCAGCACTCCACACCCGCGTGCTACAGCTCGTCGCCAACTGGAGCGAATACGTAAGTCCCCCCTGGTTTGCAGCTGAACCATGCACCACGCGAAAAAAGGACCGTACTGACTCTCGTATCAAGGTAACATACTCGCTGTGGGTGGGGTGACAGACAAGCACACTCTCGCGCATATTCACACTGCTCGACACCGAACTGCTCCATCTCGAACGCCAAATCGCAGCGCTGCAACGAACCCACGCCCAAGCATCGTAATCCGTCACACCGCAGTTCCCAAGCAGCAATCATGCTTGCGCACACCACCCTTGTTTGTATACCCTACCCCTTTGCTGGGTTGTGAGTGAAGCGTGACGGTATCGATTAAACCAGGCCGGAGGTATATCTCTGAAAATCAAAACAAGAACCAATCGCCCCCCATCCGCGTCAGCCCCCGCCTCCATTGATCGGCGCTGACCCGTCCGTATCCCCGTCCAACAACGAGTACTCTACACACCCCGCACAAAAGCAAAACGTTCACAACACTGTCAGCAACCTCTCCCCCCCTCTCTCTCTCTTACTGCAAGCATAGATGGAACTTACGTTTCATGAGGACGCACTCGCCTCCATGTTCGAGATCGATGTTGTACGAGTAAAAGTAGCCTTCGCTGGTGACGACCATGACGTGCGGGGTTGTGCTGCTGAGCGCGACCACGCTCGATACGCCCGGGGTGGGCAATTTGAGGAATGCAAAGTCGCGCGATGGCTCCCACATCTCTGTCAGACTATTGGGCAAGTAACCTCCCACCGAGCCGCTGATGCCGCGTCCGAGGGCCATGCTTCTGCGGCGCAGGGTTCCGCTCAATCCTCCACCCGAGGAAGCGGAAGAGGACGACTTGCGCGCGTTGGGAGGTTTGGACATGAATGCTTCGTAACCCCCTGGTCTGCCACCTCCGGCACCGTTTGTTGTGGATCCTGGTGGGGAAGAGCTATCCGAGTTGCCATCAAAGGAGGATAGCGAAGGCGAGTGACTGCCAGCACCACCGTTGGCACCATTCGAAGATCCGCCTTTGGAGCCCGAGGAGAGCTTAAAGATGTGCACCGTTTCCGTGTCGGACGAGACGGCCAACAAGGTGCTCACGGCGTTAAAGTTGAGCGAATAGATGCGTGCTGCATAAGAGCCCCTTCGGAACTGGTGGAGTTTTTGCGCTGCTGGTACGGAGAAGACTCGGATGACGGTTCCCTTGTCGGATGCTGTAGCGAGGAGCGTGCCGGTAGAGTTGAGAGCGAGGGCGGAGATGGGCGTTTTGTGGGCCTGGATGACGTTGGTTACGGAGAGCGAGAGGAGGTCGAAGATGAGCACATCGCCAGCGCCCGCGCCGCTCCCCCCATTTCCCCCTCCACTAGACCCACCGGCGCTACCACTTCCGCCACTCGTGCTGGCAAACGGACTAGTCGGGCTCGGCACCGGACTGGGATAAGCCAAATAGCACCCTTCCCCTCCTGGCGACAGCGCACAGATCGCCATCGGATTCGGACTGGTCTCTATGGTATGCAGCAACTTCATGTTGCTGATATCATAGATATAAATCTCCTGCTCCAGCACCACGACCAACCTTCTCCTGTTCAGCTTTACGCCCAAGATTGCGGTTGGAAAGAGGAGCTCGCAGATGACACTTTGTCGCTTGGTATTTACAATTTGCAGTCGCCGAGGAGAAGCATTGCTCTTGGGATCCGAGTCGGAAGTGGCGACCAACGCGACAAGCGAGGTGCAGAAGAGCATCTCGACGAGCGATGTAGGGCCAGAGTTGGAGGTATAGACGCGACCAAAAGGTTCGCAGTTGGTGATGGAGTAGCCATCGCGTGTGCCGACGGCGATGCAGGAGTGGTCCTGGTTGAAGTTGACCGAGAGGAGCGCATTCGAGGATTTGACGGGGAGGGAGGAGGACATGTTGCGAGAATGGTGAGCGCTGAGCTCGCTGGGGAAGGGTGAAACGGTTGCGTGTCGCAGTTGCAGTTGCAGTTGCGCTTGGGTGATTTGAAATGGATCAGATGGATGGATGAGGCGAATCAAGGCGGATGGTGGATGATGGATGATGGATGGTGTGGAAGGGTGCAGTTGCAAGTGCACGTTCAAGTCGAGACAGAGGACCGAGTCTGTGGGCTCGTGCTCCTTTGTCTCGGCGCAGACACACACGCAGGCACTGCACTCCTCAGTGCAATTTCGCCTACGATCCACGATCCACGATTCATGATCCTCTCTTGTTCCCGATCCGTCCATTTTCTTCCCTCCCTTCCCCACATTACTCTAACAACGCTTTTTTTATTTCATTTTTTTTTTTTTTTTTTTGGGGGGGGGGGGCGAAAAGTCGAGTTGGTCAGGGTCCGGTCTGGCCTCGAGCCTTCCAACACCGCCTCCACCATACGATCGCATAGCTTGGCCGAGGTGACAAGAGACGAGCATGCCAAACGCCCGCCTCTGCTTCGACCAATTCTCCGCTTACTCTCAAGCATACCTCGCTCGACGAGACACTCTGTCTGCTCTTTCCCCAGCTAGCTCCTCTTCAGCTGCTGCAGCGTCGCTGTCTTGGTTAACCTACGCTCGCGGGTGGGAGTGGTTGAACCCGGTATTTGCGGGTGCTGCATTCGAGCCCACCGCTTGCTTGAGCCGTTCTTTCCCTGTCCTCGTCACTAGCGCCACTTCTGGTGAACACAAAGACGGGCCTGATGCGGTGGTATTCGAAGAAGAACAGTTCGACGCCGAGCAACCAGACGATGGACAAGGGGGGAGGGGGGAGCTGGTGACAATAACGCAATCCATTTCTTGGTCCAAGATCTGGCAACTGCCCATTCTGCACTTCCACGCAAGCACCCCTTCAGGCCAGCCGCTGACGCTGCATCAGCTCAAGGAGCTCAATTTGGTGTACAGAGCCGGCACACTGCCCAACGAACCGCAAGCGGGTGGGTATGAAGCAGCCGTCTCTGTGGGCGACCATCCAAGGACAGGTTTGCCCAGCTACTACCTCCACCCCTGCCATACTAACGATGCGCTAGCCAGCATGCTGCAGGAAGATGGCGGAGAGGTTAGAGAAAAGAGGGAGGGAAAGGGAGAGGGAGAGGGGTGGAGGTACATGGCAGCCTTCATAAGCTTGTGCGCTTCGGCCGTCGAGATGCGCGCTGATTAGAGCAACCAACGCCAACGCTCCGCTACAGCTAAGCACGCACTATCCGCACCCGCATTACAACAGAGGAACAAAGACGAAGCGCGTTGCACACGAACCAAAAGCTAGATACCCTTAACAACCCCACTCTATACCCGCTGCAGCAACTCAATCACAACATCCTCGTGCTTCGGATCCCTTCCAGATTTACTAGTGGAGACAGCATGGGAGACAAGTATGACGATTGTCCGAAAAGCTAGCTATAAATACAGCACAAGATGTGCAAAATGACTCAACGAACCACAACAGAATCAAACAGAAAAAAGCAATGGGAGAATAGTGGAGGAGAATCACCAGAGTCCGGTGCGCTTCTTGGTGCTAGACCTGCCCAAGCTGGCTGTCCACCTCTTCTCCTGTTCAGTGCTAGGGTTCGAGGCAGCAGCAGCAGCAGCAGCAGTGCTTGACAGCTGGGAAAGATCGACTTCGGAAGCGCCAAACATCTTGGTCAAGTCTTTGCGCCCCGACCCTTTCCTTGCGCCTGCAGCAGCTGCAGCAGCAACTGCGGAAGGGTAGAGGCGGTCGCTGACCTCGGAGTGGGAATCAGCGCCGCTGCTGAGCATCGACACATCATCTTCATCATCGGATAGCTCCATGAACGACTCGTACTTCGACTGTGTCCGCGTCCTTGCTGCGCGTCGCAACGAGCCCTTGGCTTGCAGTGCACGCCGAGCAGACTTGGGGCTCTCGAACGTGTTGGCAGCCAACGCTTCGAGTGTGGTCAACGACGCCCCCGTCTTACTGCCCTGACTCTTAACCTCCGCATTATCGACATCAGTGTGGGGATCGGTGCCGGTGATGGAGCTGAGCATCTTGCGGAAGCCCAAGCTGGAACGCGAGCGCGAGTCGTCCCTCGATACCGACACCTGGGTCGATGGAGACAGCAGTGTTGTGCCACTACCACGACCAAGAGCACCATGCGAGGAGGGCGAATGGGTAGACGATGAGGTGAGCGATGCAAGACTGGGTCGTCGCAAGTCCAACGAAGGTCGCATGCCCACGATGCGGTCCTTCCATGCGGCAGGCAGTTCTGCAGCCGCCATTGTCGCAGCAGAGGAGAGACGCGCTCGGTCAGACTTGCCTCGACCGGAAGATTTGCGGATGCGACCCAGCACGTTTGGCAGTGTCGATTCAGACACCTTGCGCTCAACCTTGTTCGCCGCAGCAGCATCAGAAGAAGCATCGTCCTTGCTGGACCGCCCAAGACGTCCCGAAAGCTTGCTCTTGAGCGTTGTCGACTTGGACAAGCCAGCGCTGGCGCCATTGGCCGCAGAAGATGGAGAGAGCGTCGACGGGATGGGTTCCAGACCAAGTCGCTTGAATGCGGCAGGATAGACAGAGATGTCCTGCGACGACGTGGTTAGGTTTGCGCTTATGTCGGGACTCGGAGGCACAATCTCGCCCAAACCGGGCAAGTAGGTGGTGCCATCCTTTTTGTGGATGCGCTTGTGCAGCGGGACAGGCTCGACGTTGAACCTGTGCTCAGCGTTGCCCTGATGCTGCTCGACCGCGGCGCTGTCCTTGGCGGCCATCCAGTCACCAAGCAGACGGTCGGGGAATTCTTCCTTGAGCTGCGTCTCCTTGGGTGCAGCCGCGACCATCGCCTCAAGACTGTCGAAGCGCGCAGGAGGCTGAGGCTTGTCCGTGCCCTCCTTGCGGCGGGTGGCCTGGCGAAGCACACGTGCAGATGAGCAAGGCTTGCTGATTTCCTTCCGAGACACCTCTTTTGGAAGAGGTGGCAGAGGCGTAGCATTCATGCGCAGTGGGCTGCGTGGGGACTTGTCTACACCAGCCTCAACCTCAACCTCGGGCTTTTGAGACAGCTGAGGCGTCTCGCAGGCCTCCTGAGGCAGAGGAGGGAGAGGCAGCGAGTTCATGCGCAAGGGGCTGCGGGGCGGTTTGATGGGAGCCCTTTCGTGGCAAAAGCTGCTAGCAATCGACGAAGGTCGAGTGCTGAGTGCCGTGTCTGCCGAGCCACCGCGCTCCATGGTAGGAGCTGCGAGGTGAGCATTGAAAAGCAGGCTGGAGCCGTGCGATGCGATCGAGAGATCAGCGGAAGCAGTCGAGTCCGTCGACAGATAACTGGCAGCCGAAGCACGTCGAACACCCGTCGAGTCGGCACTGTAGTCGTTGCTAAGAGCACCATGCCCCATATCGGCCATGGGACTCATGGATGCATCGTACGTGTCGTCGCCGAACAGCGCCGAGCTGTCTGACTGGGTCGCGCTGAAGTCACCATTGGACGCCACGCCACGCAGTGTGGGATACGCCGAAGGAACCGCGAGGCTGCTCATGCGGTTGGGCATAGGCGGCAGACCGAGACCAAGCTGGCGGTTGTTGGCAGCAGTAGCGATGGCGGTGGCCTGATCGCGCTCGTCATGCGAGAGCGAATGAAGCGTCTGAATGCATGCCTCGTGCATCGCGACTTGCTCCAAAAGCGAGTCGGCCGACTTGCCAGCAGCTGGTTGCTCGCCCGGCAGCAGCAAAGACGGATCCTGAATGCCCAGACCCATGATCTCCACGGACAGTGACGCCATGACATTGACAGGCGAGAGCAGGGGACTACCCTCCGGCGTCAAGTACTCTTCATCCATCGACTGGCGCACAGTGCCATACGAGTTGAACTCATCCTCCTCCTCATCGCTGCTGCATCGTGCAAGCTCCTCTTCCAGCCAGGTAGCCTCATCGTTGAGAGTGGGGCTATCCGGTTTGCAGAGCTTGGACTGATAGACGCGCTGACGAGTCGAGATGGGAAAAGCAAGGTCGGTGATCGAGATGGGCTGACGCAAGTCGAGCGATGCCGAAACACCATAGTTCCCGCTGATGAAACGATGCCAGTCGATGGAGCCATCCTCGGACAAACACGGCGACACCTGGAAGCTGACGTGGTCGCTCTGGATGGCCGATGACACATCGATGATGGCGGTCCGAGATGCAGCAGAGTTGCGGCCTCGGATGGTCTCGGTGGAAGAGCAAAGTCTGAGCTGCATGTTCTCTTCGGCGATACTGTGCATTAGCACAGAACTGGGCCGACCACGATTTAGATGGGCGATGGTCTTGCTGCGTGGACGATTTGCTTCGAGCTTGGCAGTGAGCTCTTCGATTTCGGCGAAAGACGAAGTACGGATGGTGGGAGGGTTAAAAAGAACGCGAGACACGCCGGTGGTGCTGCTACTGCTGGCATCCTGTCCAAAGTGAGGATCAAGTACACTGACGTCGCTGCGAGCACGTCGATGAATTGGCGTGGAGACGCTGATTCTACGTGCCTGATTGATGGTTGCGACGCGCTCTTCTGCGATCTTGGGCGAAGCAGTCACCTGGGAAGAGGAGCAGCCTGCTTCTGACGACAAGAGAAGGGGAGAGCAGGAAGGAGAAGCAGAAGAGGTAGGGCCAGTAGCAGGTTGTGTGACGGGCGAAGCGTCGGTCTTGCGAACGCGGCTCTTGGCAGGCCTTGTTGGTGGAGCCTTTTGAGTGGGTTCGGACTGAAAACGTTTGGCACGGTCCGCAACACTGACGGCGCCAACCATAGAGGTGCGCTTGAAAGGCGACTTGGCCGACATTGTCGATGTGGTGTTGGCTGACAAACAAAAACGAGAAGGACCAGCAGCTCTTGGGGTGTCGTCTAATGATGTGTCAGACGTCGCAATGGGTATGCTCCGAGAGATGGTTGGCGAGCAGGTCGAGCGATAGTGAGAGCAGAGAAAAGAGGACGTCGTTGATGCTAATGATGGCCTACAAGCCCTTCTGGAGACGGAGGATGATCGTGGTCGGATGAAAGGCTGAGTGGAAAGATCGAGGGTGCGAGTACGTCGCTGGGGTGTGCAAGCTGACCGAACAGAGGGCAGGAGGTGAGACCAGCGGTGCCAGTGCAAGTGAAGGTGCAGGTGCAGGTGCTGCTTTGTTGTTCAGCTGTGCAAAGTTTGCTGCGAGGATGATGATCCAAAGCTGACAGCGGTTGCATGTGCAAATGTACAGGGAGAGGGACAGGCGTCAGCAGGGTGAGTGTGAGTCGACTCGATGAATCATATGGCTGGACCCTGTGAGCATGCGGGACAACGATGCAAGCCAAGAGATCCAAGCGTCACTAACGAGAACAACCGGCTCGGAAGCAGGCGCAAGGACGCGAGCACGATCTGTACAGAACTGCGAAGACGCACACTTGAGTGCGAGGCCCGGGAGCTAAGAACAGGCTATGCAGTGTCACGCTAGCTACGCGGCATGGGCGGGATAAATGCATGCTGCAGACCAAGAGGATAGCGTGCGAAGAAAAGCAAGGCCTAAGCTCTCGCCAGCGGGATCAACAATTAAGGCGGAGGGGACAAGGCGGAGTCACCTGTACCACTTTTGGGTATTTGCGCTGGTCGTTGAAGCGAGAATGTCGATCCCAGATCTGGATCACACGGGTTTTATCGCAGCGGTCGCAGCTTGCACGACAGCGGACTGGGATTCAGCAGCAAGCTTCTGCGGCGGTGCATAGAATCCGGGTGGCTCGAAGCAAAGTCCTGCTTATCCAACAGTGCGGTCTCGAGGTGGCCTTCGTTTTGACATGCAGCAGAAAGACACTTTGCAGCGCTCTTTCCTGCGATGCCGCTGCCATTTCCCCCATCATATCCATCGTGATTGCAGACATGGATCACCAAATCCAATCCTCGTCTCGGCCGCTCGCTGTGATCTGTACTCTTTGCATCCTCCTGCGTGCTCTGTATATGCTCCGATTCTGAGTGTAAAAGAAGACAACCACTTACCTTGTGACAATTCTTGCGATACAGGTTTTCGATACCGGTGTGGCACTGTTCGAAAGGAGGCTGAGCGCGTGCGTATGTAGAAGTCGGTAGATACAGTCGTTTGCGAGGAGAGCGAAGAAGGGACAAGGAACGGAGCAAGTACAAAAGGTCGAGACGGAACGCAAGGGAAAGGTCGAGACGTGGATCAAAGGTGCAAAAGGAGATCCTTACAATGCTCGCATTGTGCGATAGCAGGGGTCTTAAGTACTTCTTCTCTCAAATCTGCTTCTTCTGTGGACGATGACTTTGACAGCTCGTTGCCGAAGCATTCACTGACACAGACACACAGAGAGAGAGGGAGAGAGGGAGAGAGGGAGAGAAAGAGAGAGGGAAGGCAGTCTTGACCGCGGAAGTCTGCACCTGTCAGGGCACCTAGCCGAGCAGAACCCAATCCACGATTTCGATCTTCGTCACCGCCACCACCATCAGGACCACCACGGGCAGCGGGACAGACCCTCGGAGAGGGGAGGGGAGGGGAAAGGGAGACCCGCGTACGTGATGCGATGCAAAGGTACCGCTTCGTTCTTGCGCTCAAACATCACTGTTCACTCGCAAGGGGTGGCGCAGCAACCAGACCCGGTTAGGTATGACACTTGCAGCAGCAGCAGCTATATACACAACATTTATTTGCTTTCTCTCGCTTTTGCTTCGCTTAGCCGCGCTGCTCTGTTTGCATGAACTCGAGCCGATACCAGCCATCACTCAAACAGTTTGGTTCCTGGTTCCGCAACCTGACTGTATAAGCCTGATAGCGGGATAGAAGGGGGGGAAAGGGGGGGATCCATCGCAGTGATGCAATGCAGAGCCAACAAAGCGTTGCGGCGAGTTGCAAGGGGGTTTGCGCGTGTGACACGATGACGTTTCACGATCCTTCCCGCCCTCACCCCAGCACCCACTTCTATCCTCGGCTTAGCAGATCCAGCCTCACCCGTCACCGTCGCAGCGGGTACGCTTATAGAGGTTTCTTATCCTCAGCGAACTGGCTTGTTGTCAGTGCTTGTTGTTGACGCAGCTTTTCTCGGCCCACTTGGGAGCGCCGTTACGAGAGAACACAGAAGCGTGTGAGAGCAGAGAAGCGTGGTGACTGCAGTCCAAGCAGCTTCTGTTGCCGGTGTAAGGGTCGACGTGCTCTGATCGAAGCCATAACCTCGGCAAAAGCAACAACAACCACTTCTTCGGACCCCCAATGCCATCCTCTATCCTTGCTCACTCACTAACCTTGTCCATCGTCCAGGGAAACCGATCTACGCGGCCCAGGATCGACTCGACGCCAAAACGGTGTCATCCCACCAAACAGAAAGGTACACGACCCTTAAAGTTTGTACCTCTTAATCGCATGGAGCCGTCCACGACCCCTAACCGAGTTCGCATACAGTAGAGAGCAGGGATGGAACAACACCTTCTTCACACGACGGTCAGGAGAGAACTCGCATCTCCGCGCCCGCCCCCTTAGAGGGTGTGTCAAGCTACAGTAACATGGTGAGAATTCGCATGCACGATGCTGCACTATGCTGCCTCGCGATGTGCGTTTGACAGCGGATTAAAGCTCTCCTCTGGCGACGCGGGCGCTTGATAGCGATGCTGTGCAGACGGGTTGTGCAGACGGGTTGTGCGTGGGAAGGAAAGAAAGGCAAGTGCGATCGCGCGATGAGAGCCAAGCAGCAAGGGGCTTATAACTTATGCGCCTCCTTGTTGGCTGGCATTCTATACGCGCCTTGAGCTCAACAGCACTTGTCACCTCCACGAGCGGCGACGAGGAGAGCACACACAAATCGGTACAAGCAAGGGCGTTGCTCCAGGCGCACCTCCTGACATCTCGGCTAAGAGAAAATTGTCTCTCTCTCACACACTCTCTCTCAGCCATGGCGATCCTCTTCTATTTCGCCTTTGGTACCCCTCTATGTGCCTCGTATCCCTCTTTGTGCAACGAAGCATCGTGATAGTATCCTCGTTACTACCCCAAGTGACAGCCCCACGACGCACATCCGCAAACAATCCCAAGCTGATGCGAACAAACTGTTTTTGTTAGATTTCGAAGTTGTGCTCCAATCGAAATATCGGGTGTTAGATTTCGACTCCCGAGATGCGAGGTTTGCAACCGAAAAAGTGGAAGAAAAGGTTTTTTGGGCCACTCTGCACTCACACCGGCAAATTTTCAGAAAACCTTTGGCTCGTCCCACAACACTCGCTCTTTCTTGCTCGGCATCATCACTTCTCACCGCCTTGACCCTTTTCTCTCTCTCTCTTTCAGATACCATCAAAGACGACTTTGACACTGCACAGCATAGCAAAGCACAACACATCGTAGCAGCATACATTAGAGTCGCGGCTAAAAGACAGCAGGAGGGAAGAATCAAATAGCAAAAGATGCCGGACGCATTCTTTCAGAAGAAGCGCAAGCGCACCACCTCGTCCTCGTCCTCTGCAGGGCCATCACGAGGGTCCGGTAGAGCCGGCCCCTCTCGGTCTAAACCCTCGTCCTCCTCCTCTTTCAACGCCCAATCCCGCATGCGTAGCAAAGCGAGACATGCCGGCTCCAACTCCGACAACAACGACGACGACGACGACGATGACGATGTTGTCCCCGGCGGAGGGATCGATGATATGGACCTCACCCACCGCTACGATCAAGGTCCCAACTCGGACGACGAAGCCGATGCCGCCGAGACGCCAGCGGAAGCGCGTGTTCGACTTGCAAAGATGTACCTCCAGGGCCTGTCCTCGTCCAACTCGGCACCCACTGCTGGTGCTGATGGACAAGGGGATGATTTCTTCGAATCCGACGATGCCCCGACCTTTGGGCTTGCAGACGCGGCCCAGGCAGACAGAGAGAACATCGCAGCACGGCTGCAAAAGGATGTCGCCGAGCAGAGCGGAAAGCTCCACCTCTTCCTCTCGCAACGCCTCGCCCCACCCTCGTCCTCCTCATCAGTTCTCGACGAATCTGCGCATGGAACTATGTCGGTAGACTACTCTTCGTCGATGCTGGCAGTGCGCGGACATAGGTTGAGCGTCACCTCTGCGATAGCGTCTTCGGATGCCAAGTGGTTGTTTACCGCGAGCAAGGATGGGAGCATCATCAGGTGGAGGTTGAGGGATGGAAAGATGATGCGTGTGCTGCCCAAACGTGCGAGGGTTCTGGATGAGAATGGCCAGCCTGTGCCACCAATAGGTGCGGGCAGGAGTAAGAGCTCTGGTGCTGCACGTCGTCGTGCCCGCATGACTCCGTCTTTAAACAGCAAAGGCAAATCCAAAGACCCCTCTTCCGCATCGTATATTCCCGTAGGTGAAGACCAAGGTCACACCGACGAAGTATGGTCGCTTTCCCTCTCGTCCGATGGCGAGTATCTTGCTTCCGGTGGCAAGGATAAACGCGTCTGCATCTGGGCTGTCAACACCGGCACCAGCACTCCGGAACGATTTGTGAAGGCGCTGGGTGGGCATAAAGACGCTATTTCTGCGCTCTGCTTCCGCGCCGGTTCGCAAGAGCTGTACACCGCCAGTCTCGACCGCACGCTCAAGCTGTACGACGTCTCCCAGCTCTCGTACATTGAAACTCTGTTCGGACACCAGGATCCTATCCTCTCCCTATCCTGTCTTGCCGCCGAAACAGCTGTCTCTGCAGGGGGTCGCGATCGCACATGCCGGTACTGGAAGATTAGGGATGAGTCCCAGCTGGTTTTCCGCGCTGGTATCAAGTCGAGGCTTCGCGATGTGCTCGAAGGCGGCGACCTCTCCCACTCTGCTGCGGACGCGGAGGGGGAGAAGGGGAAACTAGCTAACCCAACCGAGGCAATGGAGGGCTCCGTTGAGGTGGTTAGCATGATCGACAACCACCACTTTCTCTCCGGTGGAGACAGCGGCAACATCTCGCTCTGGAACCTGGGTAAGAAGAAGCCGATCTTTAGCGTTGCCGTCGCGCACGGGTTCGACGTAACACACAGCGAGACAGAGGGGGAAATTAGAACCCCGCGTTGGATCACGAGTCTCGCCGCACTCCCGTATGGCGATGTGTTTGCAAGCGGCTCCTGGGACGGCTACATCCGCATCTGGGCCCTAACCACTTCCGCAGGCCAAGTAAAAGCCTTCACCCCCCTCTTCACCCTCCCCGCACCCGGAATCATCAACTCGCTCCAACTCATCTCCCCCCCACCCTCCACCCTAACCCTCAACCCCACCACTAATCGCATCTCCACCACCGCCGTCAATCCCGCCGAATGGCACAAACACACTTCCACCTCTAACCAATCTTCACTACAAGAATCAGAAACCAGGTTAGACAGGGTTCAGAAGACGAAGGACAACTGTCCGCCTATTCTGATCGGCGCAATTGGGCAAGAGCATAAGTTTGGCCGCTGGATCAAAGTGGTTAATAGCAACGAGGGGCGAGAGAAGGTGAGAAATAGGGCTCTGGTGGTGCCGCTACAGTTGACGTCGCCCGCACAGGAGGGGGGGCTGCACAAGCAGCACCACCATAAGGATGCGGCGAATGGAGGACGTGCTGGTAGTAGGGATAGGTTCAGACTTGTGTAGAGCAGTAGCGACTGTCGCACTCGCCCATACACTCGCACTTGCATTGCATCCCAATCCAAACCAATCACACATTTCGAACGTACGCAACTGCATTCCTTTCTGCCTGTTCGAACAGTCGGCTCATGAGATAAAGACCTTCCTAACATCCTCGACTCTACACAGTTCACCGGTCCGCGGACACCTGACCATCCCTTCCTTTCCTTCTCCCTGTCCCCCTTGGACCCACTCCAAAATGGTGCTCTGCGCATACACCCTCCCGTTTCCCAACGCCAGCGGGGGATTATTCTCATCCATGATCCGGCCCGAGTGGCTGCATACCAGAGTCGAGTTTTGGTGGTGGCTCCACGGCACTTCGCTCGCCAGCTTGCCCAGGCCGGCCGTGTCGCAGATGGGGCAGTCGACGTTGCTTCTCTCCGCCCCGTCCACCTCTCCGGGTTTTTGATCTTGATCGATGGAGTGGGAAGTGTAGCACTGGGGGAGCTTGAGCGAGGAGAGACCTGCGCTGAGGGCGATATGGAGGATGGGTTGCGGGGGTAGAGAGTGGATGGAGAGTGCGCAGGCGCGGAACGAGTCGCGGAGCATGCTCCAGCGGGAGAGCGAATAGAGGTCAGCGTAGGGCCAGGAGGAGGGACCGCACGCGAGGAGGCCCATTGCGCGGCTGACTTCGCGACGGATGGCGTCGGCTGCGAGGCGGTCGTATTCTGCTTCCTTGTCTGCCGCACCTCCTCCTGCTCCTGCCGCTGTTGTTGTTGAGGTGGTGGTGTTTGTTGTGGTAGGTTTGGACGCGGAACTGGAAGCAGCAGCACTAGTCGCAACGAGCGGCAACAAGTGTCTGCGCGCATAGGCAATCGCCTCCTTGATACTCTCGGCTGTCCTCGTCCTGGTCAACTCGATAAACTCTTGCATCCTCAGGTTGAACTCGAGCGGTGTCTTGATCTTGCGCAGTGTCGCCTTGTTCTCCGAACACCATGCTAACGCCAACGCACAAGTGGGCTTCTCGGCGCCTTCCGCTTCCACTCCTTTCTGCCACCCAGGCGGACACAGCGAGTCCTCGATCCTGGCCACCTCTTCAAACAGCTGCAGATCCACCAGATCCACAATCCCCCTACTCTCTGCCATCTCCTTGGCCGCCTCCCTATATCCCCTCCTTAGCATGTAGTCCACAATCATGCGATCGAGCCTGGTCTTGCTCCACTCGGTAAACTCTGCACTATCCGCATCGGCTATGTTGTGCAGATTCTGCAGATGGTCGGTCCTGCTCTGTGCCATTCTCAAGCTGACTTTCGCTTGGTCTGCGAGTGGGGCGAGTTTGCGTTTCAACCCTTTCAGGCGGCCCAGCACTGTATCGAGCGATTTTTCCACATCAGCCGCTGATGCCGAAGAAGAAGAAGAGGGAGCGGAGAGTGCTTTGGAAGCGTCGTTGAATGTGGTTGTAGCGAACAGTAGCTCGCGCTCGATAAGACGTTGTTGTGTCTTTTGCTGGCGTCGTAGCTCATCGAAGGGGACGCGGGCAAATGGCGCTTCGAGCAGCAAGATGCCGTCCAGGTTGGGCGGGTTGGAGGCGGAAGCAAGGGCGGAAGAGCTTGGATCGGTGGCGGAAGGCGGGTCGAGGGACATTGCAGATATCATACTGTTGCTGTTGTTGTGGTAGTGATGGTGGTGGTAGTGGTAGTGGTAGTGGTGGTGAGCGAAGAGAGAGAGGAGGGCAAGTGGTGAAATGGACCCTAACCACAGTCATTCGGGGCCAGCCAGTGAGTCTGTGCACACTGAGTTGGCGTAGTTTTGAGGGAGCGGCTCAGTCAAGGGTGTGTGAATGTGAGTTGCGGAATTAATTTTAATTTTGTACTTTTCTGCAGGGCTGAATGCAATATGCATGCTTTTTCTTTCGCTTTTTATTTTGGACCTCACGCACAAAGTGGAGGCGAACCAATCCTCGCCTCGCTACTCCTCTAGCACCATCACCTATCCCAATACAGCACACACATACACACCCATTACTGTATCGAAGTCTGACATCTCATTACTCGTTGTACCACGTCATTGTGCCTACCTGCTCCTTGAGAGCAGCGCTGCAGTGGCAGAAGCAGCCGCGCCTGGGATCCACGCCTTGACCTCGATCCCCAGTTTTGCGCACGTCTCTCTTCCCCTCTCTGCCCAGTACTCTGGCGTCTGGCCTTGCTGGATCTTTTCGCGCTTCTGCTGTTCGTTGAGCGCCGTCTTGGGCTGACCGTATCCGGTGACTCCGCCGCTGTAGATGAAGGCGCTGACGTTGGATTGGTAGCGGAGCGTTTCGAGCACGCCGATGGTTTGCAGGAGGACGTCGTCCAAACGCGTTTCCGGTACCGCTTTCTTGTTCGGCTTGGTCGTTGCTTCCATATCCTCGTCGTCTTTGCCTTTGGATGCTGCCGTGTCTTCTGGAGCAGTGCTACTTCTGGGCTCCGGTCGGGGCTCGTTGGCGATGGAGAGATCGGAGTCATACTCCAACTCGCCTTCTCCCTCCCCAGATTCTTGTGCAGTGCCAGTGAGAGCGAGTTGCTGGTGGATGAACCTTTTCATAATCGCCGCGTCCTTTTTGCCAAACTCGGGGATCAACAGGTGATTGTACGGTTGTAGCCTCGCTTTGGCCACACTGTCGTCCACCAGCACCGTGTTCTCCATCCCCCACGGTCCCAGCTCCTCGGCCACCCTCGCTGCCTCTAGTGCTGCTGAGACTGCCTCTGCGTCTTGTTCCAACTCTTCTTGCTCTTCAGCATCCTTCTCCTCTCGCTCCCGCTGCTCCTTCCTCAGCGCCTTCTTGCTCTTCTTCGGTGCCTTCTTGTACTTTTTCCCAACGTTGGCCGCTGCTGCTGGCGCCGTTTGAACCTCGGTTACAGCCGCAATGGAAGCATCATCCGGTCGTGCTTGATCCATCCGATCCCTCGCTTCCGCCAGCAACCTTCCCGGGCTGGGCTGGTCGTGCGCAAAGGCGTTGAGCTCGGCCCAAACGATCTCAAGATCCTTGGTGCTCTCCGCCTTCAGCTGGAAGAACCGAGCGGGGACCAATGTATCTCTCGCCCACACTCGCAGGAATTTCGAGCGTACCGATTCGTCAAACGACGCACGCACCATGCTGTCCACATTGAACGGCTGCGCGGACGACCACACCACCACTTCGGCTTTGCCATTCGAGCGCGGTTCGTATGCCCGTGCGTTCTCTGTCGTAGCCTTGTTGTCGGCGGCAAGCGTGTTGGTTTGCCAGAAATGCGAGCCATGTGGCCTGTTCGCGGCGTCGACTTGCTTCCCGATGCTTGCAGTGGACTCTTCGGGGCTAGAGTTAGGAATGGTGGGAGAGACGCCAAGACAGTACTGCAGGAAGCAGAGCAAGAACGGCCTGGGCACGGCACGCGTCGAATCGAGCGCCCTGCCATTCGCCCTTTTCGCGCGGAACACGAGCGTTCCATTCAAATCCAGCACCACCAACAGCTTCCTATCCTTGGCTTCTTGTTCCGTGAGCTGCCGGGGCTCCTGTGCAGCTTTCTCCTGGTACTCTGGGCGGGGTGCGGCACGAATGGCTTGAGGAAGACGTGGCATGGGGGGTGGTCGAGGTGCTGACGAGCCGTTCGGAGTGTGTGCTCTGCTGTATGGTGGGTACCGTGATGCAGGCCCCAAGGAGTGGTACTCTCGCTGCTGCTGGTAGTGGGTAGGGCCCGGAGACGAATATGCACTGTTGTTGTTGTTGTTGTTGTTGTTGTTGTTGTTGTTGTTGTATGAATGCTGAGCATGGTAGCCCGGTCCGACCCATTGACTCGACCGTGCACGGTGCGCATCAGAGCCTTGTGAAGCAGCAGCCGCAGCCGCAGCCGCAGCTTGGCGCATCTTCTTAGGCGCTGCAGGCGCACCCTCAATGCTTTTCACCGCGTCCGCTGCTGCACGCCACACTTCATCCGGCACATGCAGAGCTCCATACCCGTACAGCGCTTTCTGTTCTTGTTGTTCCCACCCTCCATAGTGAGGATTGCTCTGTGATCCGTACCCGTGGTTGTTCCTCCAGGTACCCCCACTTCCTCCACTCCTCCAACTTTCCTGATCGTACCTTTGGGCTTGGCTGTAGCCGTGTCCGTCGTGCCACGCTCCCGCAGATGCGCTATCGTCGTGGTACTCTCCCGGATAAGAGTCATGATAACTGCCACCCTGAAACCCGCGGTCATAAACCCCAGCATGAGCATCCCTATCGTACGCGTCATGCGCGTCGTAGCGCTGGTATCCTTGATAGGAGCCGTGATACGCGTCGGCGTGATCTTGATCGGTGCGCACCCACTGCGTGCCACTCGCAGACGGCTGCCTTGCGTAGTGTGGATGGCGGTACGGTGCAGACATGGTGTTTCTGATAGATTCCACCGCCGAGGGGGGCGGGAATCTTATGTGCGGTTTGAGTCTGGATGTTGCGCGCCGGAGCGGATACGCCATGCGTGTTGAGCAGGATGGAACGAGAAGGAGCGACGTCTGACTTAGGTGATGTGATCTTGTCAAGGCATGCAGTTTTGGGGATGGTGCGAGGAGGATCAGAGAAACTATAACTAAGTTAACAACAAAAAAATTATTAAGAAAAATAGATTCCAAACTGCCGAGTTCCGAGTCTGTGAAGAAAAAAGGGTCTCGCGTTTCACGCTGATGTCACTCACTCACCCACGCATTAATCTGCATATCGTTCACGACGCACCACCACAACCACCACCACCATCCAGGCCGGCTTTGTTGCTGTCTGCGCAATGAGGCACCGCACCTCGTCCAACTCTTCTTCCGCCTCCTCCGCCTCTTCCCCCACTACTGCGAGACGTCGCCACCCATCCAATCGCCACTATCCACGTCCGACCCCAACATCCCGCAAACAAGTGCAGGAGCATGCGGTAGTAGGCGGGTTGGGCAAGCTCCTCCGCTTGGTCGGCTTGGCGCTGGTGCTGGCGTTGGTGGTTCCGTACCTCCGCACCTATCTGTCCGCCAAATCCGCCACTTCTGCTGCGGTCAATAATGCGACGACGGCCGGGGGGAGTCAGTACCACCACATTCAGGGTGCTGCGAAAGAGCACAGCAGGCCAGAGGGGGAGGAAGGGGAGGTGGGAGAGGTGGACGTGTTCAATTTCAAGCGCGAGGACTATTTGCGGGCTGCACGAAGCGGTAAGGTGGACAAGGAGGTGGTGGCGAGTGCGCCGCCCGCGGCGGTCATTCCGAAACAGCAGCAGTTTAAGGTGGATGCGCAGAAACGTATCAATCCTTCTCTCTCCTCTTCTCAGCAAAAGCGACACCGAGCATCCACCCGCCAAACCTATCACCGCGGCGTCAACAATGCCGATGACGATGACAACAATGATCAAGACGAGCACAACACCCCCCACACCATCCTCTCCACCACCCTCACCCTCACCACCACCCTCCTCCGCATCCTCCTCATCCCCTTCCACCACCTCTCCCTTCTCTTCCTGCTCCTCTCTTCCACCCTGTACCGCTGGTTCCGCCTCTTCCTCTCGCACACGCTCCGCCCCATCCTGCTCGCCCTTGCACCCCTCACCTACCTTCTTTCCGGCATAATGTTTGTCTTCGTCCGCACCCCAGCTCGACTCATCGCTGGGGTAGTAACCGAGTTGTATCCGGTGTACATCTTTTTCGGAGCAGCTACGGCGCTGGGGATCGGTATCGGCCTTGGTGCGGCGGGAGTGCTGTACATCACCGCATTCATTTTTGTGGACCGCGTCAAGGGACCAATCCCCAGCAGCAGTACGAGAAACGCGATGCTGCCCGAAGACGCAGACAGCACACCCCCGCTCACCACAGAGAGAGATAGGGGGAAACAGTGAACGTTCAGCCCACAGAACTACTACCCCTACCCACCACGAGAAGGAGGTCGCGGGGGAGGATACTTTGGCACAACCCTATCCCCGCCCGCCGCGACAGCACGCATGTACAGCTCGCCGCTCGCCTCCCCCACCACTGCATACCGCACAGGCGCCAGCAGAGCCGAGTCAAAGCTAGCGTTTCCTCCCTACGCATCCGCTTCCGGTTCAACCCTGCGTGCTAGTGTCGCTTAATCCGTATGTCGCAATTCACAGTGCAGCTCTGCCTGCGTGTACTGTATGTGTGTGTGGATGAGAATGACCACAGTGATGCCATTGCGTGCCCATGCAATGAAATTCTGAAAAGAGTACAGCTACATTTGCTAGTAAAAGATTACAAGTCGTCTTCGTCCACCTCATCCTCATCGTCGTCAATGATGCGAGCGCGGCGACGGCGCGCACTGCTGTCGGTGCTGCTTCCGAGGTGTCTGTCGTGGTCTTCTCCTTCGTCGTCGCCCTCGCTCTCGCTGTGCATGTCTTCAGCGTCGCTCTCGCTGCCACTGTCCCCTTCTTCTTCATCATCATCATCTTCGCCATCATCGTCGACGACTCGGATTCGACCGCTATCACCGCCTCGGCGACCCCTATACTCGACGCTGGAACTCCTGTCCCCCTCGTCTCCTTCATCTTCATCATCATCGTCAGAGATCTCGATTGCCGATCCACGGCCACCCCGACGCGGGCCGGGCAGGAAGTCATCCTCCTCTTCATCGCGGTAGCGCACAAATCCATCTCCCGCACTTCCTCCGTCTTCGCTGCCACTGTGGTCAAAACCATCCAGGTGATCGATGTCATCTTCTTCGTCATCGCGCACGATAAAGTCGTCCATCTCTTCATCGTCTTCCTCATCGTCCTCATCGCCGCCATGGAGTCGCGCACGTCGCCGTCGTCCGTCCTCGGTGTAGTCTTCGACAATGTGCTCGTTGTCAGACGAATCGATGTATGTGATGCCCTCATAGCCGTCAGGCAGGTCTGCGCCGCGGTGCAGCGCCTCGGATCCGCCATGTCGGGCTTCAAACTCTGCCAATCGGTCTGTAAGTGGAAAGGGTATGGTGCGCCGAGCATATCGTGGCCTCCTAACACCGTCCTCTTCATCTTCCGAGTCAAAGTCGTCCATGTCGTCGTATCCACCGCGACGGAGGTCCTCGTAGTCCGAGTGGTCGTCGTACTCGATGGCGCATGAAGGATTGCTGCAAGCGCCATCAAAGATCTCAGAACCACAGCTGCCGCAACGAGGCACGCCGTCCATCTCGTCAAAAATGATGCGGCGTGGGCCGTCTTGGTCGAAAATGTCTTCCCACAGCTTGGCGCCCTTGGGCAGATCTTGATCCTTGGAACGCACTCTGTCATCGACCGAGAGGATCGCGGTGGTCGACTCGGCCAGCTGCGAATCGACGTTGGCCTCTTTGCTGAGTTTGAGCCCTTCGTCGACTTTCTCGAGCATGTCTTTGACCAAGAAGACCTCGACGGGCGGGCATGCGAGCTCGGTTCGGCACGAGGGGCAGATTTTTTTGCGTTTGAGGGTGCGAGAACGTTGATATTGCTCGATCTCGTGCTGCGGCCAGCTCGCGGGTGGCTCAGCCTCGCTGGCTAGAGGCTTGGTGAACCAGGAGCGGAGACAGTGGATGCAAAAGACATGGCCACACGGCGCTAGCACGCACGGTCGGAATGATGGCTCCAGGCAAATGTGACAGATGCACTGACCATGAAGGTCTTGGAAGATGTTTTGCTGGGCGCTGATGATGCCAGCATTCTTCTCGGCCTTGGCTTTGGACTCGGCCAATTGCATTTCGAGCTGACGGATCCTGAGTTGGAGCGAGGCAGCGTCCGCTGCGTTGTCCCGTGGAGGATCAGACACGACGGCGGTGGTGAAGGAGGCTGAACTTGATTGTGAGTCGACCTTAAAGTCGTCCGAGCCGGCTCGCCTGCGCTTGCGCGATGTGATGGGCAGTTCAACGTCGTCTTCCTCCGCGTTGCTGCTACCCTTTGTCTCGACCGGAGATGCAGACGCGGCGGGTGCTGGTTCATCCTCGTCGTCCCTGAAAAGTTCGCTGGCCAGGTCGGTCGGCTTCTTTGATGCGGAAGGTGTCTTGTCGCTTACATCGGATGCGGTCGCTGCATCGGCTTTGTGCCTGGAGCTGTTGAACTCTCGAGTTGAAGCTGCCTCGACCACGTCGCTTTCCGAATCCAGGTCGACCGAGGTGGTTGCGATTTTGCCGGGTGAAGCGCCAGCCTCGACCTGACGTGATTTGTGCGTTGGAGACGTGCCCGTGTTGCTTGCTGCAGCGGTATCCTTGCCGGGGCTGCGACGAGTGCGCATCTTCCTTGGTGACTCTTCTACCACTGACGGAGGCAAGATTGTGTCCCGGGCTGTGGATCGACCAGTGTGCAAAAATAGGAAGTATGTATAGATGATTAGCATCAGTCTGCTGCAGTGCACTTGCGGATTACCAGCTGCGCCAGCGGTACTCACTCGAGCTTGGCTTTCGCTCTCGCTTCGGACGGCCTTGCGGTTTGCTGGAAGAAGGAGCCTCAAAGACGACTTCGACGGTTGTATCATCTGGAGTGGTGGTTGTGCGCCAGCTACAGCGTGTGGAACCTGTAGCTTTCTCCATGCTGAGGTTGAGCTACGAGCGGACTGGACAAGATGTTTGTAGATGCTCGATCGAGTCGCAAATCAGCTCTCAAGAGATTCCTGAGCAGAGTCCCGGTCCGTGGTGCGCGGTGCTGTTATGAGGTGGTAGTGACTAGCAGTGCGGTGAAAGAGGTGGTGGTGTTGAAGATAGATGTAAGAACCGATACGGTTGCAGTGTGAAGACTCGGCGGTTGCGGGGGTTCGAAAGAGGCAGGGAAAGGGGGCTGCGGTGGGCGTGGTGCAAGTTTAGCGAGACAGGCCTTTGAAGCAAAAGGAATGATGAGCGTTTCGGTGGGCTCAGTCAATGCGCAGGAAGAGTGTTTGGTGGGAATGAGCTAGATCCTTTTTTTTCGAGATGGCGCACGCTTTGAATGGCTTGACTAGCCAGATGCCAAGTAAGGTACGGATCAAAGGATGATGCGGGAGGCGCTCTTCGCCAGCGTCAGTTTGGTTGCGAAATCGTGATGAAGTCGCCAAGCTTTGTCGTAGGGAGAGTGGCAAGATAGCGAAGAAACAAAGGGAAGCAATGCTGGAGCAGGCAAATGTTGGGATCTGCCGTTGCGCAGTCAGAGTCTAATCAGCAGCAGTGATCCCATCCACCCTGTTCCCGATTTTGCTTTCTCCCCTCCCCGGTGTGGCTTGTGGGCGTGGGTGTGGGTGTGTATGTGTGCGTTGATGGAGCCTGGCGTAGAGAGAATGCGAGAGAATGCGAAAGAGAGAGAGAGAGAGAGAGAGGGGGGAAGAAAGGGAGGAGATGCAGAAGTAACGAAAGACAGCAAGAAGCCAAGGTCGAGCGTGGCGATTGTACAGTATGTGCTCCACGCTCGGACCCTGGCTCAGCTATCTGTGTTCAAGTGCTACACTGGCTCAGCAGACGCAAGCGCGTGATTTTCCAACAAGAAAAAGAGAGCATTTTTGCCGCGTCAGTCTGAAGATCAGTAGAGCCAAAAGAGCAACACTTTTTTTTGCGTTCTCAGGTTCTTTCTCCCGCGTGAGTGCACAGTGTGGTATCTCACGAGTGGAGGAGAACGAGCGCGAACAGCGATGAGAGAGGTGAATCCTCGTGAGCGTCCAGGCTCTTTTTTCCGTTCAATTGCTTGGGCTGACGCACGGTGTGTCGCAACCCTCATCAACTCTCATCGGTTCATAGATCAGGAAGCCAGTTAAGCGTGTTATGGTCAGCTCGGTGCGTTTTCCGATCTTCTGTCAGGCTCATGTCGTATATACGAGGTTATCGCAACAATGGTGAGTGCTGGCTGATGGGCCTAGCGGACTCGTCTAGATTACAGATGCACGAACAGGATTGCAAATGATCAATTGGTCACTTGTGGGCTGTAGTGGGGCTTAGAGCAGAGTCTCACCCATGGCCGAGCGGATGAGAGAGCAGCCGACGGCGATGGTCTGCTGTGCCTCGCGGTCTTCGAGCAACGAAGGGTTGACCTCCATCAAGTCGAGAGCGACCAGGCAGCCAGTCTCGTACAGCGCCTCGCAGATGTAGTGGCCCTCTCGGAAGGTGAGACCGCCACGCACAGGTGTGCCAGTGCTGGGTGCCACGCTGGGATCGAGAGCGTCAACGTCAAACGAGAGGTGAATGGGACGCTCGCGCTTGCCTGGCGCACCGTTGACGTGGTCGAGCGCCATCTCGACCACCTTGCCGATGCCGTACTTGTCGACGTGGTGCATGCTGAATGCCTTGATGTTGTTCTCCCTGAGGATCTTGCGCTCGCCCGCGTCAATATCACGCAGACCGATGTACACCAAGCTGTCCGGTCGCAACAGTGGCTTTTTGGGCACCCACGAGTTGAACGGCTCCACATCGGTACCCTCCAACCCGAGCAGGAACGAGACGGGGCAACCGTGCAAGTTGCCGGATTCGGTCGTGTCGGGAGTGTTGATGTCGGCGTGTGCGTCGATCCAGATGAGGGCAGCATCCGGATGGGCTCGCAAACATCCCGAGACAGTGCCGAGTGCCAGGCTGTGGTCGCCTCCTAGTGTGAGTGGCAGCTTGCCCTGCTTGGCGTGCAACTCGACCGCAGCAGCCACCTCCTTGGTCACAGCCGAGACGGTTCGCGGCAGCTTCATCTTGCCAATGTCCGAGTCGCTGTCGATGTGTTCGTTGATGTGGTCAAACGAGTGGTGGCCGTCAAAGTCGACCTTCCAGCCGAGCGTTTCGAGCTGCTTGCAGATGCCCGCCGAGACGAGCGAGACGGGTCCCGTGTCGACGCCCTTGCGCCTCTGGCCTCCCGAGAAGGGACAGCCTACGATAGCGACTGTCTTTTCCTGGAGGAACCGCTCGTGAAGTGTCTTGGTCATTTTGTGTGGTTGTAGAAACTTGATGAAAGGTGTCCTGTGAGAGAGAGAGAGAGCGAGGTCGGGGGTGGGATGAAATGACTTTGACAGTGTTTGGGCAGTTCCGAGCAAGTCAAGGTGCGGGCGAAGCTGCTCTTATAAGCACTTCGAACAAGGCTCTGCACCAGGCTCTTGCTCTGTCAATGACCAGCGTGAGTACGGCACGGACAGCATCAACCCGGCTACTTGCCGTGGAGTTTGAGCAGGGTCCTGCGTTGCTTCTGGTGGTTGCCAGTGGCAGTATAGCAGATGCCAAGGGCAACATTGTACGAAAATTGTGTGGGTGCCGGCAATCAGTCCGGCTGATCGCAGATACTCGCCTAGCTGTACCCTATTTTTCTTTTTTGGCTGTCATGCCCTTCGCCTGGCTTGCTCCACCTGCGCTTGCTCTGTTTGCAAGTTGCTTGCTTGCACTCTCGCCGAACCCTCTTTGTAAGTTAGCGTTCGCTTTGGGCTTTGTCTAGCTGCCGCTGCAGAGCTCACTCGGTGCGTCATCATATCGCACATTCGTTATTTTCACAACTCAGCAATGTTAGTTTGACTCGAGGGCGCCGATCCTCGCGGTTCATGCATCTCTCTACAGCATCTTCTCCAGCCACGAGCGCAGCGTGGAGCAGCCACTATCCATCCGATACTGCCTATCAGACCGGCAACAAGGCTGGAATCGTGCAAAGTTTACGTTCTTGATACTTGGTCTCTGGTGGTTTGACGCCTTGACCTCTTCCGCCCAAGAAGCCGGATTCCATATCGGCCCCGTTGGATGCACCCACACCTATGACGCTGTATCGGTCCTTCGGCGGTAGCGAGTCCGACCTAACAGTGCAGCGCAGTTTTCTCGAAGCTTTTTTTGGCCGCCTTATTCCACTGCATTTTTCTTTGTGTGGTCTACTTTTTCGCATCGCAGTAAAACGAAAATCGCCGTGTGGGGGAGGTAGCATTGTTCGCTGCTCGACTGCCTTGTGTTTTGTGCAGTCGCAAGCACCATTAACGGCACTTCGAGCAGGAAACGCTGCTTGCTGATTGTCATAAACGGGGTAAAGCAGTGAAGCGACAGTGCTGAACGAGGCGTAGCCACCTCGCAAGCTGCCTGATAGCCACGAGATGTCGTACGAGAGAGAACCGGATCGGGCGTGTAGACACCCATAGAGCGTGTGAGGCACCTGGGCAGTGTCGCGTCTGTAACCATCGCGCTCGAGAGTTGACTTTTGACTGAACGACGCGATCACTCGATTTGGCGCAGAAACAGCACAAAAGCACGCAGAGCGTAGAGCGAAGAGCGCAGTGAGCGAGGTACAATACAGTATAGTACTTGTCATTCAGTTTTTAAAAAAATGTCAGGTAAAGCGATAGTCATTTTTTAAAAACTGAATGACGCGTACTGTACAGTACTCGATGCAGTTGCGCACAGCCGTGCATTTCTTCCTTTCTGTAATTTCGGGCGCATTTCCACAGCCCAGTGAAAAGGGCATCTAACGAAAGCGCTTCTGCAATACTGTAGAGCTGTCCAAACTGTCCGTGTGTTGGTCGTCATCCATCCGCTTCGATATTCAAACATTCTTGCTGCTCGTCGCGATCCATCATCACTACCGTCACCATACCATCTTCGACACTTCTGTTCATATCCACGTCGACACAGCTTTTTCGCCTTTCTATTTCCGTCTAGTATATACACCTAGTTCGCGTAACATTGACAAGCGCAACCATGTCTGCCATCGACAACGAAGAGTGAGTCTCTTCTTCTGCAACCTCTCCAGCCACCCAACTCGATCCTTTGCTAACATTCATACGGCTTGCAAATCGCTCTCTACCCATGCTGTCGTTGCATGACAGTCTTATCGATTACGAGGAGGAGGTCGCCGTCGCCCCTACCTCGATCACCAACGGTGCCGCTGCTACCGGCAATGGCGCTGCCGCCACTGCGGACACTGACAAGGATAAAAAGGCAAGCTTCTTCTTTATGCATCCAAACCGATAGACTCGATCCCACCAGTTCCATCCCATTCTAAGCGCCCTATCCGCTCTCATCTCCGCCCGGCAATCTCCCCCAAACAACCTCCACGACCTGCTTTCTCCGCTGCAATCTTTATTCTTCTCGATTCGACCCCAATCTTCGCGCTCAACAGGGCTCCTACGTCGGTATCCACTCTACAGGTTTCCGTGACTTCCTCCTCAAGCCCGAGCTTCTCCGAGCCATTTCGGACCTTGGTTTCGAACACCCTTCCGAAGGTGAGTGCTTCATCCCGCAGTCCTACCCGCCTTTTCGCTCGAGTCCATAGACTGATGTCATCGCTTCTTCCCCTTCCTGGCTTTCCACTCAACAGTGCAGCAAGAATGTATCCCGCAGTCGATCCTCGGTATGGACGTCGTCTGCCAGGCCAAGTCTGGTATGGGTAAGACCGCCGTCTTTGTGCTGGCTACCCTCCAGCAGATCGAGCCCGTCGACGGCGAGGTCTCGGTGCTTGTCCTCTGCCACACTCGAGAGCTCGCGTACCAGATCCGCAACGAGTACGCTCGCTTCACCAAGTACATGCCTGACGTCCGCACCGGCGTCATCTACGGTGGTACCCCCGTCGCCGAGAATCAGGCCATGCTCAAGGACAAGACCAAGTGCCCACACATCCTCGTCGGCACTCCCGGTCGTATGAACGCGCTTGTGCGCGACAAGAGCCTTAAGGTGTCCGGTGTCAAGCACTTTGTCATTGACGAGTGTGACAAGATCCTCGAGCAGGTCGACATGCGCAGGGATGTGCAGGACATCTTCCGTGCCACCCCTCACCACAAGCAGGTCATGATGTTCTCGGCTACCCTCGCCAAGGAGGTCCGACCCACCTGCAAGAAGTTCATGCAGAACGTAAGTGCATCGCCACCCCCGCCTCAGCAACGCCGTGGTATCTTGGCTTTGAGGCAGAACTGACAGTCGCCATTCCTGCACTTTACTCTGCTTTTCCTTTTGATCTCTTACACAGCCCCTCGAGATCTACGTCGACGACGAGACCAAGCTCACCCTCCACGGTCTCCAACAGCACTATGTGCGTCTCGAGGAATCGGCCAAGAACCGCAAGCTCAACGACCTGCTCGACTCGCTCGAGTTCAACCAAGTCATCATCTTTGTCAAGTCCATCTCGCGCGCCAACGAGCTGGACAAGCTGCTGCGCGAGTGCAACTTCCCCTCGATCTGCATCCACGGTGGTCTTGCGCAGGAAGAACGCATCAAGCGCTACCAGCAGTTTAAGAACTTTGAAAAGCGCATCCTCGTCGCCACAGACATCTTTGGTCGTGGTATCGACGTCGAACGTGTCAATGTGTCGATCTCGTACGATACCCCCACCGATGCTGATAGCTATCTGCACAGGGTCGGTAGGGCGGGCAGGTTTGGGACCAAGGGTTTGGCTATCATGTTTGTTAGCTCGGATGAGGATGCCGAGGTGTTGAAGCAGATTCAGAGCAGGTTTGAGGTCGCGGTGCCCGAACTGCCGGAGACGATTGAGGCTAGTTCGTATATGAACGCCTGATCGGGGGACTCACTCGGTTCGGCGTAGCTGTCGAGAGATCGCCTGTTGCTTTTATGGTTCAGTTCCATTCGACATTGCAAAAGATACACATTGAGGTGCGAAGCGCCGATAGGATACTTTTCCCCACACCTTGGGTATGTGCGCGTAGGGGTGTGTGTGGTGGTTGTGAACGCGATTGCATTCCCAGATGCGTAGATCAACACGCCCTTCCGTGCCTACGCCCCAACCCGCGCTTCGTTGTTGTGCATCTTCGTACACACATACACAAAGTAATGGAACATATCCCCCAGCGTCCTTACCTCGACATGCCACCCTTCTACCGCCTCCAAATACCGCCTCCTAAAATGCGGCTGACCAAACGTTATATACACCAACTTTCCCCCTGGCTTCAACAGCGTATCTACGCCATTGAGCATCTTTGTCACATCAGCAACCACTTTGTCGGACGGGTTCCACACGCTGCTGCCTTTGCCTTCGGCCATGAGCGCGTCCATTGTGCCCTTGTCTATTGCGATATCGAACGATGTGGGACCGCCGAGGGCGGCGAGGTTGGAGGCGGTGGTGAGTTGGGTGATATCGATTTCGAGCCAGGTTTGGGTTGGGTAGCGGGAGCGCATGCGGGTGATGAGCGTGTGCGAGTAGTCGATATTGACGATCGATGTGTACCCTGCAAGGTGCATGGTAGGCGAGAGAGTGCTGTTGCCACACCCGAGCATGAGAATGCGCACACTGCGGGAGGGGATAACCTCGTCGAATAACTCCCTAACCAAAAACAGATGTCAGTAACAAAACCCAAACCCAAACACTCCAACCGGATGAATTGCAAGCATTGCAAGCAGTAACGTTGGCGGGGGGGTGAACTTAGAGACGTACTTGAGATCATCGTAGGATTTGAACCAGTCAAAGTGTTGCTCGGTCTCATCGGCGTATCGTTGCTCCCAGTATTCTTTCTCGGAGAACTGCTCGTTCCTCTCTGCTGTCAACGACATCGTTGCCCCACGAAATCAGTCCAATCGACTCGACCCTGCGTGTTGAACCGAGAAGCCAAAGACTGGTAATGAGAAATAGAGAGGAAGAACAAACGCCAAGCAGAGCAAGAAAGGTCGGAGGAATGAGAAGAATAATTCCAGGGTCCAACAAGACACAACTTATGGGAAAACGCGCGTTGCCGAATTCCGAATCCCCCATAACAAAGACACACATAGCATAGCATAGCATAGCAGGTTGCAACAAGTCATCATTGGTACACGCTGGAAAGGAGTAAGGCGCGATGGTAAGAACGAATACACGAACGATGGTTCGTGACAATGATGGTGGGGAGAAGGGAGAGAGGAAGGGAGGGACGGCGATACCGATTGTGAACTCAACGAACGTGGTGAGAGGAAGAAGATGTGCCAGCTGCTCGTCGTCTACGACTAGCCATCGCTTCAATCGCAGCACTGGAACTAACCACCTCTGCCAACGACAGCGACGACCCACCCCTATCTCCCCTACCTCCATCCCCCCCACTCCCACTCCCACTCCCACTCCCACTCCCACTCCCACTCCCACTCCCACTCCCACTCCCACTCCCACTCCCACTCCCACTCCCACTCCCGCTGCTTTCACCATCACCATCTCCCCTCGCCAACCGCTTACCAGCTGACCTCCTTTCCGTCGCGGTGGCAGGGGGCTTCGCAGCAGCCAACACGCGCTGCCTCCTTGGACTCATCCAATTGCGCTGCGCCCTGCTCTGCCTCAACTCGTCCACCTTCCTCGCTGCCACCCTGTGCGTCCCTGGCGATAGCAGCGATAGCGGCGTGTGCGATACCCCAGACGAACCACCCGCAAGCTGGAGCGAAGACGTCAAACCCACCCTCGCACCAGAACCACTTGCAGCACACTGTGGTTGAGGGGCAGCAAGGCGCGATCTCACCCTCGTGGCCGTGGCTGTGGCGGGTTGTTTGGCGCCAGGGAGGTGGGAGGAGGAGGAAGGGGTGTGGGCGAGGATCGAGGTGGCGTTGGTGAAGAGGGAGGCGTTGATGGTGGTTGTGATCCCGCCTGTGCGAGAAGCGGCGGCGGTGGTGTTGAGGAGGGAGTCGATGGAGGATTCTAGTTCCGAGCTAGCAGCCGAGGTCGAAGTGTCTTGGGATACATCCACGTCCGTCCGCCTTTTCTGCACAGCAGGCTGTTCGAGCTCCGCCTCGGTAGCCTTCCTCTTCCCCTTCTCCCTGCTGTTCTCACCCGCTGCGACGGGTTTAGGGCTGGCGAGCAGGCCACCAAAGCTTCCGCTGAGGCGCGAGATGAGGCGCGATGCTTTCGTCATCACCCCCTCTTCTTCTTCCTCCGCCCTTGTGACTGTAGTCATGCAAGAAGGGGTGGCAGGGGAGGGCGGAAGCGGGGGATACAACCTCGCCTCTTCCTCTTCCGTCCCAGCTTGACGAGTTGCAAGTGCAACTGCATCTCGTGCAGCCCGACTAGTCGCCGTCTTGAGCAGCCCCGCCGCGGGTGTACTGTGCGCGCCGATGCGATAGGGTGTCCCAAATGAAACCCTCCCTTTGGCCGCAGGCTGCTGGTGCTGGTGCTGGTGCGTCGCAGCGGTGGTGTTGGCGTTCAAGCTCCAGTCCAAATCCTCCGTCGCCATGCTGTCATCTCCCCCTTCCCTACTGCGCATCAACGACCCTTCTTCCTCTCCCTCTTGCTCTGTTCCCTGCACGAGCGCTTCTGGATACTTCCCCTGCACCTTCCTCACATACTTCCTCTGCAACGCCTGCAACCTGTGCTCCAGCTTCCCCACCGCCCATTCTCCCTGCCTCTTCTCCACCGGAATGTGCATCTCATCCAAGAACAACTGCGCCACTTCCCCCACATCCACACCCAACAGCGCATCGACGTAGCTCCTCGCCTTCTCTACCCTACCTGCCGAAGAAGAACTGCGAAGGAGGTGCGAAGAGATCTTCTTGACACCGGAGGCGAAGTACTTGTCGAGCCGGATCCAGTCTTTGGTATCCCACACGCGCGGATTGAAGGTGGAGAGCGAGGGCGGGGCCAAGGCGGCAGAGAGACGTGCTTGCTTGGCGGGCAGATGAGGGTGGGTGCGGGAGGGAGTGCAGAGGCCGGGGAAGGTGAAGCTCTCCGAAGAGGCGGTAACGTGGTTGTGGTGCTTTCGCTTGGTCAGATTGGCGAGTGTGGAATTGTGGGAGGCCTCGCCAGCAGCGGTGGAGGACATGGTTCGCGAAGCAGCAGCAGTGATGGATGGTGAAGCTGTGCGATCTTCACCAACAGCAGCGGGATTGGCGGCGGTGTGTACGGATGCGGGAGAAGCTCTGAACCCTCCCGGCAAGAACGGCGTTGCTGGCGATGCCATCGCCCGTCCCTGTGCAGGCATAGCTGAAGCCACACTTGTCGCCCTGGAGCCCAAAAAGCTCTCCGAATCCATCGTCCCCTCTCTCGCCAGCGACAGCTCCGCATCCATCAACAACGTCGTCAGGTCCCCACTCTCCGCCGTCATCGAATGCTGCTGCTGCTGTTGCTGCAACTCCGACGCATCCTCCAACCTCCTCCCCTGCTTATCCGCCCGCCTGATCGCATCAACAACCCTCCTCACCCTCTCCCCCGTCGTCGCATCCCCCATCTCCATCTCCGTCGCATCCCCACTAATCCACCCCTCATCCACATACTTGTGGAAGAGCTTCAAGATCGCCGTCGCCCTCGCAGCTGCGCGGGGGTCGAGCGAAGAGATCTCGATGATGGGGGTGGAGGTGGCCTGGCCGAGCTTGAGCACGCGGCTGCGGGAGTGAGATGCTTCGGCAAGGGTGCTGTAGTCGGTTTCATCTGCGTGGGTGGACTGGCGAGCGGCCGGTTGGCGGAGGTGGAGCGTGTGGATGTGAGGTTCGTCGTCGGTGATGGCGCTGTGCACGCTGGGGCGGGGAGAGCGGTCGTGCGAATCGCGCACTACTTCGATGACGTACTCCTCTTCCTCTCCCTCTTCCTCTTCCGAGCCAGAATCGGCTTCGGAGTCGAAATCGGGATGGGTGGTGGCGGTGCGCCGGCTGGAGGTAGCACCGGCACTGGGAGTCCGGATGGAAGAGGTCGAAGTATTTGCAGGAGAAGCAGAGGAAGAAACGATGACAACAGGGTCCATCAGCGATGCACTCTGCTCGTCTTCGTCAAGGCGCGAGCGAGTTGACGAGGCATCGTCTTCCTCGTCTTCTTCGCCCTCGCTCATCTCCTCATCTTCTTCTTCGCCTTCATCTCCTTCCTCCTCGTCCTCGTCGCTCGAAGCATCATTCTCGTCGATGGCAGGATCATCATCTTCGTCCTCGTCTTCTTCGCTCTCCCCACTCTCCTGTTCCTCGGCCTCGTCGTCGACAAAACTGCGCGCACGCTTGCTCTGAGATGCATTGGGACGCTGCGAGCTTTGTTCAGCGTCCTCGACGACATCATGCTCGTCATCCTCCTCGCTGTCCGATGGCTGATGCGCGGGATCGCTGTCTTGCTCCGAGTCGGTGCTGAGCGAGAGCCTGCGCGTGATGGTGGCCCTGCGATCAGATGCATTGTCGCGGCTGCTCTGATACTTGTTTCGGAGCATTTCTTCGTCTTGTTCTTCATGCTCGGATGCCTCCAAAGAAGAAAGAGATGACAGGCCAGATAAGACGGACGCAGAACGTGGCGATGCGTTGTCAACATCGCCAGCTTTGTCTGCGACCTCTGACGCATCGGCTGAAGAATCTTGTTGGATGTCTCGCATCGATATCGAAACGTCAGCCTCGTTGACCTGATCTTCTTGCTCTGATGCGCGGATCGGCGCGAAGGACGAGAGATCCGAAGAGCTGGAATCGCTGTCGTGCATCATGTTACTGTTGTCGCCAACGTCGCCTGCGTTATCTGTGACATGCGACACGTTTGCAGCAGACACAGAGACCTCAATGGCTTGATCAGGGATCGCAACATCGATTCCAGAGTCCACATTTCCGATGGCACCATGTTGTAAGCTGAAGCCGGACTTGAATGGGACTGCCACCGAGTAGTGTTCAAATTGGGTAGTGTCGATCAGAACAACAGGGTGAGGAAGCAGGTGCCCGTCGATGGACAAGGTCGCCGTCGTGTTGCCGCCAGCTCCTTGGGCATCCATGAAGCTGATGCCCGACTCGATGCTGTCGGATCCTTGGCCGTGCTCGAGTGGAACGTCATGCAGGTTATGGCTCGACTGCTCAGGCACCGACTCGTGGACCTTGTTCTGGTCCTGATCCCTGCAAGTCTGATCTAGACGTGGCTGTTCGTGAGGGGCGGAGGCGGAAAGATCCACAGTAGTTTCGTTCTTCTCTTGTTCCGTGGCAACCGCATCATGCTGAAGGGGCTCTGAGCCAACAGAGTGCAGCGACTCGTCGGCCGAACCGGAGCTGTCAAACCCTTCGCTGCTGTCACCGAGCTGCGAGCTTCGGAACGAAGTCTGCGCGACGGCTTGCGATTCGACCTCAGCAGACTGTTGCGACTCGTCAGCTTGATCCGAAGCAGCCGCCCCTTCGCTACTGTCCCCAGGCTGAGAGCTCTGACACGGAATGCCCATCGCAACCTCTGCTGGCTGCGAATCAATGGTTGCATCCGCAATGGCTGAGTTGTCAGCATCGGCACCTTCACCTTCGTTAAGGGATGAGACGGAAGCTTCGAGGCTGGTCTCTTGCTGTTCCCGATAAGCGCCGGTGGCCTCGGAGACGTCCAGTGCCAGAGACACGTCAGCGGCAGCTTCCTCGGCGTCAGAGGCACCCTCGCTCTCGACTCTGGCGCTGACATCCATAGACTGGTCATTTGCGCTGACGTCCACACTTTGGTCGTTCTCGCTGGCACCCGCACTCGAATCCACAACGCTGAGGTTAGTCGGCATATCATTGGCGCTGAGCTCCTCGCTCTCGTTGTGTCCGCTGATATCGGCGGTCTCGTCTGCAGCGCTGAGATCCATTGTCTGGGCATGGGTGTCGAGGTCCTCGCTTTCGTCGTGATTGCTTGCATCCATGCTCTGACCCACGTCGCTGACATCCAAAGACTGTTCATTGGCGCTGGCATCCGCATCATCGTCGTTGGCGCCGATGTCTTGGCCTTCGTCTGCAGCGCTGAGGCTCATGCTCTGATCGTGGGCACTGTCATCGAGAATTTCGAACGCATCTGCGACAGTCTCTTCCAGACGACCACTGGCCTTATCCAGCTCGTGCACGACAGAGTTGTCGGCGAAACTGCGCGATACGTCGTTCATGGACGAGATATCCTCGAGCCTGACTTGCTCATCCTCCTCGATTTCAGCCCCTTGTGGCGGCGCCGGTGCCGGTGAAGGAAGTCGAGTTTCCAAGGCGACAGGCTCGCCGTCATCCGAGTCAGAAGCGAATCCTGCATCGTCATAGGGCAAGAAAGGGGTCACATCGTCCTCCGGCACATCAGCATCGTTGAATGAGGCGTCGCCTGGACCCGCGTGTTCCGTTCGTTGATTCTCGTCTTGCTCCTCGTCTGCTGTTGCAGCGGCCGAAGTATCGCCAGCTGGTTGTCCTGACATGCGGGAGTAGAGCGATGCGCGATTTGCTGATGACGACGCTGAACCAGTACTATCCTTGCGCTGCGATAGCGAGGCGGCAGCGGCTGCTGGAAGAGGCGTCGAATGGCTGTGCAACGTCAAGCTCCTCTCGTCTCCATCCTCGCGCGATAGGCTGACCGAAGTCCTGGAGAGGCGAGAAGTAGATCTCTGCTTTGCGCTAGGCGTCTGATCATGGTAGATGATGTACGTGTCTGGACCGGTCATCAGCAGAGGATCGTCTCCGGGCGAATCAGGAAGCGCAGGGCGATCGCGTGTAAGATCAGCAACCATGACGGGCGGTGGAGCTGACGACCTTGCGACCGACTTGCGGGAGGAGGAGGAAGCCCTCTTGCTACGAGCTTGCGACTCTCTGCTGGCGTTGGTGAGCGTTGAGCCAGAGCTCTTAATCGACTCGTTAGAGATGTCCTGGGTGTGATCGACGGCTGCGGCTGAAGACGCGCGTACGGAGCGGGCGCGGCTGGAAGCATGGCTGAGCGCGGGCGATGCGCGGATCTGCGGTGTCTTGGATCGAGATTGCGAGCGCGCTCGCGCACCCACGGAGGACTGACGAGGGGGACGAGGCGCGACAGGCTCGAGATAGGTGAACTTGATCGGGCTTGGCGGCATGGGCTGGTCCCAGCCGTTCTCCTTGATCTCTCTGATGAAGGTCGCATCGGGCCCAGCTCGTTTGAAGCTTACCAGCTGAATCTCTTCCTCTTGTTCCTGCTCCTCCTCTTGGTCGTCGCTGTCTTCGTCGGCCTCTCGCAGAGGCTGCAGTCGCTCTGGTGTATGGCTGCCCAATGACCTGAGGATGTCGTCATCGTCCGTGTCGTCATCGTTGCCAGTGGAGATGAGACGACTTGCTGAGGTGCGCTGATGGTTACGGGGTGTGGTTGGAGCTCGGGAAGCTTTGGAGGGTGATGCACGAGCTGGGGAGAGGACGGCATTGCGGGTGCGAGATGGCGATGGCGAGACAGGTTCGCGCGGCAAAGGTGCCAGAGGCTGCTTGGAAGGACGGGGAGTGGAAGTCAAAGCTTCAGATGAGCTTGGTGGGGTGGGAAGACCTCCTGGTGCATTCAGGTTGGCTTGGAGACGACTTGTGCTACCTGGGCTGAGTGTCTTGGAGGGACTGCGAGGAGCGGACGAGGTTGGCTGAAGGTAGGCGCGGGCGGCAGTATTGGCCTTGTGTGTCTGAAGCTGTTGAGTCTGCTCGTGGGTGAGAGGCTTGTTGAGCGAGACGATAGCAGACCGCTTGAAGGGGCTAGGGAGAATGTCGAGCCTACCAGCGTTGGAAGTGCTAGGCAGGTTAACAGTCGGATCTGGTAGATTGTAGAGAAAGCTGTTGGAGACGAGGGGTGAGGATGGAGGCTCGGATGGATTGAAATCGATCGAGACATCGGACGAAGGGCGGAAGGGCGTCATATTTTCGTCGTTGATGAAGGGGCGAGTGAAGGATCGCTTGGATAACTTCCTCTTATTTGGAGACAGCATTTCTCGACGGTGTGGATTTGAGTGTAGCGCTCTTCTGCTAGAGGAGGAAAGCTGCCGGATTCCGGAAGGTCAAAGAAGAGTGGCAGGTGATCTTAGCATCAGCAGGCCGCCTTGGATTGGATGGTGACGGTTTATATGCTCTGTAAGAGTGCACTGCTTACCTGATACTAGTCTGGAGGAAGACGTCAAGCAAGAGCGATGGTGATGGTGATTTAGACGAAAAGCGAGAACGTTGACCGTGAAAGCTTTGGGTGCGACCAGGTCACCGTGCTCAAGGAATCGAGCAAGAGCTTTGCGAGGATGTTGACGTGTTGGTCCTTGCTTGAGGAAATGAAATGAAATCCGAAGCAAGTCGCTGAGCGTGGCGGTGGGTATGTCAGAACGAGGGTTAAAGGGTGATGGTAGGTGGTGATCTGTATCCTCCTGCTCCTGAGTGATTTGTATGTCGGGTACCGAGGGAGTGGTAGGCAAGTAATGTGAAGGGTGTGGAAGGTCGAGGTGTGGTCGAGAAGATAAAAGTGAATCGGCATTGATCTGAGCACTGGTCGACACACAGCGCCAAATCACTTGTCCGACTGCATACGCCCTGCAGCTCTCTCTTTGGCTGACACTCGCACGGTGCGCAATTTCACACTCTCCAGTCTCACCTTTTTTTGGCTGATTGCATGAGAGGCGCACACACAGCCATTCCCAGAATTGGACGCGAGACCCTGATTTCCGGCGCGGGCTCATCACGTGCCGAAATTTTTACCGAGATGGGAGTGTTACGTTGGATCCCGATGCGATCGTGGTACTGTGAGTTAAGTAATTTCGCACTATGAACATTTATGCTCGGCACGTGAAGACACATGACTTCGGCCGAGCTTTCTCTACGAGCGAGAAAGATGCTGGAAATGCCATTTGCAAAGTACAAAGGCAGCGGCGCCTGTTTGGTAACTGCAACCCCGTCGCGAGAGGAACAAGCCTTCGGCGAGTCTGCGAAATTGCAACAGGCCAGAGGCGGATTGCAAAGCCTTTGCCAATCGAGCACGGTCCGTTCAACAGTGAGAGCCACAGGCTTCAAAATCGAGACAGCAGCAGTCATGAGAGAGTGTGAGCGAGTGAGCGAGCAAGCCTCGAATTCAGCAGCTCACAAGCCACAGACCCAAACGTCGCTCAGTCCACATCAATCAGTGCCAGAGAGAGACAGTCGCAAGATAGCCAAGCACGCTGCACGCCACCTTTGTTTGCTTCTCACCATCAAGACTATCCAAAATGACCAAGAAGAGACGATCCGGCGGGTAAGTCATCAGCATCATCTACACAACTCACCAACAACATGTCAATCAACCCCAAAGCCACAACCACGCCAGCCAAGTCAGCAAGCAGTGGAACCCGTATCGCAGTCGACGACATCAGCCAGCATTGTAGTAATGATTTCGAGGAGAAGAGTGCCATCATAGGGGCACGAACAGAAGCTAGCACGAACAGCGCCGTCTGTCTTGACCCATTCGACATCTTAGCAGACAGTAGCATGCCGATGCTCGACCAGTAACGACAAATTGCGACAGTAGTCTTGATACCGCGATACACTTGGAGTATTGGACGTGCATCGGAGCTTCGGATCACATTCCCAGCTCGCCACCAACGAAGGCCATGCACGGCCTGGAACGACCATTCGCGACTCAGATGGTTTTTGCCCTTCTCCGAGAGATATCCAATTGCTTGATGGGCTTGTGTACTGTTCAACTCGAACCCAGCACCGAGTCAAGACGTGTCACACCAGCATATGAAAGAGATCATTTTGCAGATGGAGCCGACATGTTGTGCAGACCACAGCAGTCTCGTCGGCTGTTCAGCAGCCGAATGCTGGACTCTGCCACTCGCTGGCTCAGTTTGATCTCATTGCAGCGTCTCATCTCTTGCCCATAGCTCCAACTTTGCTCTATATGGCAATCGCCCTCCTCTCGCTGTCTTGGTCGACCACGGTTACCAGCGCGATTCGGCTTTAGCGACATTGCCCAGCCTTCATTCCCAGCAGTCACACGACATTCATTGGAATCCACACCAAATCTCCAGCATCCCTCAGCACACGCTGCAGAAGCATAGGTTCCCGTCCCATCGGGTCTCTCTATACCATTCACTGCAGCGACAATTGGCTCGACTTGACTTGGTCCATCTGCTTCCCTGTGCGGCGTGCGACGGGCTTTTGCAGTGATTCGTCAGAGTTGCAACCCTCCGGTTTTCCGCATCAAAACGAGCATACTCACACTCGCCTTACTCTTCTCATTGTTCCTGCACTTGACATAAAATAGCCGCAACAAGTCCGGCCGAGGCCACGTTGCCTTTGTGCGATGCTCCAACTGCTCGCGTGCCGTCCCCAAGGACAAGGCCATCAAGCGATTCACTGTCCGCAACATCGTTGAGGCCGCTGCCATCCGTGACTTGTCCGAGGCTTCCGTCTACCAGGGTAAGCTTCCCCCCCCCCCTCCCCCGCCCCCACACTTCTCTACGAGAGTCAATACTGACGGTGTCCTCATGTGTTTGTGGTATTTGTGGTATACTTGTTGGGTGGTGGTTATTCCTTGCAGAGTACGCTCTTCCCAAGCTGTACATCAAGGTGGTGTACTGTGTCTCGTGCGCTATTCACGCTCATATTGTGCGTGTTCGTTCGCGCGAGGGCAGACGTTCGCGTCTTCCCCCTCCCCGTGTTCGCTACAACAAGGACGGAAAGAAGATCAACCCCGCTGTGGCTCAGCTCCAGGCTTCCCGCGCCTAATCGGTGCACCAGTTCTTGATCCGTTCTTAGCTTTAGCAATCATGTACTTTTCTACCGCTCTCTCAACTCTTGTCCTCGCACGAGGGGGGGGGAGTGAAAAAGTTGGCGTCCGCGATTCACTGAGTCACTCGTCAACCCATCACACACACACACACACCTAAAATGCCATCTTCTAAAACATAGCTTTCCACACCTCTTGTGCAATGAATGTGGTCATCTCGGGCGCTGTCGCTATCGCTGACGGGTCAGAGGAGAACGCTACGCTATGATTTGTCCCAGGTAACGTAACTTAGATGACAGGCTCGGCTTCTCAATCTAAGTTAAGGCAGTCTGTTTTCGTCACACCGCACGCTCGAGCCACTGGAAAACAGTCTCGGTGATCGCTGGAATGGTTCGATTGCGCAGCAGCAACAAGGTGTGTTACACCTGTTCAAAGCCGAGTCGGAGGCGGAGAAGGTCTTTGAGAATGAGCTGAACACGCTTATGCTCCGACTGCAATCGGAGCTGTTCTTGTCTCGCAAAGTCCTCTTCCTCTTCTTCCTCCTCCTCCTCCTTCTCCTCCGCCTGTTCTGCCTGTTCCTCTTTCTGCGCTTCATCCCGTTCAGCCTTGTCCACATCATCGTCTCCACCCCCCTCCTTTTTGACCTTGATCACCTTCTCCCTCTCCCCCTCACTGCCCCTGCGCTTCCGCTTTGCCTTATCCACCTTGATCTGATCCAACCCATCAAACAAGCCGCCCAACGTCCTGACCGCCTCTAACATTTTGGGCCTCGACAGATACAGGAACGAATCGAGCAATCTCCCGTCGAGCAGACCTTTGTTGAGTGCTCGCGAGACAAAGTCGTTTCTCACCGCACGGAAGGCGCGCGGGTTGAGCGCCGCGGTGTGCATAATGGATCGAACGAGTTGGCCTTGCAGGAGGTGGAGGCG
The DNA here is from genome assembly GCA_928869825.1 of Ustilago lituana. Taxonomy (NCBI): domain Eukaryota; kingdom Fungi; phylum Basidiomycota; class Ustilaginomycetes; order Ustilaginales; family Ustilaginaceae; genus Ustilago; species Ustilago lituana. Next base: position 200,469 of record CAKMYA010000029.1, read on the forward strand.
TTTGGCGACTTTTTCATCGACGGCGGCGAGCGATTCGAGTGCGCCGTTGGCTTTGGCGAGCAGGAGCCGGTTGCGACCTTCTTCCCTCCCGCGCAGCTCTGAGTCGGACAGCCACTTGCCCCTGCACATGGTGGAGCCTACCGCTTCAGATGGCGTCTGGAACTCGGTACGCAATAGCAATCTATGCCCGCCGAGAGATGTGGCAACGTGAGGAGCATATTCGTATAGCCGGATCACGCCAGCGTTGACACCGAACCCTGAAATGCCGCCGAGTGCATCGCCGCTGGTGGAGACAAGGGAAAGTCGGTCGTTATAAACGAGATATTGGCCCAACGTGGCGTGATGGTCGTTGAAATCGCGACCAAGATCGACGAAGCGGTAGGGTTCTTCTTGGAAGGCGAGGAACCAGAGCGATTTCTTGGCGTCGCTGAGCAGGATAAAGTTCTTCACCACCCTGATACTAGTAACGTAGAAAGGACAGTCGAGGAAAGCGACCGAGATGAGCCACTCCTCCTTCTCCAGCGCCCGCACATAGAGCTTCTGCCCGCACGTGCTGATCAAAAACCCATCCAGCTCAGCAATCGCCGTCACGGGCGCTCTAGAATCATCCCTGCACACTAACTTCAATCGCAGATCCCGCCCAACCTGATACTTGCTCGCCACCACCTCGATCACTTCGAACAGATACACCGACCCCTTCGCAGTCCTGTCCTCGCCGTGGAACGTGGTGGTCCCAGCAGCGATGAATTGCTTGCAACCAGACGCAGTGCTGGGTGCGTCCAGCGTGACAATCTCAAGCGCGGTGACGGTTTCGTTAGCCTCGAACTCGTATCCGTCTGCAGCGGTTGTGCGATCTTCGTTGATAAAAAGTTCGAGCGCGCCGCGATGCGAGAGGGAGGGGTAGGCGTCTTCGTTGGCTTCTTCTTCTTCGTTGCCGGTGCGGATAGGCTCGCCCTCTTCGTCAAAAAGGACGAAGCGGCAGGGTTGAATGGAAGCGGCGATGACGGTGTGTGTGGGATCGTGCGAAACTACTTTGGTGTATTCGCGACCGGTGCGGATGACGGTTGAGGTCCAAGTGGTCGAGGAGTAGAGGCCTTCAGGGACAAGGCCCAGCCAGAGTTGACCTTCGCGATCGCAGTATGCATACTGCGCCTCGAGAGAGCCTTCTGCCGGTGGAGTAGGTGGCGGGATGGACGCAAGGGAGGAGAGATCTCCCTCGGCCCAGTCGAGAAGTCGGTAGCTGCCTTGTTCGGTCCAGCACAACACGCTAGCTTGCGACTCCCGCCCACCGCCAAGCACAGCCAGCGCATTCGGATGCCTTTCAACTACAGGCTGCTCTTCCCAGCTTGAGACGGCGAAAAGCTCCAACTGTACTGCGCCGGATCGAAATCCACTCGAGCTGTTACCGTTCGGGTCAAACGAGCGAGCACCGCCTGCAGGCGCAGACAGTAACTGCACGAGCACCTTGTTAAACGTGAGACCCAGCGCTTTCCCACCCTCCTCCACATCCTCTTCGTTCGAGGCTTGCAACTGGCTCCTCGCCTTGTCCACGTCCTCAGTCGACGCCCATGCGTTGCTGCGGTAGACAGCGAGAAAGTTGTCGCTTGTGAGCGAGACAATGCTCAGCATGTCGCCGATGTGGCACGCGACCGCAGTCGACATCACCGCCACTTGCTCAGGTGCAAGCTCGCCATGGCCACGGTTCTCGTACCGCAGCCTTTGTGGCTGTGCGGCAAGGCTTGCGTTCTTCCACACGAGTTGCAGGTCTGCAAGCGTCCAGATGCGAATCATGCCTTCTGCGTCCAGTGCGAAGAGGTAGGCCGGTGCTGTCTCGACCGGCACAGGCTGCGTGTCGTCCATGTGCTTGCTATCGCTACTGCTATTGGTCTGGGCAGTCAGAACGTGGTCCTCGTCGTCTTCGCCGTAATCGACCTCTTCGTCATCGTTCGGCAACGATGACAAGGGTCGCCGGGCAGCGACTGCCGCGGATACAGATGACTGAGCGCCGCTTGCTGCGGTCGCTGCACCGCCGTCTATAGTCCCGGTGCTTCTGCGGAGAGCGCTCTCCATATGGCCGAAAGTATCTCTGAAAACATTTGCAGAGACCACCGGAGAAGCGCCGCCGAGCGCGGCAGATACGTCTATCGGCTCAAATTGCTGCTGCGCCTGATCATATCGATAGACCAGCGTGTCACCGTCGGTGGTATGAACAACAGCGTACTGGTCTGCATCGAGGCTTGCATGATGAAGGCTGCCACCTTCACCAGGCTTGGCGAGTGTCGTTTCGTGGATGACTTCAAGCGAGTCAGAGGCCAGAACCTGTATACCGTGTGCTGTGATACGCGCAACTGCGCTCTGACCAAGCAAGGCACCTGCGCAGATGGTCGCTCCTCCAGACAGCTCCACCACGTCGGTCCAGCTAGCTTGCTCCTTCGCTGAGCTCGAGCTGCGTATCCGTGCTGCAACTGTGAAAGCGATCGACGAATCGTCCTGAGAGCGGCTCGCAATCATGCGAATGCCTTTGCTCGCGTCTTGCCCGACCACAAAGACTTTTGAGAAACTCAATGTGGAAGCATCGGAAGCCTCGGATGCTGCCGCAGCGACGATCTTGGTGCGGTGTTGGGGCACAAAGCGGGGATCAAGATAGACCAGGCCAGCCTGGTTGCCCGAACCACACGCACCGACCAAACCGTATCGCTTGGAGGATCCTGGTTCGTCCGCGGTAAGTTTGCGTCTTGCGATGCTGTGCAATCCGCCGTGAGAGCGGATCTCATCCACCTTTCGAACTGTGAGGATGGTCTTCTCCTTGCTGCCAGCTTTCGCATTTGGGTTGCCGTTGTCAGCAGCACCCGAGGTGCCATAGAGGTCATCATCGAGGTCGAGTTCCATATCGTCGGCACTTGATGCTGCAGCCTGTACTTTCGTATAACTATCGTCTCCGCCGTCCTCGTCTCTCAAGGGCTTCTTGACGGGTACAAGATCATAAAGCGCCGAATCTCCCGCCATGGATGCGGTAAAGAGGTAGCCAGCGCCAGCGCCAGCACCTGGGGTCTGTGCAGGACCAGCGGCATGAGATGCAATGGCGAGGCACGAGGTCGGAGGTCCAGTCGCGGGTGCGAGCTCTTCTGATGCTGAGAAGGACTGCTCCATGCGTTCCAGACGGATACCTTCGACGCTTCGGCCGTCCATCTGGCATCGGAAGCGGTAGAGATCACCGTTAACCAGTGACAGCACGCCTTCGGTTTCGGAGGTAAAGACGAGTTGGGAGCTCTGCAGGTCTGCGACGCCTGGCAAATCGAGCACCGACTCGGGCTCGATGGCCGAAAGGGTCTTGAACCACTGGTTGAGGGCTGTGACCACGACGCGACCGCTCTGGTCTACGTGGAGGATAGAAAACATGCATACGACAAGGACACCTCCGAGCGTTTGTGGGCATGGAAGCATGTAGAGACAATCGAAGGGGAGCTGCGAGCTGGTCGTCACTACAGGATGTGCCGAGCGTACGGTGGCGTCGTCGAAAGCATCAGCAGTCGAGCCGAGGGTAGCACCGTCAAGAGATGCCGAAAGATCGAGCGTGAAGAGATAGACAGCAAAAGTGTCTTTACGTTCGGACAAGAGGCCGGTCCATGTGGGGGAGTGAGCGAAGAGGACAGCAATAGTGGGCTTCTGGAAGCCCGGCAGGAAGCAAAAGTCTTTGAGATTGCGAATCTTTGGGTCCACTTCACGCATGGTGAGCACGAAGGAGGGCGAATAGGGGAGTGACTCCATTTGGGCCGCTGCTGCCATAGCGACTGCATCGTCTTTCGCCAGGTCGAGGCCCACGTCGTCGTCAAAGTCAAAGTCGGCTTGGTCGCGGTAAAAGGGCAAGATGGCCAAGGCATCGTGCGGCAGAAGCAATGCTGCGCATCTTGACAATGGATCGACGTTCAGGTTGGGCTGAAAGAGGTGCGGTTTGCCATTGAGAAGCTGAGGTGCTCGCTCGTAAGTATGGATGGAGACGGTCTCGAGATCGTCGTTTGCGTCATTCCATTCAAGCAATGCAAGTTTGGCATCGTTGAAAGATACTAGCAAGCGGTCACGGCCGTCCTTATCGCTGGTCAAGGTGTGTACGCGTTGAAGACCCGTAACGGTGCCGAAGAGAAGATGTCTGCGAGCAACGACGAGCTTGTGGCGGACCTGGGGCCTGTCTGTCTTTAGTAGAGAGGTCGAAGCTTGCCCAGAGCTGTTGGTCGTGTTGACCGCAGCAGTTGAAAGGTTTACTCTCTCGTAGACATCATAGATGGTAAGTAAATCGTCACGTGCTGTCACGAGCTGGGTTTGAAGTTGACCTCGATGCAGATAGGAATGCTGTTCTTTGGAAGGCGCTAGACCGTGATAATGGAGGTTGAGAAAGATGGCATGACTACATCCACCCGGAGCCAACTCCTGCTGGTGATATCCACTCGCCATGCTGAAGTGGGTGCTGTCGATGGATGCGACGCTGGGTAGGCCTCCGTGGTCGCCTCAAGCACCTGCTGAACTCGTCTAGCTATCGTGCGTCGATCAACAGCCTGATATGTGGCGCACTGTTAACAGGTGAGAGTTGTGCGCAGCGACAAAAGGCTGCTGGAAGGTGTTGGGGAGCTTGTTTGCAGGACCAGCAATGCGTCCGAAGGAATGCCGAGTCGTTTGACAAGGTCAGAAGCGCACGACCACTCTTTCTCGGCTGTATAGAGCAGGGAGAACCCCGGCTTCCGAGTCCAGAAAAGTGATTGAAAAGTAGACGCTGAGCTTTTGGACAAGAAAAAGGAACACGAAAAGGCATCATGAAATCCAGGAAGAAAACGACAAATCCATTTTACAGTCGAGTAATCTCGACGCGTCTGCCGTGCTGCACCGGAAACGACTCGCTCCTTGCCATTTTGTCCGGAAAGGGTCTCAGGTCCCTCCAATCTGAGGTTGGATCAGAAACCGCTTTGTCGTCTCGACCTCTTTGCATTTTTCTCGTCACCAGCTGTTCCAGACACATAACTTATTAGCATAACTATTTATCGGAGACTAGGCCGCCACCAACCTTTGGTTACCATTCACGGAACCACATCGACCGATCGACACTGTGGTCGGAGAGGTCGAGCAGAAGCTTCCCGCGTCGAGACGACGAGCATAGACTTGTCAGACGAGGCAAACTAGTCGTCCAGCCCATATCTAACGACGACATCGACAATGCTTGAGGAGGAAGAGGCTATCGACTACGGAGAGGATGAGCTCGTTGCTCCCGGTGTTGCCCAGGATGAGGTGAGCCTGATGCTAGACGACGACGTCGCTCCGGCAGACAGCAGTGGCCAAGCACCACCAGCTCAAGACGTGTCAGAAGCCGCAATACCTTCCAAGGAAGCCGATGCCGCCACCGATGCTGCTGCTCTGACGACAGAGGAAGCCTCGACAGCCCCCGCCGACGAAGCCGACCTCGTACACGACGCCGCCGCAAAGCAAGAGACATCAGAGAAGAAAGCGTCCGACACAAAGGCTGCTTCACCGCTGCTCAAACAGGAGGAAAAGACAGAAAGCGCTACCAGGGAAGACCGTCGCGAGCGGGCCGATGCTGATGCACACTCTTCCTCCATCGCAGGAAATGAAAACTCGAACCAGCGGAAGGATGCCGATGTCGATACACGCAGCAATGCTCAGGATCGTAGGGATCGGGGCGACCAGGACGACTTAGCGCCCGGATGGAGGGCCATCAAATCTCGCTCGGGCGAAGGCGAGGTGTACTACTACAACGAAAGGACGGGCGAGAGCAGTTGGCAGAAGCCCACCGTAGCTAGAGAGTCGCGCGACCGAGCACCGCAAGCTTCCAATTCGGACTCTATGCGGAAAGGTACCGCTGGGGGTGGTGCACGAGGTGCGGGTGGTGCAGGCGCAGGCGCAGGCGCGGGTCAGCCAGGCAAGAAGAAGAACAAAAAGAGCCGCAGACGCGCCAGGGATGCTGCTGCAAAAGCCGAGGTCGCCGCCGCCGCTGCCAAGCAACAGCAATTGTCAGAGGGTGGACACGGTGGGCGCGACCAGGGGCAGAATGCAGGCAGGTCGAAGCAAGAAGGTGGAGGCCAGAAGAGTGAGCCGTCATCGGCGCAGAGTGAACAAGGATTGAGCATCAAGGGCGCGGCCCAGCGCAACTCGGAGCCGTCCAGTGGGCCAAAAGGCACGGCATCCAAACCAGTGGATGGAGCTGCATCGAAGGAGCAGCGCGATCAGCGCTCAAACGAACGCTCCAACGGCGAGCAGCAAAGGCAAGGCGACTCGGCAGGCAAGCGCAAGAGAGGCAATGCCGCATCCGAGAACGGAAGGGGCAGGGGAAAGGCGGAGCCGAACCAAGCGTCCAAGACCGACTCCAAGGCGAATGTTAACGCTGCAAGCGGCGAGTCCAAGCGACAGAGGACAGACCGCGATGACCGGGGCAAGAACACTGCAGCGGCGTCGTCTCGTTCGGCTACAAGCTGGGCGGACGATGCACCACGTGACAGGCGGATGGCTGATACGTGGCGTCCTGGTGGAGACAGTGGACGAGCCGGCTCCCGTTATGCTGACGAAGCACGATGGAGTGATAGGCGTGAGGCTTCGTCGCGCGATCGCGAGCGAGATGCTGCTCCAGCGTCTGACCGACGACGTGATGCCGATGCCAGAGAGCGGGAGAGGCGGGATGATCGTAGTCGCGACAATGGTCGTGAGCGTGAGCGGGAACGTGATCGCGACAGTCGACCCGCGGCTCGAAGCGATGCCTCCAAGCCACCTGCAAGCAACTCTGATTCGCAGGTCCGCAAAGATGCAGCACCTCGAGGTGCTGTATCAAGCGGAAGAGGGAGTGATGGAATAAGGGGAGATGGAAATGGGAACAGAAACGAGAATGGTCGAGACGGACGTGGAAAAGAGGAAACAAGGGATCGTCAACCACAGCAGCAGCAACAACAGAAACAGCGCGGTTCGAAGGGACAGCCGAACGACCTCAGCTCGATCAACTCGACGAGCTCGCAGAACAAGCGGCAGTGGGGCTCGGCAAATCAGGCCCCGTCAGCTTGATAAACACCTTCATGATCTATTTCTTCGGAGAAAAGCTTTGCAACAATCCTACAAATGTGCAAGGCCGTCCCCGTTTTATCGTATTTAGACAAGCCAGCCAGAATAGACGGTATTGCTTGTGGCTTTTGCTTTGGCCTCTACTTCGACGTTGGAAGGATCTCGAGGCCATTGCAAGACGAACTGATCGACAAACGGACGGACGAGTCTGGCTGTAAGCGAGAAGCTTTTGACCCTAGCAAACGACTCGACATAAATGAGTTTCGGCGAAGGCAGGCCCAATATCTGTCGCAACGAATAGCATAGGATGAGTTTTGCGTGAAGATGGATGAGTTTCAGTCTGTTTCCAGAGGAGATGAAGAGGCAGTTTTCGACTTACTCTGAGAAGGTAAACCGACGCGACGATAGGGACGCATGTTCCCGGCCCGTTCATCAATAGCACATCTGCCAGGATCCCCTTGGGACCGTGTTTCTTGTCCGAGGATCCGACGCATTTCCGCAGCCAAGGGCGTATGGCTACGTGGTCGACGCAGAACAGGATGCTTCTCGCCAGCGTCACGGGCGTAGTGAGAAAGCTTTGGTGCACTTTTCTCGCGCGTGGGATCTGTATCGCTTGCGCCATCGGCTTGTCCGTTGACTCGGAAGAGAGCCTGCGTTCGAGGTCTTTGGCTTTATCCAGGCTGAATCGGTCGCCGGAGGACACGAGATAGATGCGCTGTGTGTAGCGGTCTGTCGGCAGCGCCGATACTAGCTGCAGCAGCTCGGTTGTGTGTCCACCTGATCCGAGAAACACTCCCACGGTCCAGCGATCCTGCGACTTTGCTGTGGCAGCAGGTTGTGGCTTTGTTCGGCTGCGCCACCCGGGCGATATCCACCAGACTCGAAGCGTTAAGAGCAATGCAAGGATAAGCAGCGCCACAGCAACACGGAAGGACGGAAGCGGAGGCAGGAGGTAAAGGAGGAGGCTGGGTGGAAGCACCTCGTTGATGGGCCGCTGGAAGAAGCGCTTGGCCTCCTCCAACTTTTCCAGGATGTCGTCCATCTTGGTCTGCCGGCGCGAACACGCTAAACCTCGGAGTCGAAGAGGGGATGGTTGAGCTATGGTCGATGCTGGAAGAGCTCCATCACCGCACTAGCAGATGGACATCCGAGTGTTGCAAAAGTGTGCATGGGTCGTATGCATAGAAGGTTGCTGCTCGGTCTTCTTCTTGTACGCTCAAGCCAGCCAGCAGCGACTTTCAGTCAGTCATTCAGGGTCCTCCACCTATCTCTTTGAGCTCCGAGTCCCGGTCCAATGCACGGATTCTTACAGTGTTTGATTCAGTCAACCAACAAAAAAACTTGGTCTTGCACCCGCAAATCAAGGCCGAACCACGCGCGCATCCGAGCGACCAACAGTTCTCGTGTTGCTCGATGCTCGCGTGCAAAAGCAGACTAGCAACTCAGGCCATGCAACAGCCCATCAAGCCGACCCTGTGTTGGTCGGCTCGATGGCGCCGACTTTGACCGCCAACATCGGTAGCTCAGCACCACCGCCGCTAGCCCACCTTCGACCACAATTTCATTCTGCATCACCCTCACTCCACTCCCATCCCGGTCTCATGGTCCATCGAGAATGACTGCTGTCGTTGCATACTGTGAGCAATGTAGGGATGAACAGCTGGGTTGCGGTGATGTAGTCAGCAGTGGTTCCTTGTATCTCGTGTTGCCCAGCTCGGCTCAAGCTGACTGACGAGTTTCGATGAACCTGAGGCTGTGCAGAAGCAAGGATTCTTCTAGCAAATGGAATTCGTTGGGATCTGCAACTCTTGCTTCTTTGCTAAGCGATGCGCTGCTATGCGAGCCGTGGCAGCCGTCTAGCTAGGTGCACGAAACAAGGCGGGCGCGTGTGGATGGTGGACAGATTAGTTTTGAAAAGCAAGAGAGAGCGGGGAGCTGCGAGATAAAGTGTGCATAAGTTACTGCTTTTTGCACTCAGGCACGGCGGAGTTAACTTATGGCGAGAATCGTCTTTCGCTTGCCCTCTGCTCTATGGTGAGAGAAGAACCTTGCACATTACAGAATCAGACAGGTTCTCAACACAGTAGTGTCGCGAAAAGAAGGCAGCAGCAGCAGCAGCAGCAGCAACACAAGACGACTCGAGCAAAATCTCATGCAAGCTGAGCTGATACTCATGGCTAGGCTTCACCTTACCCCCACCATCGGTAAGCTTCCCGCTTCAGTTCAGTTGTGCCAAATGAGGGCAACTGCCAAGCGCTCATGTTTGATGGAACTTTCTTCTCTCTGTCGCAATATGAAAAGTAATGGCACGTATACTGTATTCAGATGGTCCCCAACGCGGCTATTTGGCTGTGGTGAGTGTCAATGGTCACCGATGGTCGCGGTGCATGGTCGGGAGACAGGGGTTGCAACCCAGAAACGAGTCTTACTGTAAAATTCGAAGCAGCCAATGCCGAGAAAGCCAGCGACAGCAGCAGCAGCAACAGCAGCAGCGATCCAGTCACTAGCCCGATTGACAGCGATCATGCATTGCTGCACACTGACCTAAGAGCAAGTGCGAAGCCGCCTTTCGATGCGCGCGCTCTGCCACATGACCATGATTATGACTTTTTTTTTTCTTTTTCTTTTTCTTTTTTTCTCCTCCAATTCCCTACTTACACTGTTCTCAGAACACTGAGATCGCGAGACCCACGAGGTGCCTGTCTGTCTGATTTTGACCTAAAAGTAGGTCTCGATGTCGGCTGCTCTGACGTCCGCATCGGCGGTGGGCGAAAGGTGCAACACGTTCAAATCCTACACTTCACCCACCCATCCACGGAAATTTCGACGCATGTCCCATCCCGCCTTTGATTTGCCTGGACAATCTGCTACAGGTCACAAACCAGTGATGGGTGGGGTGATATACCGCCGTGCTGATGCCGAAAGGGGGGAGGGGAGGGGAGGGGAACAAGAACACCACTCCCGAACACGGATGCACAGCGAGCGGGATTGAGTGCGTAGAGAGGGGGAGAGAGAGAGATTCGTGGGGACGCGCGGTGGTGGTGCAGCAAGGGAAGGGGGACAAACGCTGAGTGTCAAAAATTCAGCTTATGCTAAGCAAATACCAGTCCGTCGGTTCGTCCGCTGCCTTACCAAAGACAGCCAGTCCATTGTTGCGAACCATTTGCAGCCGTGACGCCCATTTCGAAGCATGCTACTATTCTTTCCTTGTGCCTTTGCTGCGGATTCTGATCTTTTCTGCTGTGCTGCTGCTGCTGCTGCTGCTGCTGCTGCTGCTGCTGGACAGAAACACTGTTCGAGTGCTTCCAGTCGGATGCTTGCCTGAGATTGACTGCCGGCTCTTCTCTACTGCCACAAAGTGTTAACTAGTCGTATGCAGTGTCTCTTTTGTGTTGCGCTGGTTCGCTTTGCTCATTCAGAATTGGCGCGCGCAAACAATGTAAAATGCCCAATTCCAGTTGCTCGACGCTATACAGCGCTTTCACTCTATCGCTCTCGTGGACACTTGCTTTTCAGATTACCTTACCCTCACGCAAAAACACCCCCACGACCGCCTCTCCGACTCTCGAACTTCACAGAATTGGCGTAGCTGACGCTGTCATTGACGACCACGAGCTGTGACGCCGCCCTTTAGCGTTACTTGCACTACTCTCGCCTTCCGCTGCAGCACTGTATTTGCTCAGCGAGCGTCGGCCAACAACTCGAGCAGCAGCAACCAGCGTCGGATAAGGCCGACACCACGGGCAACGGCTCTCTGCTCTTACCTCTCTGGCTTGTCTCTGCGTCTGCGTCTGCGTCTGCGTCTGCATCTGCCCCTCCTGCCATTCGCCTGTCGAACTTGCGACCCTGGCTTAGCACATTATTCTATTTGCATTACGGCACAGCGCCTGATCTCTCCTCATCACACGCCTTTCTCTTTCGCACTCGAGCGATACGAAACCGAAAGAGCGCAGCGCAGCCTAGAGTTCAGCGCGGTAGACTGTTTCACCTTAGAGTCTCGACTCCACCATCAGTCCTCAGACATTGTTGCAGCACCCCGACACGTTGCTCGTCTCACCGCGACAGACATTTGTTGGCCAAGCCTCATCCTGAGCTTAGCAGATCCAGTTCGCTTCCTTCGCTGTTGCTGCTGTTGCCTCTCTTCTGCCATCCAGCCAACCACTCCAGCTTCCAGTCGCAACTGTCCATCACCCCGCCTTCCTCTGCAAACCACAATTCTACCAGCGTTAGATTGCTAGTCTAACCAGCCTCGTCGTCTCTCCTCAGCTGGTTACGCTTGCATCCCTTCCTCTGCAATTCGATTCTGAACCGAAGCACTCACCTCTCCTGCTTGTGCAAAGCTTACAACAGCTCACCCCAGTTCTCGACCTCCTTTGGCAGCTGAGACGGTCCCGTACACGTCTGTCCGCCTTGTCGCTGCCCTAATCTCTAATCTAAACCACACATTGCCCAGAGCTGCACCCAGCGTTCTCCGTGCCACCGATCCGCTCCAACCTTAACACGCCACCCGCACTATCTTCCACCCCACCCTCGCTGCAAAACCTTCTTCGGCAGAGACTACTCACCAACCTTAACCTTTTACACGCTGGATACCCAAAGTCAACCTCACCTCAACAGAACCAGGCTGGTCGACGTTGCGCAGTTTCGACCTCTTCTCGCTCCCTACTACGGACTTATCTTCATCTCTTCAACCTTCGCCCAACAAAGTTCGTGGCCACCATTCGCCCGCCTCCTTGCTCATCATCTGGACCTTACCTTTCTTACTCTCGGAAGCCGTTTTACCGCATCATCATCAAGCTTGACCATCATAGAAAGCTCCTTGCAGCATCATTACGAGACATACGCAGCTCTTCGTCGTTGACACCTCCGAGCATCGACGGTTGCTGTCATTGAAGTATAGCGCCCCTACGTTGGTTTTACGAAACAAATATAAACATCCGTACATTTCGTTCGGCGTTCGTCGCCTCATCGCATACAGCCATTCCTCCTCACGCTGGCCACTCGCCTTCTCACATCGAGCATGTCGAATCCAACATGAGCACAGCATCACCACAACATCTTCACCACGCTTGCAATGGTGGCTGTAGCTCCAGCGCAGGCCACTCGCTCGCCAGCTCATCCGGACGCAGCAGCCGTCATCAGAGTCCTGCTTCTCCAATTGTTCATGATCATCAAATGGCATCGCCCCGGCAATCGTCTCAAACGACAGCCTCCTCATCTTGCCGTCCCGACAGAGGCCAGTGTCACTCTTTCATCGAACAAGGCCAACCTCATGGCTCGACCTCAAGTAGCCATGCGCAACAAGTCGTCATGAGAGCATCACCACCGGCGGACGCCAGCGGCTCGACCAGCTCGTCACCATCGGGCTCTCGACAGCAGACGCATGCTCCTGTTGCGGGTTCGTCAGCCTCGTCTGCGGCTGCTCCAATGACCACTGCCAGCACCAGCACGCATTCCGTGGCTCCCGGTCCAGCTGTTGCAGCACAACAGAATCGCCTACCCACCGCTGCACAACGTCGACGAACTCGTGAACTTGCTACCGTTCTCTTGACGCTCGTTACCTGTCAAGGCTGTTCCCGTCCAGTTCAAGATCCTGTGACGCTGCCTTGCGGTCATTCTTCGTGTCTGCAGTGTATCAAGGACCACATCTTGCCCAAGACGATCCCATCCGAAGAAGAAGTTCAACCGCTTCCCTGCCTCAGTCATCTTCCGCCTCGACTTCCCCTTAGTCCGATGACGGTGCCATGCCCTGCGCATGGATGCCCGCGCTCTGCCATAGGTCGTGGTATTGGTGTCTGGGCTGGTCATCAACCACGCTACGGTCTCATCCCCACGTACACAGAAAGGCTCCCGCTTGGACTACGAGATGTCGGGCCGGGCGCACCGCCTGTCGATGGCTTCGTGATGGGTGTTGCCGACCATCCACTTCGGCTCACCGTCATCGGTCCTCAGACACGGTCCAAGGCGCATCTATTTGCCGTACCACCGCAAGGCGTCGAGATCACCACTTCAAGCGCTGGAGCTCAACAGCAGACAGCTGCTAACTTGCTGCCTTCTCTCGCCACCAGCAACATGCTCCGCACGGACGTCACTCTTAGCAAGGCCGTCGCCATCCTGATACGCTACGCATCGTCGCCATTGCCTCGCCCTCCTCGACAGCGACGATGTCTTGCAGGCTCAAGTGGACCATCCTCCGGCAGCAGCTCGAGGTCAAGATACTCGAAGCGCGGCTCCGCCCGCGACGCCAACGATGCATCGACGTTTCCAGGTTCTTCTTCGCGCTCCAATGCTCGTGCTGGAGTGCGCAGCCGCAGGTTCGATCAAGGCAGATCAGCCGCCCGCGTCGGCGCCGCCCGTATCTCAGCCGCAGGTCCATCATCTGCTCGGAGAGCTGCTCACCGGCTCGGCTCTTCTCATGCGGGCATGGGCATCTTTGGCAGGAATGATTCGGAGCTCGAAAGCGGCACTATGGGAGGTGTGCGCGCTGCCTCTGACTCGGATGACGAAGGAGTCCGCCAGGAGAAGTCTAGCTTTGCCGATGACAGCGGCAATGGCCTCAGCGCAGTTCAAGCGCAAGAAGCATCCTGTCATCGCAATCGTGACCGCAGCAGGCACGTCCATGTCGACCGCAAAGGTGACGAAGATGGCTGGACAGTCCATGCCGGCACCGATGATGACCCCACCGAAGACGAGGACGATAGATTGTGGCCTGATCATGTTGGCGGTGCCTTCTCCCGTCCGCCTCTATCGACCAGCGCTATTCGCAAACGCGGCAAAGCTCGTTTGAAACGCCGCCGCGGACGACGTAGCGATGACAGCATTTCCAGCGCCTCATCATTTAGGAAAGCTAAAGCGCCGCAAAGCGAGGGTAAGGCTGACAAGAGGGATGCGGCAGATTCGGTGGAAGAAGTCGCCGCACGTCACCTGGATTCGGGATGGAGCACGGAAGACTCGACGGTTAGCACCTACTTGAATCGTGAGGGCGCCGAAGCGCTCGTCGACGCGGTTCGTCGAAGTCGTGCTGTACAGGCACAGAGCGATGTGAACACGGCCACAGACGCAGAAACCGACACGGACAGCATCGAGCCCGACGCACACAAACACGCAATCGAGGCCAAGCACAGCCTAGCACTTTCATCCAAGCGCGGAGTCAATGGCGAGCCACTCATTCAAACCGTGGCGACGCTGCATTCCGAATTGTTGGAAGTGCTCGAGTGCCAGCTCTGCTATCTGCTGCTGTACGATCCCCTCACCACACCATGTGGCCATACTTTCTGCAAGTCATGCTTCGCCCGTAGCCTTGATCACGGTGACCGATGCCCGCTCTGCCGTGCCGACATGCCCAACTTTTCCTTCTTCCAGGATCACCGACCCAACACAGCACTGCTCAAGATCCTCACCTCGGACACCGCCACGTTCTCGGACGAGGACGCGATGGATTCGGACTCGACGCAGGAAGCCAAGAATGCGGCCACCTACGCAGGGATCTCGATTGCCGTGGGTGCCGGAACCGATGCCAACGTTGTGACAGGCGGCGACTGCCGTGCTGGCTACATCATCGACGATGATCCGGAGTCAGTCCCTCATCACTACGGCTTCAAGCGTCTGTACGAGCAGCGCAAGGCTGCCATTGAGCAGGAGGAACGCGAAGCACGCCTCTCGACGCCCATCTTTGTCTGCACGCTCGCTTTTCCCGGCATGCCCACCATTTTACATATCTTCGAGCCGCGGTACCGTCTCATGGTGCGTCGCTGTCTCGAGAGCGGCAATCCGCGCTTCGGTATGGTGCTACCATCGAGGACGAACGGAGGCACGGAAGAGTACGGAACGATGCTCGAGATCAGGTCGGTGCAGATGCTGGCGGATGGACGGAGCATGCTCGAGACCGTTGGCTCCTACCGCTTCCGACTGCTCGAGAAGGGGTCGCTCGATGGCTATACTGTTGGCCGCATCGAGCGTGTGGATGACATCTCTTTGGAGGAAGAAGCTGAACTCGAATGCGCCGTTCTCCTCCGCCGCCAAGAATTGGAACGCAAGAAGGCGGCCGAAGCAGCGGAGCGTCCCCGAGCTTGCCCTATGGCAACTTCTTCTTCCGATCCTGTGCGCACTCAGGCAAGTGGAGAGGAGAAGCAGCAACCATCTGGCGCTGCTTCTGCTCTGCCCGAGATGTCGCGAGCCGAAAGCGACGCCCTGTCCATCTACCATTCTGGCACGCAACCAGCTGGAGAAGCCGCATCAGCGCTCGAAGAGGGCACGAGGGTTGACTCCATCAACACAGCAGCTACAGAACAAGACGTTGGCGATGAAGACGAGAATGACATGCTCCCATTCGAGCCAGTCCCCGCGGAACCATCCATTGAAGAGCTCACCCAGATTTGCACTTCGTTCATCGAGACAGTTCGCTCTGGTTCCGCCCCTTGGCTGCTCTCGCGTCTCAACCACACCTATGGACCTATGCCCAGCGCAGATGAGGTCGAGCGGCTTGGATACTGGATGGCGCTCGTCATGCCCATCGACGAGCACGAGAAGGCCAAGCTGCTCCCTATCCGCAGCAGGCGTCTCAGGCTCTGTCTGGTAGTGCACTGGATCGAGCAGCTGAGGCAGAGTTGGTGGTTCAATAGCGGATGTACCGTCTCATAGATTTGCACTTAGACACCATCAAATTTCATTCCGTACCTGCAGTAGTTTGAGTCTTCTTTCACACAAAGTTCACACACGATCCTCTACACTAGTATTTTCGCAGTTTTCCTTTCTGTACAAGTTCTGTGACTTGTGATATGCAAGTACTTCCCTCTGATCTGGATCTCGCTGCGTTCGTGTGTAACAGTGTAGTATGAGCGTCTTCTGCTAAGGGCCGGAGAGAGAAAGAAAAAAGTAGCCGGTGGTGTCGGCCGACAGCAAATGAGGCCGGGGCTTAAGGTGATCACACAGCACTAGAGCAGTGTGTGTAGGTGTGACGCCTCCACATTCGACGACGGTAAAATCGCTCTCGCCCAACTCGCCGGCTTTTCGGGTGTTTCTCTCGCAAGTCGTGAGTGTTGCTTGGCTGCTTTGAGAGCGTAATCACACCTTCCTCCCACCTCTCTCCTCTCTCCTTTCTCCGTCCCATCTTTCCTGTTCACCCGTCCATCATCCACTTCAATTTCTGACACATCCATCCACCTTGGTGTGTCTGTCTCAACCCACTCGCCAAAATAGGTGCCGCTATCTCATACCTCCTTTCGCCCTCCAAAGTCGACTGGGCTTCTCTCGACCAAGACCGCAAGATGGCCGCAAAGCAAGCTGCTGAGAAGCTCATCTCGGAGCACCTCATCGCGGTGTTCTCCAAGACCTACTGCCCCTATTGCTCCCAGGCCAAGTCGGTGATCGAGAAGCTCGGTCTGGACAAGTCCAAGGTGGGCATTCTTGAGCTCGATACCATGGGTTCGGAGGGCAGCGATATTCAGGTACGTTCCCCCCACTGTTTCTTATGTTGTGGAAAAAGTGAAGTCCAGAGAGCAGAGGGCGCTGACACGAGAGAGAGTGTGTGTTATGTTTTCGGGTTCGGTGGTGGAACAGGCCTACCTGCAGGAGAAGACGAATCAGAGGACCGTGCCCAACATCTTTATCAACCAGAAGCACCTCGGTGGTTGCAGCGACCTGCTGGACGCTCAGAAGAGCGGAAGGTTGCAGCAGCTCATCCAGTAATTGGAAACGCTCACTGCTTTATTATCTTGTTAAGTGATTAAAAGTCGATTGCTTCTCGCTTCTTGCTTCTCGAATTGATCGTCCTTTGGAGCGAAGCTTGATGGAGCATTTCCGCCGCGTCGTGTTCTGTGCTGGGGACGATACGGAATACGAGGGTTCGCGGGAACAACGTTGCTACTTGGTCTCAGGACCCCTTTCGATCTCGGGCATTTGTGTTGCTCGACTCGGGCCAACTTTCGGGCAAACCGTAGGACGCTGCTATGCAGAGACGAGCTGATAGCTATAGTGGTCTTGTTGCGAGCCGGGTTCACGAGTGTGCTCAGGCGCGTGGTCTAAATAGTGGCGACGAGGCCTTGCTGAAATGAAGGTGTCGCACGTGCCCTTCCAGCTCGCTCTTGTTTCATCTGGTCGAGCCTCGGAAACATGGGCGCTAAAGGCCTCTTGTGCTATAGTCTGATCGACACATGCCGCACCTTCGAGCCGTCGACGACGAGAATATGCATGGACTTCAGAACAAATGAGAAACTGAATGAGGCAATGAGGAAAAAAACAAAGTACAAAGCGTCTGTCGGTAGCAGACCATGGTCGCGGCTATGGCTGAAATAGCATCTGCGGTACGTGTGTGTGTGCTTACGACTATCTTCGTTGCTGCTCGAACCTCACTATCTGTCGACGGCGGGTCGTTTGGAAGTGGAAGCTGATGGTGTCTAGATACTGTACATCGATGCGCGCCTTGATCCTCCAACGCGGCCTTTGCAGGTCTCTCGAGCCTCCTGCGGCTCGGTCTAGTCGGCTCTAGTTGCCTCTCTCGGCGAAGCGGCCTATGCACTGCCACGCTGTTCTGGACGATTTAAAAAGTGGCGCTATCTGCCAAAATAGCCTCCGCGCAGCTCTGTCACACGAGCTTTGACCTTTGTGGAGCAGCCACCGGAGGAAACACATGCAAGACCTTCACAGTGACCACAGGATTGGCGGGAGGTCAAGGCATGGCCAAAGCGATCTTTGTCGATTCTGAATGCGCTAGTGTCCTTATGTCTTTGTAAAGCACCATAATTTCTGTTGCCTGATATGTATGCCCCTCTGCGCATCAGGACGACTCGGCAACAGTACATTGCGGGAATTCCAAGGGAAGGCCCCTCGTTTGCTGTCTGTTTGCGATCAGATCGCTTCTATGTACCATACTTGATTCATAGCCTCTTTTTCCCACAGAGGCATAGCCACCAGTGATAAGGAGCTCTGGCCCTTTTTTCAAGCGGGGTTCGGCAGCGGACGCGCTAGTAGCTGCATCTTCACGCTAACTCGTGGTGAGGCTGGCTCAGAGTCCCCTTCACTGGCATCACCAACACCAGGATACGGACGGAGAGACCCTGATTCTGTCTCTAGCTCGTTCAACCACGGCTAAGATCTTCAAAACACGGGGTCCTGTGATGAGGATGCTTCGGAAAAGCGTCCGAGCATGCCGTGCTGAGCTTTGTTTCGTGCACTGTTCGCCACCCTCTGTCCACCAGTCACACCTTCTTCTTTATCGTAATCCGACCTGGAATCACATGAGCCTTGGCGAGCTTCAATTCGGTTCGTCACATTTCGACTGCAGCTTGCTTCACAGGCGGTCTGCTGATCAGTCACACTCGTACCGACGCCCTCTGTAAACCGATCCGCCAGTCACAAGTCACTTTCCTATATACAGCACACAGGACTCGGAACCATTACTCCTTACAGGTTGTTTCCCCCCCCCAACGTTTTGCTTCCCTCCCCGTCACGCTTCTACTCCTCAGGATCACACGCAATGTCTGATCCATGGCCGCGTTCCAACATATTCTCTGATAACATCACCATGCCTCTCGATGTATTTCTCCCGCTCAGCGTACCTGAGAGCGTCAACGTCATGCACCAACCAGCACCAGGGCCGCCTCGATTTCCGCTGAGCCCAAATACAACAGTACAAGAGGTGATGACGCTTGTCGACTCGCTCGCTCTCAAGAAGTATCCCAAGGGATATTGGCAACTATCGTGGACGACCAGCACCCTGAACATGATCATCTTCTTCTCAATAGCGATTGCGATGCGGCTCTACAGGTCTCGAAAGAGCCCTGTTCCTCTTTGGCTCTTCAAGTTAGAGCAACGCCCTTTTCGAATCAAACATGGCAAGGTGGTCTCTTCAAGAAAGAAAACTACTTCGGACTCCCAGCCATCGCACTCAGATGACGCAGAGCACGGTCCTTCAGCTATCTACGATACTCATGCACCTGCCCCTAACGCGCTGCGTACACCAGTCGGATCGCGAATCCTGAGGCGCTTTCGGCGAGGCAGAGCTGCACAAGCGATCACTTCTGACAAGGACACCGCGTCCTCTGGATTGGACGCGTCTCACACTACAGATGCAGAAGATGGAGGAGTGCGAATGGGATCATTCATCACCGCATCATGTGTCAACTGCCATTTTGTCCTCACGAGCGCCTATGTGGTCGCGCTTTTCTTCAAGGTCGTCGAGAGCTTTATGATACGCAACGCATACGAACCCCCGCCGCTTCTGGACCCAGGCTTTCTGGAAGTCGTAATGAACGCCGTCATCTTTTCGACCGCCTACTTTGCCGCCTTGGGCTACATTGCCATTCTTCTTCCTAACATACCACCCTTGATCTGGAACAGCGGGGTCATTAGCGTATACCTTGCAACTTTGGTTGCCGGAGTACTTGGTCTTAGCAAGGTTGCAGTCTCCGCCAGCAAGATCACCTTCTACCGCACTCTCGTCTACAACGAGCTCTTTCTTCTTCCTTTGCTCGATGGCTCGATGGCGGGCAAAGGACCTGTAGCGGACACGCCAGCAACTGCGGTCGCGCTAGAGCTTGCCAAGGAAGTGTACCAGGAGGCACTCAATCAAAGGTTCTGGCTTCTTTTCGCACATGGGCTCGTAGCCCTTGGTGGCATCTCGCTCGCTCTAGCTTATCTTGTCATTCTTGTTACGCTGACCAGAAAGGTCGCTCTCGAAATTGTGCAGCTTCGCAACGCCCCTCCTCGCGATCCTGCCGAACAGCTTACGGCTCCGACCAAAATCGGTACTGTGACCACTTGGCCGTCGGCTGCGGTTCCATACAGTTTGCCGACTTCGCCCGCTCAAAATGACGATCCGGTGCTGACAAGGATTCTTTCGCAGCCGGCGAAGTTCAGTCTGCCCCTGAGAACGACAGCTAGAACGCCTCCTCTCACACCTGCACCGAGCGGACCTCTTCCTCTGCCACCTGTTCATGCTCCAAACCTAGAGTCGCGCTGTTCGACTCCCGACTCAGTCACCTACACAACTGGCGCGAGGTACGGCCATGCTAAGGATGCCTCGCGACCCAACCCTCCCCTGTCAACCGTGCGAGCGCCTTCAGTCGCAAATTCGAGAAGGAACAGCGGCCTCCAACAGCCCGCCTCACCTGTCAACCCTAAGACAGACGAGCTGAGCTCCCAATCGCTCACAGGGGATCAAGGCTCTGTGCTGTCCGTTGAGAAACATGTCACGCACCCAGAGTCACCCTCAGTATCCGACGACCAGTCAGAGTTGGACTTTGGACCACGGATGCGGTTGGATTCGCAGCCTACGCCTTGGGCTGTGGACACATTGCACGAAGACCTCGCGACAAACGAAGGGTATGCCGCCGTCTGTCGCTTTCTGTTCAACTGCATCATAGATCACGTCGCTGTCATGCTCCAATGCTTTGCCTTTGGATCCACCTCGGTAAGTTTCATCCAAACGATCAGCCGAGACTAGTGTCATAGCTTGTGTTGCTGATTGTTGCTTTTGCTCCGTGCTGCTTGTGCTATTTACGATTCTCCCTGTGTTGCTTCGTCTTCTACTTCGGCTTCTCAGATTCACCTATGCTTCGTCTACAGCAACAAATATCCGTATGAGGCGCACACAGCTAGTCTGAAAGTCGCGCGTATCAACATGGTGTTCATGTGCCTGTTCACAGCCCTCTATCTCCTCAACTCTCTTAACCTGTTTGCACCGTTCCTCCTCTTCCCCGCCTCTCAAGTCAAGCTCGCAACCATGCTCGCCGCGCTTACGTCGCCCAATCCTCGCTTTGACTACTACGGCCGAGGGGGCTTTTCGCGCGGAAAGCTTAGGGTAAGGAGGCAGAAGGCTCCTGCCAAATCTGGTTCGCCCCGCGCCGCAAAGACGACGGAGGGTCGGACGGGCGTAGCGAGGCTCAAGGGCAAGGATTCTTCGAAGGATCTTTTGGGTTCGGCTCGCAAGGTGACGAGTGAGACGTACTCGTCACCCTTGCAAAGGACAGCTACATACGCAAATGACCTCGAATCAGGCGCGGAAGCTACTGGTTCCATCACTGCGAGCGGTCAGCAAACCCACTCCCCGGACAGCCTGATATACCCTCCCACTGCCTCCGCAGCAGCCGCGACATCGTCACTGACTGGCATGCAGAGGAACAAGTTCGACCAATCGTACAACAATGGCGGTGTGCGTAGTAGGAATCCAATTCGCAGACTTGCTGCCAACTTTGCAGCCACCGTCAAATTGTTCCACACCTCTCCGTCGTGCGACATCGACACGGCCACTCCGGCTTCTGGCCGACAAGACTCTTCTCTGACATCATACCTACCTGCATTGGAAGGGACAAGCCAGCTCGCAAATGGACGGCAAACTTCGCACGATCCTCAAGCGAGTGTGTCGTCCGAAACCGAGGTCAAGGCTCAAGCCGCGGATGACTCGACCGGCGTCTGGACCTCTCTCAAAAAACTTTCGCCATTCTCGCCCGCTCAGAAGCCTTCGAAACCAGGTCCAAGCGGTTCCCACAGCAAGGACGCCACTTTGCGTCACCACACAAGTCGAACTGGGACGCCCACGTCGGCTGCCCATTCTAGCTTTCCGGACGATGGGGCAGAGTCTGTCTACGCCTCGTGCGAAACTACTCTGCGGCGAAGAGCGCCTCCAGGAAGGCAAATGGTGCTGGATTCGCTCATATCATCGCACGCTTTGCCGATTCAGGGCTTTTACTGCCACAGGACGGCTGCGACTGGATCGACCTCTGCTTTGAGGCTGGACTATTGCAACGAGTCGAGCGATTATGGTATTGACTTGTCTGCCTACGAGGAGTTGGTGTCTGCTCAACAACAGCGAAAGATGCAAGATGAGCGTCGCTGGCGTTGGCAAGAAGAGCAACAGCAGCAGCAGCATCAGCAGCAAGATTCAGGTTACGAGACTGAAGAAGAGCTGTGCACTGTCGTCGGAGCAGAGTCTGACGCGAGTGAACTCGCTCAGATAGGTGAAGGCTCGAACCGGAGAAGGCAAAGACTCCGGCGGCAGTTTCGAAGCCAGACGGCTCAGCATCATCTCGCAACGCAACCTTTGCAGGAACAGCCGCCGCCATCGTTCTCTTCTTTCCCAAACAACACGCTCGAAGCAGAGCTGCAGAGGAAAACTCAACAACGCTTATCTCAACCTCAACCTCAACATCAACCTCCCAGCGCGCAGTTGCGCAGCGATGGGCGAACGATTCTGACACACGAACATGTGCCGATGATCGTAGCCCAGCCGCCTACACCTGTCCGCAGAAAGCCCGCACAGCAATAGTCTGGGTTGGGTGACGGCGATCTTGGCACCGCTGGCACTGACGCGAAGGTGGGAGTTACACGGCTGCGATCGCTTCGCGATGTTTGAGCCCAGAGTTCCATGCGTTCTTGCACCCCCTCGTGGGTCGATACCACGTTCTTTTTAGCACTTTTGAGTGTGACACTTCCTGCTTTTGTAGTGTACAGTCCTTAAATCGCAATCCGAGCACGTGTTTCAATGGCAGAAGCGACTACATTCGTCGGTAAGCTTTCGGGTAGAGCAGGCAGCGCTGTTGAGATTGCCATGTTTTCGGCCACGACCACGCGATGTGATCCAGATAGCAAGATTTCGACTGGTGCGCCAAAGCTACATAGAGTACGGATTTTGGGGCCCACCTCCCCCAGTACCGTTGGGGCGAGGCGGGAGAGCGGTCGATAGCGGTCTTTGTGGCTGTCCATAAAACCGCCTGCCTTGCTGTTGCTGCATACCTCGCATGGGTTGGCCGTAGTCCACACCTTGCTGCTGGCGGTGCGGGAAGGGGTGCCCCCCTCCACCACCACCACCACCACCACCTGGCTGCGGTTGCGGTTGCGGTTGCGGATAGGGGATTCCGTATCCATATGGTTGTGCTTGTGTGTGACCGTAGCCGCCTAGTGCGGGTGGTGCGGGGGTGTCCCATGCGTCAGCTGCCTGCGCCGCCAGCGGCATCGGCATGTATGGCGCACCGGTTTGTACCTGCCCCGCTGTGGATGGAGGTTGTTGCTGCTGCGAAGTATATGGGTTTCTGCCGTACGCCGGTCTAGGTTGCTGTGGCTGCGGGGGTGGCTGCGGTGGTCCCAAGTAGGAGTGCTGGTGCTGAAGTGCCGGTCTCTGGCCCATTCCCACTCCTCCCACCGGTGCAGCCACAGCAGCAGGTGCAGGCGCAGGCGCAGGTGCAGGAGCAGGAGCAGGCTTCCACTCCCTCCGCACCCTATCGATCTCCTTACTGTGCTCGTACTTGGGCAAGCTCGCCGGGTCCGCCGGGTACGGCTTGCTCCAAAACCACTCGTGCGCTAGCGCCTCCCTCGCGGTCAACCTCTTGCGCGGATCCAACACAAGCAGCTTATCTATCAAATCCGCACACCCTGGACCCGCATCGTACACGTTTCTAAAATGCTCCTTGACCTTCCTGGGATGATTCCCGAACTCGTGCTGCCCGGGAACGTCGGGATGCGGGTCAGGCCGCCCAGACGGATCGGCGTCTTTCACGCCCGGCAGCGACGACCAACCGGGGAAATTCGTCTCGTTGGGCGACCCACACAGCGCCGCAATCTGCTCAAGCTGGTTAATCTCGGACGTACCCTTAAACAGCGGCTTGCCCATCACCATCTCTGCCAAAATGCAGCCAATCCCCCACATGTCAATGGGCGGGCCGTACTTTTTCTCCCCCGCCAGCAGCTCCGGAGGGCGATACCAGCGTGTGACGACCATATTGGTATAGCGATGCGTGCCCCCGTTCCAGGTATTCCCGTTCTTGCCCGTCCAGCTCTGCCCAGGATCGCGGTAGGGGCGTGCGAGGCCGAAATCGGCGATCTGGAGCTGGCCCGTATTGTTGATGAGCAGGTTGGCTGCCTTCATGTCGCGATGGAGGATGCGGTTTTTGTGAAGGTAGAGCGTCCCTTCGAGGAGCTGTTTCATGTAGAGCTTAATCTGGCTGTGTTCGAGCCGAATCGAGGGGTTTTCGAGCATGCCGTTGAGATCGTGGTCCATGTAGGGCTCCACCATATAGACGTCTCCCAATTTGCCGCGCTCGCCGGAGGGCCGATACGCCATATCGATTACAGGCACGATACTGGGATGCTTGAGCTTCTTAAGCAGCTTGATCTCGCGCAACGCTGTAATGGGAAGACCATCTTTAGCATCATGAATAGTAACCTTCTTCAGCGCGACCTGAGTGCCAGTAAGGATCTGGCGTCCTTTGAGAACCTCACCAAAGGTGCCTTGGCCGAGCTTGATCGAGATCTCGTAGTCGTCGAGCGAGGAGCACCCGTAAAACTTGCGCTGGTTCAACGGCACAGGTGGTGGGCGGGCTTTGCGGCGTTCGCGACCCGATAAGAATGGAACGTTGGGCAGTTTACGCGGCAAGCACGAGAGGCGGACGGATGGACAGTCGACGTCGTCGAGCGCATCGCAGGTTGCGGTGAAGTTGGCTTCTGCTGGGATTGCAACTGCAGCCGCGGTTGTAGTGGTGGCTGGTGCCATGCTTGTCGCGAGTGCCGATGAAGTTTGGCTGCCCGGCAGCGCTGCAGTAGACTCCGAGCCGGGACGGGAGGGCAGCACGGGGGACTCCAACGAGTTGATTCTGGGTGGGAGCGGTGCACCGGGAGCCACGGTGGCTCCTCTGGGCGGTGTAGAGGGTGGTAGCGCAGGTGGAACGACCGCATTAAAGTTGGCTTTGCGTTTAAGCAAGCCAGCAGGCGGAGATTTGCGCCCACCGCTCGGAGAGCGAGGTCGTTTCAGTTCCTGTTCGTCTCTCTCGGTCGTCGACGCATGATGCTGCTCAGGGCGCGAGAGCGGCGGCGGAGCTTCCACCCTTCCCATCCTCGACGGCGGACGATATGCGGCTTCGCCATTCTGCGCTGCATCGGCTGCCTGACTGGTGGACTTGGTATGTGGCGGAGTGGGTGACCATCCCGCATAGCGCTGCTCTCTACCAGCCGTTGGTGGAGACAGCTCCCTATCCCTACCGTTTCTTTCGCCCGCCCTATCACGATTCTGATCTCGGTGTCGACCGTGATCGCGCTGACGATCGCGCTCGGCTCTGTCCGAGCGTCGCTCCATGTCCCTCTCCCATCCCCACTCGCCACCACGCCTGTCCCTCTCCCAGCCACCCCTCTCGTCTCGCCAATTGGGATCCCAACCTCGAGCGGAACCACCAATCTCCGCCTTGCCTCGATCTCGCTCGCGTGTGCTCGTCTCGGCGTATCGAGCTGTAGCACCGTTGCCGCCCGGACGGTAGACATCGTGTTCACTGCGATCAGGTCGTTGACGATGGTAGCGCTGTTCTGAGGCCACATGTGCCACATTATCGTACTCCCTGCTGGTGCGACGACCAGCTGGCGGGGAAGGGCTTCGGGGATAGTACGCGGCAGACGTGGTGGCAGCTTGTGGGATGGCTGCTTGAGCTTTCGATGATTGTGGCGAGGGTGAGCGTGGTTGGTATGATTGGTGCTTGTCCTTGTGAGAGCTGCTGTGAGGGTCTCGATCACGATCGCGGTCGTTGGCATGATCTCCACCGGAAGGACGCCGTGGGCTGCCTCTGGATTCGTTCACATTTGAAGGATGTGGTGGGGTCTTTGGCGGTGGTGGGCGGAGCGTTGACGGTGAAGGCGATTCGCGTTTTTGGTGTTCGTTCTGCGCGGGATTTGGCGGCGCGCTATCGTCGATGGCACCTTCTTCCTCCTCGTCATCGTCCAAGCCTGGCGTATCCGCATGCGCTGTGCCGGTACTGGAGCTGATGCGTTGCTGGAGCTGCTGCGGAGTCTGCGGTCGCTGCGGCCAAGAACGCCTGGGGCCGTCTGCAGCTTGGGCATGCGATGCAGGTTTAGGAGGTAACGTGTGTTCTGGATGCCTGTCTCGGTCGATCTTGATGGGTCCGTTGGAGGGAGGTATCGATGGTGAAGGAGTGACCACGTTGGAGTTGGAGGCGGAGGCCGACGAGGAAGCGGATGCAGCACGGCTAGCAGCGCCAGCTATGCGAATCTCCTGTGGCGGAGGCGGCATGATTGTCGCAATATACCTAAAAGCGGGTCATCGGACGTAGACGGTGGTTCGAGTACCGATGGTGTTCTGAGCGACAAGGGCTCGAGCGGCTGGAAGCTGAGCAACGTGCCGATCAAGAGCAGCGCGACCAAAGCCGAATGCTGCTAAACTGGACTCTAGCTGGACCTCGGTTGCAAAGCAAAGAGGTACACAGAGAAGACGCAGGTGGCCATCCGGGAAGAAAACAAGATGCAAAGATCGACGGACGACAAGCAACGACTCTGGGCGTCGTTGTTTGCCAAACACGGCGTGGAGGTGGGCGATCAACAATCTCGCACTTTGACGCTGAGCATCGGCTCATGGGCACATCCATCACTCTTAACTTAGTCAACTGCATTCAGCGCAGTGGTGCGCACCGCGCCATTATGTTACCAGTGCGGTACTAACACTGTGAAACAGGCGCCAAAAAGTGGAGCCCTTGCTGAATTTCGACACTTCGGGACGACCCTTGCTGCTGCATGGGTAGTAATCGACCTCTGCACAACTCAGCTTCGCTCTCCGTTCCCTTCTTCCACCATCAACACCCTTTCCGCACTTTGTACACACTATCGCAAGATGTCGGCATCCGCATCTTCCTCTTCCGCCCCCGCTCCCGGGAGTGGGAGTGGCTCTGCTCCACCAGGCAAGCTGTCCCGAGCCGAGTTCCGCAGGCAAAAAGACCTCGAAGAGGACCGCAAAGCCGGTCGTGCACCCGCCGAAGTCGACGAAGATGGCAACATCATCAATCCGCACGTGCCCTCCTACATGGCTCAAGCCCCCTGGTACATGGACACTGGCTCGCGCTCGCTCAAACACCAAAAGAAACCGGTGGACCCCAACGCCGTCAAAGCGGGTATCAACGACTGGTACCACCGCGGCGCCGCCTCCTCGTCTATCGTCGATGCATCCGTCGCCAAAAAGTTCAGAAAAGGAGCTTGCGAGAATTGCGGGTCCATGTCGCACAAGACCAGGGACTGTCTGGAGCGACCACGCAAGAAAGGCGCCAAGAAGCTCGGCAAGACGCTGGCTGGCGATCAGGTATTGGAAGAAGTGCAGGGGTTGGACTATGCAGCCAAGCGAGATCGCTGGAACGGATACGATCCAGCCGAGCACAGAAAGGTCGTCGAAGAGTTTGAGGCCATCGAGCAAGAAAGGAGACGGCTCAAAGAGGAGCAGATCGACAATCAAACCTCGTCCGATCTCAAGCACGCCAAACGGCTCGCTCAGAAACAGTCCAAATCCACCTCCAAAGAAACCGACGATGGACTTGACTTTAGCTCCTCCGACTCTGACGATAGCGATGACGAAAAGTACGCCGACAAAGCCGACGCCGTGGGGCAAAAAGTGGACACAGACAAACGCATGACCATTCGCAACCTGCGCATTCGCGAAGACCGCGCTAAATACCTCTACAACCTCGACGTCAACTCGGCCTACTACGACCCCAAAACACGCACCATGCGCGAAGCACCCCACCCCAACATCCGCCCCGAAGACGCCGAATATGCCGGTGACAACTTTGCCCGCGCCCAAGGCTCCGACTCTGGCACGCTCGCCAACCTCCAGCTCTTCGCCTGGCAAGCCTCAGCACGCGGCACCGATCTCAACTTGCAAGCCAACCCCACCGCCAACGAACGACAATACCGCGAGTTTCAGCAGCGCAAATCCCAGCTCCGAGACCAGATCAAAACGAGCATCTTGGACAAGTACGGCGGCGCAGAGCACTTCGATTCACTCCCGCGCGAGCTGTTGACGGGGCAGACGGAGCAGTATGTGGAGTATAATCAGGCAGGGAAGGTGGTGAAGGGCCCAGAGAGGGTGGAGGTGAAGAGTAGGTGGGACGAGGGGGTGGTGGAGAATAATCATACGCGGGTGTGGGGGTCGTGGTATGATTTGGGAAGGGGTGAGTGGGGGTATGCGTGTTGTAGGTCGACGGTGTGGAATAGTTGGTGTACGGGTGAAGCGGGGATCGAGGCGAGGAAGGCGAGTTTGGAGCCGATTGCGGCGGCGATGAAGGGTCGAGCTGCTGCGGAAGAGGGAAGGAGCGGGAAGGGGAAGGAGAAGGAAAAAGAGGAACGGAGGAAGGAGAGAGGGAGGGAGAGCAAGAGCAAGCGCAAACGCAAACGCACCCGCTCTGCTTCCGCTTCTTCTCGATCCAGCTCCCGTTCCCGTTCCCCCTCTTCCTCATCCCGCTTTACCGCCTCCCCTTCCTCCTCCTCTTCCTCTCCCCGACATTCCCGTCACCGCTCACGCTCTCCTCCCCCCACCTCGCGTCTCAACCGCCGCAAACTCGAAACCGCCATTCTGGAAGAAAAAGCAAAACACAACCCCACCCTCGCCCAACAAAAACGCAACGCACTACCCGACTGGCTCCAAGACGCCCAACTCGTCAATGCCCGGTTCAACACTGCAGGAAGCAGAGGAGGAGGAGGAGGAGGAGAGGCGGTGGATGTGACAGAGGAGCAGATGGAAGCGTATAGATTGGTCAACGGGATGGGGAAGAGCGAGGATCCGATGGCGAACTATAGGGATGAGGAGGAGGAGGAGAAGGAGGAGGAAAAGTTGTAACCCTAACCCTCTGCTCTCCGCCAGTGACCCAACTAACGTTAACAACATTTGCAACACCATGTCGGCACAGACCCGCCGCCCAGAGTGTGATGCAATGCATATGCCCTCAACTGTCACGATCCTGTCTCCTCTTCAGCACAAAACACAGTTCAATGGGGGGGGGAGGGGGTTGATGCATTCGTGAATGCTCGGATGGAATAGTAATACAGATGCAAAGAGTCTATCCGTCTAAACGATGTTTTTCGAGAGTTAGTTGGTGCTCCTGCTGTTCCTAGGCTGCGACGGGTGGCACGATGAAGAGAAGAGAAACGTCAGCATCACAAATCTCGCCAGCGTTCGGCGAGGAGTCTTCTTCTCCACTACACCACAGCGCGGGGGGGGGGTCATATCCACCGTTCCTTGCGGGCGTGCCACAGCTCGGCTAGAAACGACAGCGTCAAACTCGAGTTGGGGCAAACGAGCGTCTCAGATCTCTGTTCTAGGTGTTTGGTGTGCGCAATGGGTCCATCTCGGCCCGGTGGACCGATGTTCCCTTGCAGCTATTGTGATGCACCCACCTCGCACATCTCATCCCGTCCTACCACTTCATCCCATCTCCCATCTCCGCATGTGCCTCCCTTGTTCCGGACAGCAAGCGAAAGATGACGAAGCACTAGGCGGTTCGCGCCCCTATCCCGATGCGGCTCAGCCCCGCAGGGCTACATATTTGGCGGTGGTGACTGTCGGTCTCGCATAAACAACGACGTCGAAGATGCAAAACAAGACCGCGAACAGCAGCAGCAGCAGCAGCAGCAGCAAGAGAGAGAACAAGGCAGCCAACGATGACCAAGTGGGAGCAACAGGTCTTTCTAATCGCCTGTTCCCTTATCCCACAACCCAGGCGGTCGGCCTAGGCGAGATAAGACGGCAGCCACCCAAAAAAGTGATCCGCATGAGTGAACAGCGGACCGCCCCAACGTGGGTCGCCAGAGCATGAAAGAGTTCTTGGGAGTCGAGTGAAAAAATCTTTTCATCGTCGTCGCAAAATCGGCTGGTCGCAAGCATGCAGAGGTCGTTCATCGGTCGTCAAGTCGAGTTCACTGAAGCATCGGGCCGGGTCGTTCGATACCGCATGATCCTGCCGCTTGAGGGCATCATGGGGGAGAGGCGACGTCACGATCCGCCAAAGAAGACAGCAAAGCCTCGCCCGCCGCTTCCTCGGCGAATTGTGCGCATTCCATTGTCGCTGCAGACGGGTTCCAGGGTGGTTCTAGTCGCTAAGGCTCGCGCGTGCTTACTACCGCGGCGTTGGCAGCTAAACACACGCACTGATACGATCAAATGGCGTCCAAACCGTAATGCATGGTTCAGATGATCACGGGAGCGCTCAGGGAGAAGCACTGCAGGTCGTCATCGTCTCGTTCCGGTAGCCTTCAGGATGGATGCGAACGCGGTCGTTGTAGAGGATGCACGCCAGTCGCTCGGGTTGAACAGCCGGTCGAAGCAAAGTGCCCACTGCAGCTGGCCCCAGGCTCTCCAAATGACCTTGCATTAGGTGTGTAAGGGTCCGAGCCAGAACAGCCGACTGCAGAAACACCTGCTCGATTAAATCCTTGTCGCTCGCTTTACACTGTTCAGCGGTCCACGTGCTTCTTTCCTACGTAAAAGGTCGTCGTCATACATCGTCACCACGCTGTCACTGTGTTGTCGGTCATATACTTCATAGGTCGGGTCGAGGTCGAGTTCAGTGCACAAAAGCAGGCTTTCCTGATCGTTTCATCACCATGAATCCAAACCGGAAACCTTGTCAAAAAGAAAAGGCCGGCGCTGAATCAAAGCTTCAAAAGACGCGAGGGAAAGACGTTTTGGGTACCAAACACGCACACGGCTCTGACTTGGCGAGCGGTCAACCTTTCCCCAGGATCTCGACGAAGGAGAACCGGATCGCAGGCCAACCCCGCGGCGTTTGGGCAAACGCACCCGTTCTCACTGGGTTGCGGTCCACGCCACCAACTGGGGCTACCAGACGGCAAAGCTGCCCAATCGATGACGGGATCTCGCCTCGCTGTAGGTAGGCTGTCTCCCATGCTTCCCCCCCTTTTGTTCTTGAACTAGACAAAGGGAATGTAGGATGACGGGGGGCTTGGCCTAGCTGCTTGTCGGATCTCTTCTACTGCTGCTGCTGCTGTTGGTGTTCGGGAAATCGGTGCGCACATCAAAGGCAGGAAAGGGGGCGCAATCCGCGGCAAGGCTTCCATCTTAGGCAAACACCTGTCCAGCCCATCGGTTTGACACGATGCAGCGGGCAAGGGGAGGCGGAAGGCGGAAAACGACGTGCGAGGATGCGATGCGTGTGTGTGCTCTTGGTCATCACGGACGGCTCTGACCCGAGAGTCGGCTGTCATAGCTTCGTCGCTACGGAACGCCGTCAAGAAAAACGGAGGCAGATTCACTGTGTGATAGCTGAAGGAGGCGACTCACCTTTTGTTGGTCGTGTTGATGCGAGCCTTGAGAGCTGTAGACTGCGAGCTAATGCCGCGTGACTAGTAGAGAATGTGGGCGGAAACGCGATATTTTCCTCCGGTGTCCTGAATGTCGAAGGTTGCGGGTGCAAAATAGGTATTGTGCCATCTCCTTGCCAAGCGCATCGCCTCTGACTGCGTCTGGCAGCGCACGATAAAAGACGTGGTTGTGGCATCGACGTGCATCTTTGGGAGTTTCAGCACACCGCCCAAGACTGCATCATGACTGCCACCATACCCCTTCTTGTCGATCAAGTATCCGGCATACGAGGTGCGCCTGCCACGCCACCTATCCTGTGGACGGAGATCGTACCGAGTGGCGAGACGCTCTTCGAGACGAGCCTCGAAGGTGTCCTGCGGAATGTTGCGCAGCAGCACTAACTTGCCGGTTTCATACTCGATGAGGTCAAAGGGCAACTGGTACTGTGGAGACCAGGAGCCGTACGTCATTTGCAGAAAACTCGCGCGCTCCCCGATAGAGCGGAGGTAGGCGCTGAGCATCCTGCCGCCCAGGATGCGGCCATGCGCGGCTTCTTCAAAGCGACGGGCGTGGATGGCGCTGGAGAAGGAGACGAGAGCCTTGCCGCTTGGACGCATCGACTTGGTGTAGATGTACTCGATGCGGCCGATGTCGTTGTATGTCTTATTCTGGTGGGCCAGAGAGCGAATGTCGGCGGGAGTGGCGGAGGTAGGAAGGCCCGAAAGCAGCACATCTTTTTGGCTTATGTGCATTCGACGAAGTTGGCCCGGGTGCATGTCCTCCTCCCTCATGGCAGTGTCTGCATCCGTTTGCGGCGTGTAAAAGCTTTGCGCGGCGAAACCCCTGCTGCATGATGGTAACCGTGTTGGTGCAATGCTAGTGGTGGTGGGAAAGATAATGTGTGGGATAGTAGCAGCCTGTAAGAAGGGCACCAGCGTCCCAGGGCGCAGTGAGGGCGCCCTGAGAAGCGCCATGGTGAACAAGGGTCGAGATGATGGAGGATGCAGGTCAAGATGTGTGTGAGTTGAGTGAGTGGCTGCCGCCTCACAAATCACAGCGGCTGCGGATGGATGCGGCCGCCACACTCTCCCGCAATTATTGTTTGGCTGAGTCGCAGTTCTAGTGCCTGGCTCATGGAAATTTCCATTTGTTAGCATAAGGGGGTATCAATTTTCAAACAGTAGCATCGGGACAAGGCCCCAAATTCATCTCCCGATTCAAAAGTTGAGTGTACAGTACAGTGTGCCACCTTGTGCATCAAAACATCGCACTTTGTGGCGGGCACTGCAGTGTTGCTCAGATACAGATAGCTAGCTGCACGCGACTGTCTGCGGGCCAGAACAACACTTTGAACAGTCCGCGCCGTCAGTCTCGCCCAACTCACCAAATCAACAATCCTTGCATTCTCTTTACTTCCATCACACACACACACACTGCGCGACTCGCTCAAGAACATCTCTCAACAATGGACGGCCGGCGAGTCTCGTCCGCGGGCTCTGGCATTCCGATGCGGTCGGGGATTCCGCGACCTGGCGGAAGTGCCACTGCTGCCTCAGGCGGTGGTGGTGGTGCCGACTCTGCGATTCCACGACCTTCTTCGCGCATGGGAACCAACGCTGGCTCATCCATCGGCACTGCTGGCGTGAGAGCAGCGGGTGGACCAATGGGCGCGTATCGCTCCTCCAACGCTGCAGGCCGAAGCTCCACTGGTGGCGCTGTAGGCTCTTCCATCGGCTCCTCTTCTCTCCTCCGACAAGCTCCAGTAAGCGCAGCACCCGCGACTAGATCCTATGGTGGACTCGCTGGCCGCATTAGCACGCTCTCGGCGCGTCCACTCGATCCCAACACGTCAGCCAACATGCTTGGTGGTCTCAACCCGGACGACGTCTCCTCCACCTCAATCTTGCTGGATACCTCCATCGGCGTTGGCGCGGGTGCGGGCGCGGGCGGCCACAAACGCACCGTCTCGGCTGCTGGTCTCGCCGACGACAGTGTTTCTTTCAGCAGCAGTGCTATAAAGCGTCCGCACCTCCGCAAGCTCAGCATGGACGGCACCTCGCCGCTCCTGCTTCAAGCTGAGCTCCATCCAGCTAGCACCCCTCGACCAGAATCTCCTGCCTACGAGATCGCCGTTCTCCGCACACACTACGACCAACAACTCCTCGCTGAAGGCCGCAAATACAAGAAGCTCGAACAAGACTACGAAGCCAAATGCAAAGAGCTCGACCGGTTCAATCGCCAGCGCGTCGAGTTGCTCGACGAATGGGACAAACAGCAGGAATCCAGCCGTGCAAAGGAAGCCGAGTGGACAGCTAAACTCCAATCACTCGAAGACGAAGTGGTCCGACTCCGAAACAGCAATTCCGAACTCACGCATCGCAACGACGAGCTCTCCTTTAAGTCCTCGTCCGAGCTAGCTGAGCTTAGGGTGCAGATTACCAGCTTGGAATCAGAGTTGGCCAAAATGCGGGCGGAAGCACAGGCTGCCACGCTCAAAGCCAAGACACTTGAAGATGAGGTGGGCGCCAACAAGGCCGAGCTGGAGGATCTTCAGAATGCGCTGGAGGACGAACAGCGGATGCGGATTCAAGAACGTGACGATGCGCGACTTGGGGGTGCGGAGCAGGGCAAGAAGATCGCCGACGAGCTCTCGCGTCAAACCTCGCATCTGAGAAAGTTGGAAGCGGAAAACGCACACCTGCAGGCGGAGAACGGAAGACTTGCGTTGCACGCGAGCAACACCGAGCTGCTCAAGGAGGAAAAGCGCTCGCTCGAAGCCAAGCTCCGCACCCTCGATGCCCTCCGCGACCAGCTCGCTAGCTCAGAAGCCCAAGTCGCCGAGCTGCAAGAGAAGGAGCACAGCTGGGAAACGCTGCTGCGCAGCGGGCTCGCGTCGGATGTCGAAGCGGCCTTTGCTGCCTCTGCCAATGTCGATGCCGCCGTGCCCTCGGTCCAAGCACCAGATGTATTGGATCGCACCACGCTGCCCAAGTACCTCTCTACCTTGCGTGGGACCGTGTCCGGTCTGAGCGCGAGGTGCAACGCACTCCAAGGCACTGTTGAGAAGCTCCGCTCACGCAACATCGCCCTGGAAGAAGACGCCAAAGACGTCGACGCGAAAGAGCGCAAAGCCCAGGCCGAGCTCACAGCCCTCCAAACCGCCCTCGCGCGCGCACAGAAGACCGAGACGAGATTACAGGACGAGATCGAGCGGCTCAAATCCATCCTCTCCTCCTACGAAGCCGAGGAGCAGAACCACAACTCTTCCAGCTACTCTGCTGCGCACACCCAGCGCATCTCGCTGCTCGAAAGCGAGCTCGAGAAAGCGCAACAGGAGAACCACAGGCTCGCAGAGGAGCTCGAGTCCGTCTCGAAAGCACTCGCGGAGAAAGAAAGCAAGGCCGACACCGATACCGATCCAGCAGAAGGTTTGCGGAAGTGCCTGGAGGCGTTGCAGGGGGAGAAAGCGGGGTTGGAGGCCAAGGTTGCCGAGTTGAACAGCGGGCTGGTGCAGATGGGAAAGGAACTGGAGGTGGTGGGCAAGGAGAATGAGATGTTGTGGTTGCGCGTTGGACGGGGAGAATTCGACCAGGAGCGACAACGGTGCCTCGTTCTCGCGTCCAACCCGGTCTCGCAGGACCTCGATCTGCGACGCAAGACACTGGACGCGCTGAAGGCCGAAAACGCGGGCTTGCTCGCTCGCATCGAAGAGCTGTCCACCCTTGTCGCCGCTTCTGCCGCTTCTGCCTCCTCAGCCAACACTGCAACTACCGCTGGAGGCCAGGCACTGGTGCCGCAATCTGTCGTCGACAACCTCCGCTCAGACCTCGAGGGATTGCAAGCCTCCATCGCAGCCAAGGACAAGGCCATGTTGCGACTCAAACAAGTCTTTTCCGCCAAAGCCAACGAGTTTCGCGAAGCTGTCCAGTCGCTCTTTGGCTACAAAATCAAATTCCTCGAAAACGGAAAAGTCAAACTTACCAGCACGCACAATCGCTCTACAAACTCGACCTCCCTCATCTTTGAGTCCGAAGGTGGAAATGTGGGCAGCATGAAACTCATGGGTGAGGCGGTGAAGCATCCGGGATTGGTCAATCTGGCGGGGTTGAAAGAGTATTGGTTGGACCCACACGGGATTAGACAGAGCGTACCGTGCTTTTTGGCTGCGTTGAACTTGGAACTCTACGAGAGCTGTACAATGGCTGTGCGAAGGGCAAAGTTCGAAGGGGAGGGAGAGGATGAGGAGTAGAACACACACGCAACAAACTGTGCAAGGCAACTGGAAGAAGAGATCATGACTACGAATAGTTTTTGTACATATACTGTATCGCCTGCAGGCTGCTGTAACACTACCGATTTTGAAAATCTACACTTGAAGAAACCTGTCAGAGAGAGAGAATCTCCTGCTCGCACAGTTTGACAACGGAAAAATAACCCAGCCATTCAGCCTCGTCCTTAATCTCGTGCAGCCGACACCGCAGCTGCAGCTTCAGCATTGTCAGCGAGCACCGATCGTCCTCCTTGCAGCTCGAAGCGACCACGACGCTAGCCGCCTGGAGACGGTATGGCATCTTGCGGGTGCGGAGGATGTCGAGGATATCGCGGTAGACATCGCCGTTGCGATCAAGGAAGATGCCAATGGGGGCGCTGGAACTGGGCTTAACTGCATCAGCGCTGCCCCTGCGAGGGATAGAGCATTCAGGGCTGAGCGGAGATGAGTTGGGCGAGCAAAGTCTGGATGATGGCAAGGCAGTGGGGTTCCACTCGCAAGTTGCGGGGGACAGCTCCTGGACTTGAGCTGCGTCGTTTGGCTCTATTGTCTGAGCCGCGCCTCCCGACGTCATTTTGTACTGTTCCTTCACCTGTCTTGCAGAAGCGTGCTCAGCATCATGAGCACCCCCCGACCAAGACGAAGCGTCCGACACGTCGCTCGTCCGCCGCGTCGAAGTCCCCGACCCTGTCCTCGACACGCTACCCGAACCCGACGTCGTCGATGAGCTACTCGACTGCGAAACATTCGCCTCTCCACTCAAACCCAACATCGTCCCCGACTTGGAAAACATCTGCCCTACCGTGCTGCTGGTTTTGTCGACGGTGGACAATTCATGCGATTGCAAGCCTTGCGTCCACTGATCCGACTCGCTTCGTTCGCGAGTCGCGCGATGCGAGACACCCACGCGTTTGCGTCGTGTCAAACGCGTATCGTTGCAGAGTGCTCTCTCTGAACCCGCGTCTTGATACTGCAAGTCTTCGATCAACCGGGGCTGATCGCCGGCAGCTCCCCGCAAAGTGGAGATGAGCGTGACGTGTTTCGTACCCCCGACGTCTAGCATGACCTGGCGATCAAGCTGAGGCGTGCGAGCGTGACCCTGCGACGTCTTGGCGAGCTGTCTTTCCTCTTCGAGCGAAGCGCGACCCTTGGGCGAGGTCAGAGGCACTGGCTCAGACGCCTCGGTAGGAGAGGGCGTATTCTGGGCTGCCAGTTGATAATCTTCAACAAATTTAACAATAGCTGAACCAGCAGCCGAAGCGGGAGACGACATGCCGACTTCGAGTGAAGACTTTGAAGAGGCGCCCGAAGACAGCAGCTCGGGGCTGGAAACGTTGGCAGCAGGAGGAGGAGGAGGAGGAGGGCATGATTGAGGCGGGGGCTTCCGCGGAGGCAGTCGCTGCGCTTTAGGGATGCGTTTGGGCGGAGAGTCCGGGATAGTCTCGGAGCGTATGATGCGACCGTAGCTGGACACACTGTTGTGATCGCTAACTGTGCTCGGCGACGAGTTAATCATAGCCTCCCAAGCGCTGGGTTCGGCATGAGCGGGATGGTTCGCTTGGACCGATGATCGCTCGTGTCTGGCCTCCGACACGGGGGACATCTGCCTAGGTCTGCGATTAGGATCGAAACGCAGCGTAGACGACGACTGCGACTTTCGCAAAGTTTCGCCTCGAGTCATGCTGGGATCATCCGAAGCACAATAGGGAGGAGGGTCCATCCAGTGACCCTTAGCATCCGCCGATAAAGCACATACATTCGCCGGTTCGGAAGGGCGTCGATATGCAGCTAGATGCTGCTCGTTCGGCTGGTGCAATATCTTCTTGTCGGTAGGCTTAGGACGAGATTTGAAGACGCTTCCTTGCAAGCCGAGGATCAAGTCCCGGTCTGCCGGAACGACGCTGTGCGTTTTTTCCGATTTTGAAAGGAGCGAGAGCTCTGACGGTGAAGGACGGTGTCCAAAGACGGCTTGACGAGGGTGTGGACTCATTCCGTCGCTGGTGGATGGGCGAGTTGACGAAGCCACACGTTGCTTGCTGGCTCGCTTATCGAGGTTGAGAGGCGCCGGAAGGTCCTGACTAGGCATGTAGCTGTTGGAAGAACCTCGACTATGGCGTCTGCCCTTGAAGAGACGGCTTGCAGTACCCAGCGCGGCTAGACGTGCACGGTGCGGCACACCAGCCAATGA
Organism: Ustilago lituana; assembly: GCA_928869825.1. Lineage (NCBI taxonomy): Eukaryota > Fungi > Basidiomycota > Ustilaginomycetes > Ustilaginales > Ustilaginaceae > Ustilago > Ustilago lituana. The sequence continues at coordinate 238,047 of CAKMYA010000029.1, forward strand.
GCGCGAAGCCACATCGAGCTTCTCCTCATCCTCCGAATCATCAAATTGGCTCTTGAAAGCGTTTGGAGAAGCCAAAAAGTCATCTAGCGGTACCCCCTGAGGCGTCTCCAAGCATCGAGCGCCAACCGTGCTGCTTCTCCTGCCGCCGAAAGCATCCTTCTCTGGGATGTGCGGCGCGATCGAGCCAAGCTGCTCCCTCGCGGCAACATCTTGGGACGAAGGTGCGTTTCTGAAGTCGTTGCGGATCGTACCAAATTCGGATGGGTGCGGGGCATAGGGTTGAGCATGGCTGCGAGAGGTATCAGCCGCCTGCGGACGAGGTTGGTCAGGCTCGGTGTTGGAACGTCTTCGTGCGCCATAGCTTGGAGCAGCAAACGGATGGACAAACTTTCGTACCTCTTGCGTTTTGGGCGAAGCAGCACCAAGAGGCTCTCCCACCAGCTTGGGCGAATTATACGTCGGCTTGGGCGGCTGGAAACATTTGGCATTGGCCGACGAGAGCGACGAGAAGCGAGAGCTGACGGACGACATACTAGCGCTGTCGAGACGAGGTTGAGTCCACCTTACGGCAACACCACTGTTGAGTCGGTTTACGTTTGGGTAGCAAGTGGACGATGATCCATGTACAAGCCGTATTTCGTGATGGAAGTGAGGAAGATGTGGTGCGGGTTGAAGCACGTTCAGATGAGCCGGGAGGGGGTGGCTGGCTTAAAGGCACCGGAGCTTGGCTCTTTGTTCGAGAGCATATGAGATCCAGTCACGCAAGTGGCGACAGAGCGCTGAGGAGAGAGGAAAGAGATGAAGCCTTGTGGTCAAGGCGAGGCTGCGAAACCCCTTTGTCTTGATGGTTCGCCCACCATTGCATTTGACCAGGAACCCCTTTCACCTCTTTTCCCGCTCTCTGCCCAAGCCCGCGTCACAAGACCCAGCCCGATCCACAGCCGTAACAAAGAGCAAAGCGAACATCGATGCAGTCAATCAGGAACAATTCAACACAAGTGTAGTCGACGTTATGCACTCGCCACTACAAGGTTCCGAGAACCAGCTTTGCGCACGACTGTTTATACAAACCCCTTTATTCAAAAAGCAGACCCAGCTGGGTTGTGAGCATCAGAGCTTTATCGCAACAACGGTCTTCGTCGGTTTCGACACTTTACGTTGTTTCTTTTGACCCAATCGTGCCTGTCAACGTCGAACGTTGACGAGCCAAAAGAAGGAGGCGTCGGTGGGGGGGACGAGTGTGAAGTGTACCTCTCTGTGCCGACTTCATCTCGAAAGCGTTCCGAGAACCCACCGTGTTTGATACGTCGGTGGTGCAGAGCGTAAACGGTCGGTCTGCAGTCGGTCGCATCAATGGAATAGTGTGGTATGCTCAACCGCAGAAGAAAGGGTTAACAGTGGCAATCGTCCAATGTGACGGGGCGGGATGGCGTGTTGCAACAGCTGCAAGGCCTTCATCGCTTTGGACAGGTTCAAAGCCTGTCAAGTAAAGGACAAACGGGGACCTTGAACGTTGAAACTGGAGGTGAGCGAGAGTGCCAATCGGGGATCTTAGGCCAGTGCAAGCCAGCCCTTGGGCGAAACGCTACGGTCAGTGCGGTGCAGTGCGGTGCGGTGCGGTGCGTTGCTCGGTTTCTCCGAAATTGAGCGGCGGTCTCGACACCTTTTTTCGCGTCGAGGCTTTGAGAGCCGCAAAGATTAGGTCCCTCCTCCCTCCCCCCCCCCCCTTCTGCTTGAAGAAGGGGCCAGAGTGTTGGTCTAAGAAGAGCTGAAGCTGCTGGTTTTTTTAAGAAGGTAGATTTCGAGCGAGAGCGCTCTCAAGCTCTGCACCGCTCAAGCAATTTCGACCTTTTTTTTTTTTGTCTTGCTTGGTTTCTTGCTGGCCAGCGCATTATTTTGCCAGCTACAATAGCAGTGTCTCGATTTCTTGCACACGCACGCGCGCCTCAGCCACTCCCGCACGCTCTCACCACCCGCTTCTCACCCGGTCGGCTACTCCAAGTTCAAGAAAAAAAGACTTTGCGCTGGCGACAAAGAGTGCCAAATTCAGTTGGTCCGGGTGCCAACTTGACTGTGACTGTATGTGTGGTGTGTGTGTGTGTGTGGTGTGTGTGTCTCTTGGACTTCTCTGCATTGTGCGTTGCATACGACTCTGCTCACCTTGCTTCGACACTCTTCCGAACCTCTTCCATTTTCCCCCCACAACCGTCCAGCACAATACCAAACGCAGTCTCGATCTCACACACGGTCTGCAAACCAAGTCTCCTAGGCTCGTTGCTTCCCGATCGCCTCATCGAGCATCTTTTAGAGCTATTGTACACACATTCGACCTTCGATCTTTACTCCCACGCTCTTCTCTACTGTACCTTCCACCTCGCACTCCACCGACTCATCGGCGTTCAGTTCCCTTCTCATCTCATCACTTGCAGTCAACGCGCAAGCCTCCCTTCGCCCAAATCCGCTTCTACCACCTGCTTTCCGAAGCTTGTAGCAACTCGCACGTTTCTTAGCGCCCACCTTTGAGTGCAGTATGGCTTACCGTAACGGTGTGCCCCACTCGGGCCAGTCGCCTCTCCCCCAGGCCCGTGCGCTTCCACAGGTACAACAGCCCACCAACCAGATGGCCTACGGTGCCCAGTACGCCGCTCCCATGGGCTACAACATGAACCTCGCTTCTAACCACGGCCCCGTAGGGTACGGCTACAGCGCCGCCGGTCAGGGTGGTTTCGCACAGAGTCAAGGTTCGTCGTCTCTCCTACACTACCGTCTCACACAATCACTACAGCATTGTAGCGATACAGTCGCTGACATCCCTTTCTCCCTATTATCCGAACAGCTTACGCACAACAGGCTTCTGCTGCCCACCAGTACCAGACGCCTGCTCATCTACAGGCACAGATTCACCAGGCTGCTATCGCCGCCCAGGCTCAGGGCCCTCCATCCCAACTTCAGCATCCCGCCATGTCTCAAGCTGCTCAGCTCCAGCAGCAGCAGATTGCTGCTTCACAGCAGCATGGTCTACAAGCTTCCAACTCTGGCTACCCAGCACGCGCACCAGGTGCTTCGCCTGTAAATAGGTCGCCTTCCCCCTCTGCTCGCCCTCTCAATGCTGCTCCAAGAAGCCCACAACCCTACGGCCAGGCACAGACCTACTCCCAGCAGCAACAACAGTACTACCAACAGCAACAGCAACAACAACAGCAACAGCAACAGCAACAGCAGTCGCAGCAGCAGCAGCAACAACAACAACAACAACATCAGCAACAGCAGCAGTACATGCAAGCTGGTGGCTCCACTTCGCCAAATCCCGCCAATGAAAAGCCTGCTGACTACGTCTACTTTGAGCGCTCTACCAATGGCATGCAAAAGTCTACCATCGAGGCCTCAACCGGTGCCAAGCTCAAGCTCGAAAACTTCTACAAGGTGTATGTCGAGCAAGCCGTTGAGCGCATCAAGCGTGCCGCCGAGCTCGAGGACCGTCTCACCAACCCGCCCGATGGCATTCACCTGTCCGACGAGCGCAAAGCCCGCCAACTCGCACAGCTTGGTCGACGTGAGTCCAACTTCTTGCGACTACGAAGAACTAGGCTTGGCTTGGACGATTTCCGCACGGTCAAGGTGATTGGCAAAGGTGCATTTGGTGAGGTGCGACTGGTACAAAAAACCGACACGGGCAAGATCTACGCCATGAAGACGTTGCGCAAGAGCGAAATGTTCAAGAAAGACCAGCTGGCGCACGTGCGTGCCGAGCGAGACGTGCTTGCTGAGAGCAATTCGCCATGGGTCGTGCAGCTCTACTACTCGTTCCAAGATACCGCATACCTGTACCTCCTTATGGAGTTTTTGCCGGGAGGTGACCTGATGACAATGTTGATCAAGTATGATACCTTCTCGGAAGACGTCACTCGCTTCTACATGGCCGAGTGCGTTCTCGCGCTGGAGGGTATCCACAAGCTGGGCTTTATCCACCGTGACATCAAGCCAGACAATATTCTGATCGACGCAAAGGGACACATCAAACTCTCGGATTTTGGTCTTTCGACCGGATTCCACAAACAGCACGATTCGGCTTACTACCAGCGCCTCTTCGAAGGCACCGCTGGCCAAAACCCTGCTCAGACAGGACGCAACTCGGTCGCGGTCAACTCGATCAATTTGACTCTCAGCTCCAAGGATACCATCGCGACGTGGAAAGCGAATCGAAGAAAACTCGCCTACTCTACCGTCGGCACTCCTGACTACATCGCTCCCGAGATCTTCCTCCAGCAAGGCTATGGCAATGAGTGCGACTGGTGGAGTCTGGGCGCTATCATGTTCGAGTGTCTCTGCGGATACCCCCCCTTTTGCTCGGAAAACGCACACGACACATACCGCAAGATCCTCGCCTGGAGGGAGACACTCCAGTTCCCGGACGATATCCATCTCTCGCCCGAAGCAGAGGATATGATTAGAAGACTCATCACCGCACCGGAGAACAGGCTGGGTAGGAACTCGGCGACGGAGATCAAGGACCATCCGTTCTTTGCAGGCGTCGATTGGAGCACGATTAGGCAGATCGATGCACCGTTTATTCCGCAGTTGAAGTCGATTACGGATACGAGCTACTTTCCGACAGAGGATTATCAGGATGTGCCGGAGACGCCGGTGGGCGCGGATGTTGGCGTGGGCAGCAAGGATCTCGCTTTCTTGGGTTATACGTATAGGCGGTATGAGAGCAACGAGAATGTGCTCTAGGACTCAAAAATGTAGGGGGGGGGGTTCGATGGCTTTTGGGGGGCTTTTAAGAATTCGCATAGCTCCCGGAGCGGGGTTGCAATAACTTACGACAGCAGTGAGTGCATCATCGACAAAGCATGTGTCGCGCATTCTGCTGCGAAATTAGGTTAGTGCGCCGCGCAGTGATGAGCATGGCGAAGGAAGTGCAGGAAAGGGCAAGCATGGAGGGACCGTCTGGTGGTCTGGTGGTCTGGCAGACAAGCATGCGCGAGAAGAAGAGGGAGGTTCCGGGATTGGCAAAAAGTAAGATTGTCCATTGATGGTCAACGATGTGCGAGAAGAGGGGGCGTGTGAATGAGAGCGATGCTAAAGAGAGAAGGTGTAGTGGTGTTGTTGTTGTTGTTGTTGTTGTATGCGAATGCGAATGATTCCGAGTAACTTAGAGAAAGTGATGGTGAATTAACGATGGTACTGGTGAAATGTATCGTCCTTAGCAAGACTATTAGCAAGACTAGAGCTGAGATGAGGGTGGAGTTCAAGCAACGAAACCAACCGCCAAAGCGATGATCAACGACAGAGCAAGCCGTCCTCCAACGCTAAACTGCGATACTGCTCCACTAGTCGACGAACCCGTGACGCTACCCACACCTGCGCCATTCCCGCTGCTCTCACTGCTTCCCCCCTCCCCGCCACCCGTTTCGATATCGCTACTATTTGCACTACCCCCCATCATCATCCCCTTCGCGTAGTCCTGCAGAATCATCTCACTCCCCATCTCCGCCAGGCCATACGTGATGCTCATCAAATGCGCCGAAAAGCTGATCGGCGGCACGCTCGCATCCACAACCCTGACATTCTTCGTTCCATACACCCTGAGATTCTTATCCACCACGCCACCCAGCTCCCGCGGAAGCATCGAGCACGTCGAGCTCGGATGGAACTCTGTCCCCACCGTCTGGCGGATCCACGCCTCCCACTGCGCATCCGTGCCCACCCCCGCTCCCGGCGCTATCTCGGAAGCGGTATAGTTAGCCAGCGGCGCAGTGGTCCCCACCTTTCGCGCGAGCTTAAACCCCTCCCGCAAAATCGCCATGTCGTGCGGGTTGGACAAGTACGCCGGATCGATCTGCGGCGCGGCGAACGCATCGGTCGAGTTGATCTTGATACTCCCCCTTGAGAGCGGGTGCTGCAGAGCAGCTTGGACTTGGATACCGCCGAAGGAGAGCGCGAATAGCAGCTCAATAGGCCCGATCTGGGTGGGGAACAATGTGTCTACCTGCATACTGTACGTCGCGTTGTAGCCGGCTTTGACTGCCTCGGGTGCGTCGTAGGCTGCAATGTTGGCGTCACGATCGGCTTTCATGGTGGCGAGCATGTTGGACCATTCGGAGGGGCCAAAGATGGTAGAGCCAGAGACGTAGGCGATGGCCGAGTTGACGTAGGAGTCGGTGGCGCGGTTACCCGTCACGGTGGTGGGGGGCATGGACGACGCGTTGGCGGGCTCGAAGACTACGCCCGTGGAAAGATGGTCTTGCAGATGATAGCCCACACCCGGAAGATCAACAACCGTCTCAATCCCAAGCTCGCCAAGCAACGCCTTATCCGCCACCCCGCTCAACTGCAAAATCTGAGGATCGTTCACCGCCCCGCCACACAAAATCACCTCCTTCCTCGCATACACCCTATGCACGCCACTCCCCCTCGCCTGCGCAAACTGCACCCCCGCCGCAATCGCCTCCCCTTCCCCCTCCCTCGTCTCGTTGAACAGCACCTTCGTCACCATGTGCCCCGTCAGCACGTCCAGGTTGCTGCGGTAGCTAACCGGGTCGAGGTACGCGGTGCGCGAGAACGAGCGCGTCCAGTTGGCAGGGTTGATGTTCGACGTTGCGAGGAATGCGCCCCAGCTTTGACCCGCGTCTGGGTTCTGCGAGCGCGGGATGCCGTTGATGCTGGTGGATTGCAAGAACGCGCTGACCTGCGGATAGCTCCGCTGCGGATAGGTCACATGCAGCGGCCCATCCACGCCATGCGAGCTCGCATTATACACCACACCCACCATCGAAGCTGTATCCCCCTCAGGCGGGCTAAACCTCTCGCTCCTCTTCATCGCCTCCCACATCCCCCCCCACCTCCACCCCTCCTCACCAATCAGCTCTGCCCACGCATCCTGCTCCACCTCGCTATGCCTTACATAGTAAAGCCCATTAATCGCACTACTCCCCCCCAACACCTTCCCTCGCGGCCATGCAGCCGATCGACCACCCAGACCACCCTGCGGAGCGGTCACCCACTGCCAGTCGTACTGAGTGCCGACGGAGGAATCGTACAAGTTGGCGGAGGGGACGGTGAATTTGGCGTTGTCCGAGTAGCCGGATGCGCCAGCCTCGATGACAGCAACCGAGATATTGGGGTTGGCAGAGAGCCGGTTGGCAACCACAAGACCGGCAAGACCGCCGCCGACAATGACATAGTCGTACGTGGTGCCAGAGAGCTTGGTGGGGTCAAGGGTGACGCTGCGCCTGAACAGCGTGTAGTCGACCGCGTCCGCGTCCGCCTCGCCCAACGCAACCGAAGCAGAATACACGGCTGGGACCACCGCCGCCGCCATAACCGCCAAACCCAGCATAGTCGCCATTGAAGCTCTCCACTTCATCGTGCAAACCTATTCGTAATGGTAATGGTGCAAGCGCTCAAACAAGGGCAAGTAGGGGCCTGTTTTACCCCCCCGGAATGCAGAGCAAGCCAAGATGTGGTGTGGTGTGGTGTGGTGGTGGTCAGGATCAAAGCGGCTCACTTTCGGACGCATGCGCTCTTTGCGGCCTCTTGTAGATAGCTTATATACTCTGCTGCTGTACCGCCACCCGACACAAGACGGAGTGAGCAAGAGAGCCGACATACACAGGCAAACCGCAAAGGGAGCGCGATTCGGCTCTGCCGCCGCTTGCACATCAGCAGAGGGGGAGGCGTGCTTGGCAACAGAAAGCATGCTTAAACTCCGGAGCAGCGCGGAAGCACACACTGTCACTGTCACTGTCACTGTCACTGTCACTGTCACTGTCACATTCTGCGGCGGCTCACCTCCGAGCAAAAAGGACCCCAACCAAGACCACACACCCCCTTGTTCCTTCATGCACGCCCTAGCCCTTCCTCCCTGCCAACGCACGCAACAAAACCCCTTCCCCCCCCCCTTCCCCTGCTTGGCTGCTTTTGGCTCTTGTGACCACGCACACGCACACACACATATACAATCACACTAGCTTGCCCAGCTCTGCTGCTCCGGTACTCCACCTTTCCGCTCTGTCGTCCCGAATGCGTACCAAGTTATTGTATCTGCACAACACCAAGCCAAAGCACAAGAGCATCAACGGAACTGCGACGACGATATGTGCATCAACAGCCGCAGGTGTCGACCCGTTTGGCGAGGATCGACAAACAATGCAACCACGCAACAACTGCGAATCGCGCGCGATCCAGACTGAATTCGCGCCGTAGCTGTGCGATGACAGCAGTTGCCAAGACATTTGATAGAACGCGAGAGAAAGAGAGAGAGAGAGAGAGAGAGGGAGGGGTCCAAGCGAGCGAACTGGCGCCTTCTGTGGGCTACGGTGAAAATGAAGCAGAAACAAATCAAAGAAGCAGCAGAGCAGGTTCCCTGCCCCTGCGTTCGGCACTCGAGTCTTGGCAACACGCCTCCCTAATAATAAAAATAATAATAAAAACAATAAACCAAAAACAGAGGCTCGTCAGGCAGACGGTGTCGACGTACTGTACAGTACCGAACCCCTCCTCTCCACACACACCACTCACTCAGACACCGAGTTGTGTATGTTTGGACCCTTTGCAGATCAACGGAGAGGATGCACACGATCAATTTGTACGTTTGCTTCGGCCTTTTATTTTCATCAAGTCTACAACGCCCCTTCCAGCTTTGTAGCAAAGTGCATTACAGTAGTCTACAGCATCGTGCTCCAAGACGCTTCGAAAGCACTCTAAAGTGTAAGTGTAGCACGCATATCCGCGACCTTGTTTCCGATCGAGCCCGACACACAGTCGATCGGCGCCGCTAGCCTGGGGCAAGAGAGACCAAGTCGAGCCAGTCGGCAACTATCCTAGTCCGAGTAGCTTCCTGCTAAACAACCCATGTGATACTGTATGATCAGAACAGAGCGACCAGCTGGCGGCGACTTGGTCAAGCCTTTCCCCGGAGAGAGCTACGCACGCGTGACTGCAACACATTCCCTCACCCCCTCTCTCTCACACACACACGTACGTTGAACTAATTCATTCTCGCAACATACCAAGCCTACACTGATTGCCCCCAACCACCTTAGCCTCTCCCCGCGCCCACCCCCCCATTCAAAAGTCATATCCTGGCACCTTAAACGCCGTCGCATAAGCAAAATAATTCTGCATCAGCCTCAATATCGCCTTTGGTGGGCTCATCGACACCAACGTATACGACACCTTTGCCAGCCCCTCTGTCTTGATCAACCTGAACAGACTCGTTGCAACCGCGCCTGGAAAACTTCCCTCCATATACCACCGATGATGGTACGCCGTCAACCGGATCGCGGTCCACAAGCTCCTCTGCACATCCTTTGCCTCTGTGTAGATCTCTAGCAGGCGCAGGTAGGCTTTGGCGGAAAACTTGACATCCACGCAGCGCTGGAATGCATCTCGAGCCTCGTCCTTGTGCAGCAAGCGCAGAGCGAGCTCGCCGAGGATCTCCCATTCCGTGCCGGTTTTGCGGTAGGCGAGGTTCTGTGTGCGAAAATGCGCGATTTCGGCGCGCCAGATCGTGTAGACACGCAGATCTTCGTAGAGCACCATAAAAAGATTGTCGAGCCACCGTTCGCAGAGACGCTTATCGCGGAACGAAAACCCCGTATTTTTCTCCTTTTGCCGCGCCTCAGCCATTGCAATAGATGCATCGTGTTCGCCGTTGACAATAGCGGCAGGCCTACCATTGGCCTCCGTCACCTTGTGCGACGCAGCGGAGAGATCCCCGGGTAGGGCGGTCGACGTCGACTCGCTCCTCTCATGACCTGCTGATGCCTGAGCGGGCTTCTCGAGCGGTGGAGGCTCTACCTGAATCGCTCCGTTTGCAGTATCCTGCTTGTGCTCGCCACCAGACGCCTGGTTGATGGTCTTCATGTATTCTTCCAACTCTTGCTTTTCGCGCTCATGGTCCGACTCGGTTGAGATCTTGATGGTCGGGATCGACTGCGAAGACGCATTAGCCGCCGAGTTGATGCCCAGCTGCAACTTTTGCGCAAAAGCAGCAGGCTGCAGCTCGCTACTATCCATCTCGTCCTCGCTCTGGGCGGCCTCATCATCTGCCTCGGTGTCTCCGTCTTTGGCGGCTGCAGATTGCGGTGGCGTAGACGACGCAATAGCGGGCGAGTCAGCGGGAGCAACACCGCGAATCGAAGCATCCTCTTCAGCTACCTCTTCCGTTGGCGTTGCAGCCGCTTTCTGGGCCCTGTACTCCTCCTCCATGACAAACACATTGGAACGGTATCTGAGCAGCTCGTCCCAACCAATGGCGCTGACCAGCCGACCGAGCAGCGCATACGCCTTAGCAAACGTACCCCGAAGCGCTGGCGCCGGCAACCGCAACAGCGCCACATCAGCCTCATTATCCCGCGCGCTCTCTTCATCCACCAGTCCGCTCTCTACAATAAACGTCTTGACAGGCAAATGGCTGCGAGCTGGCGTGGGCATCCTGTGCAAATCCCTCTCGTTGTAGGTAAACATCGGGCACGAGTTGAGCGTATACAGCGCCGACTCCCACTCTCCCAGATCAATATAGCATTCCGTGAGCTTGGCCCAAGTGACAAACTCGGATGGAGCACAGTTGACAGCCTGCTTAGCCACCTTGAGCGCCCATTCGTACTTTGCCTTGGATCGCAAAAAGTCGACCTGGGCATGCAGAAGCGCATACGACTGAGGCGTCTCCCTGATCGCGCTGTGCATCACCTGAACCGCCTTGATCTCCTCGTTCATGCCAATGTACGATTGCGCGACAAGCGCGGCGACTTCCGGCTCTCTAGCCCACAGCTTTTCAAAAAGATTGACGGCCTGCTCGTACCTCGACGCCTCGCCAAAGTACTTCAGAATGCCCGCAGTAAGATGATTCGAAACCACGGTTGCGACCTGAATCTCCGGATCTGAACCCAGCTGCCACCCCTTAAAAAACAGATTCTCCGCCGCCTGCAAAAAACGATGCTCAGCATCCGGACTTGCGATGGGGTCCAACTTGCGATACCCTGCGAGACGATAATTGGCATCATCCGCATACAGAATCGCACGAAGCAGCGCCGAAAGATACACTTCCTGCCACATCTCGGCTGTAGTCTCGTGGCGCTCTCCGCGCAGATCCACCACATACGCGTCGACGCTACCCGGGATGCGCACTTCCACGCGCACATCCACGCGGGAAAAGGCATTAAAGCAGCAATACGCGCCGCTCTTGAGCTTGTACGCCGCTTTGCTCGAAAAAAAGCCCGGATTCTGATCCAGCTCGTAGGTAAGGCTATTGATATACGCGGCGAGCGCAGCCGACGACGACGCATCCACACCTGAAACATAATGATAAGACCCAATGTCGCGCGCCCTGCTGCTGGCACCCGTAGACTTGATCACATGCACCAGATCGGGCGGTCCCAGCTCTCGAAACGACGCCAACGTCTCCGTTCGCGAAAGCAGCGACTCGCCAAGCTCGACCTCGAAAAACTCGGGCTGAGACAGAAATGTGTCGCCCATGGTGTGGATGGTTGCTGTCGTTTGCTGCAAAGTAATGTGTGAGCTGGCGATATGTTAAGAGCGATCGCGAGGGCACGTCGTGGTGATGTGGTGAGATCGAGCCAGCGAGACGAGACGTAAGGAAGGATGGTCAACCAGCCGGTGCGACGACTTGAGCTTGGCCTCTTGGCAGAGCGCAGCTTTGGGTTTCCAGATCTCGAAAGGTGGTGGAGAGTAAGGGATGACGGTGGTGTTGGCAGAGAGAGAGAGAGAGAGAGAGTCCAACTGACCGAAGAAGCAATGAGAGTGTGGGAGTTGGCCTGACCCGGCTTGGCTTCTGCTTCTACACCGCACATCACGCAGCGTGGAAACGGGCCTGGCCAGATCAGATCTCTCCCTCTCCCTCTCCCTCTCTCCCTCTCTCCCTCTCTCTCCGACACAGGCTGGCTGGTGCGTGGCCGATTGGACAGCTGGCGCCGAATCCCATCCCAATTCCAATTCCAATTCCAAATCCCAGTTCTTCTCGGCATCGCATTATTCCAACTCGAAACCTGTTAGACTTTGCCCAACTTGCGGCACGCGATGTGTCACCCGACCAAGCTTGCGACATTTTTGCGTTCGCAAAGCACACCCACACTTCAACCTAACCCACTCACTCCATCCCCAACCCCTGCACGTGTGTCCTTCGCATCGTTTTGACCACCATCCACCATCCATCAACCTCACCCCATCCCCCACCTGCCATAATGTCCTGCAACATCCTCTCTTCTCTCCTCCGCAATGCCATTGCTGCTCCCATGCGCACATTTTCCACCTCCGCCCCCTCCCGCGTCACTCTGCAACAAACCCTCCGTGGTGCACGCAAACCCCACCGTCCCCCCGTCAACAAAGTGCCCGCTCTCGAATCCAAACCCTTCGTCAAAGGCGTCTGCAGCAAGATCTTCACCACCAAGCCCAAAAAACCCAACTCGGCTATCCGCAAAGTCGCGCGTGTCAAACTCTCCAACGGCCGTTCCATCGCCGCCTACATCCCCGGCGAAGGCCACAATCTCCAAGAACACTCGGTTGTACTGGTAAGAGGTGGTCGTGTACAGGATTGCCCAGGTATCCGCTACCATTTGGTTAGAGGCGCGCTGGATCTGGCGGGTGTAGCGGGGAGGCAGACTGCCAGGTCAAAGTACGGCGCAAAAATGCCTAAGGCTGCTCCTTGATCACACTGGACTGCACTACTTTTAATCGACGGTTTGGAGTTCAACTTACTATCGTAGAGACGCTTCGGAGCTGCTTCTATCAAGAAAAAAAAATATCTTAGAGTCAAGAAGAATCAGGTCGCTGCACCTGATCCACAGATGCACTTCGCTCCTCTCAGCTCTCATTGTACTTCTAGCCTCCCCAACGTGCCGCTTCCAGCTCATTCATCTCATACAGCCTTGCAGCACCATTCGCCTGACATTCACTCGCCTTCCATCCACCCGCCTTCCATCTCTTCGCCTTCCATCTCTCACTGCATTCGGCTCTGACATAACGTAGTTACTGTGAAACTGTAGTTTAATACCGTACCGTTAGTGTGAAATCATGTTGACAACCAGAAAGATTGCTCAGCCGTCTGCCGTCAACGCTTTCGAGACTGGGCCAAATTGGGACGAGCTCTACTATAGACGCCTAGTTTGTGTGCCATAGCATTGTGCCAGGCATTCAGCCGATCCACATCCGAGTTGCCCAAGTGCCTTAGCAGGCCTTGGTGGAATGCGACGGTGGAAAGCGACTCGGTACTGCCAAATAGTAACCTAACTTGGTCTTTAGCTGGGTCACTCAGCCCTTGCAAGATGGGTAAGCTAGTCTCGTCCAACCCACTGATGAAGAAATGATGCCGCAACACCATGCTTTCTTGTGCTTGTGCTTGTGCTTGTGCTTGTGCTTGTTCCTGTGCTGAAGTCGTGTTTCCTGCTGGCAAGGGTACTGGGTGGCGCCGCTGTTCATACTTGTGTCCTTGCACCGAAGAGGGACCTCTGAGGTCAAACAAAAGCTCAAGACACTGTTTGCCTAGCGTAGTGTTGCCAAGATGAGGTCCGATCGCTGCTTCCCTGGTCTTCTTGTTGGGCCGGTCGATACGATTCTTGACCTGGATTGCAATGTAGGAGAACTTGGACACATCGACCAGCTGCTCACCTATTGGAGGTTCGCCCCTCTCGTCAGATTCGTAGACAGGGATCAGGAGGTCCCAGTCGGACTGATTCGAGATTCCTTGAGCCCCAGCGTGACGAAACCAGAGATCGAGCAGCAGCGTGGTATCCATCGCTTCAATGTTGCTCACCCGTTCCTCCAGAGTAACGACATGCTTGAAATTGATCCATGCGCGTTCAGCCCAATGTTGCCACATCTGGATTGGATCGGCAGAGCTCCTCCCATCCTGGTCGACCTCCATGTCATGCTCGCCTTGGCGAGTGTTTGCAGATCCTGCGACCACGAATCTTGACCCTATGAGCGTTTCGAGCCATTCGCGCACAGTGACAAGGCCCACAACAGCCTTGTCTGACGACCCTGGAATCCCTACTTGCAGTTCGGGAGGGAGCAGATCGGATGCATACCTTTGATTGGCAGCTAGGTCTGTGGCCATAGTACATAGCAGTACAACGCCTTGCTCACCTTGCGCACCCATATTGATTCCGAGCGGCGTTCTAGCAAGCACAATGGCTTGGATGACTAGGGACCATTTTGCTGCAGTCTCGTTGCGACCAAGACGGAAGAACCAAGCGGTAGCTACACTGAGCGGTGGCTCGCTAGGTGTGCTTGTAATGATGGTGTCCGAATCAGAGCAGATGCTCCCGACGTAACGCATATGGTATCCAATTTGCTGATTGATGAAATTGTACACCGGTTGTGGACCTGTATTGCTCGTCAGCTCAAGGTTGAGGCGTCGAGAAGCAAGGGCAAGCAGATTCTGATTGACCTCATCCTCGATCTTGGTAGGAATATAAGACTTGCTTGGCCACTTCCAGTCGCCAGGATAGACAAGTTTGGTAAGAATGAGGTTGGGATCAAGCAGGCCATCTGCACCGTGATAGGACGCATCATTCCACAGAGGTCTTCCCAGCTTGCGCAGGTGGAGATTGAGATCACGCAGCATGTACGGATTGGTGGTGCTATAAAGACGCTGGCGCATATCACTGGTCAGGTTGACATCGAGCGGCATGGTGGAAAAAGGATGGCTGAGTTGGTGAGTGTTGTCAGAGTCCATGCGTCGTGAAGCCTCACGAGCAACATTGCCAGTGATAGGTGCAAGGTCGGAATTGGTATCGATAAGGAGAATCCAGGTGGATCTAGGTGATGCATAAGACCATACACGACGGATGACTGGGAGGAGCTGGGTCACAGTTCCACACTCGTCCAGTGCAAGAAAGTGAAAGGCTTGATGAGCAGGCTTGGGAGCTGACAGCTCAAGCAAGGCGAGGCGAGGAAAGAGATGTTTGTAGATGGCTGCGATGAACACGTTTTCTTCCGACACTTTGCTTCCCAGCTCCTTACATACATCCTCATAAAGAACTTCGGCTGCCTCACCAATATGGGTGAGCATCTCTGTGCGGAAGTTGGTTGAGCCAATGGGAGGTGGTGAGTTGGGAGGAGATGTAGCAGCATCTGTGCAAACAGTGGAGGCGCTTCCATCAAGAAAGTCATGGAGATGACTGTTTGCGCACAAGTCTGGCTGCTGGAAATAATCGGTCTTGAGAAAGCCAGAGGTGCGGATGGCGGAGGCAAGAGCAAAGACCACAGTGTTCCAACAGGTTTGGCGGTCGCGAGAGGCACATGAACTGGGTGTTTTGTCCTCAAAGCAGCCACAGGCTTGTTTGAGCTGATCGAGGTAGTATGCAATGCTTTGGCAGTATATTGCAAGCCAGGACATGATGAGGAGATGCGCCTTGTTGTAGTCGGTGTGGTATTCTTCATCCTTGGCTAGCGCTGGTTGTCGTTTGTCTTTCTGCCCCCATTTGGAAAGAAGGCTTAGACAATCTTGAAAGTACGAGTATACAGGCTGATCCTGGGGTGGAAAAGACGTGAGAGGATCATCCAGCTGAGGCCTCAGACAGACAAGCATGCCAGGGCTGATGGTGCTCAGCTCGACACACATTCTTGTCTTGCCAAAGCCAGACGACTGTAAGATTGGTAGAACTTTGCTGTAGTAGGCACGAGCTTGAGGAGGAGAAGCAGCAGCGGCTTGAGACTTGGATTGAATGGTGCCAGGGGTCGGTTGGACTGGAACATTGTTTGACGATGATGAAGGTGATGGTGTAGTGGATGGAAAGAGGTAGTTATGAGCAATGATGTGATCCGCAAGAAGATTGAGGGCAGGACCATGAAAGATGGCGTTGAAGGCATCTTTGGGAGGGGCAGTGATACGTGAGGCAGAACGATGAAGCTGTAGGTGACCAATGCTTTCCAAAACAAGCTCGAGCCCTTGGACACGATCGTCCAGATTGATCTCCTTGGGTGCAAGGAGATCAAGTTGTTGGAGGAGGCGGTAAGGGTCGCGCTGGATAAGTGGATTATCAATGCCACTGGCAAGCCATCCAGGGAGCTTGTGTTGGATCCGTAACACATCCATCCGAAATCTTTGAAAGCAAGGCTCTGTCAAGAAGAGGTCTAAGCATGACTTGCGGCTTTTGTTCGAATTGTTACGGTTAAGTGCCCTTTTTAGGTCACTGAACCATGATTCGACATCATCACCATCAATCTTGCTTGCCCATTCATGAAGAAGGTTTCTAAGATTCTCTTTACGCTCTGGCAATGTTGGAGGCCTTGATGCCACAGTTTTCGAGAAGTTGCAAAGTGGATTGCGGTGGGGTGGTTGGCGTCTCAGACTCTTCCATCATGGTGTAAACAAGTCTTGTTATTAGCTTTAAGTAAAACGGTGGTCACAGATGGTCGTGAATGGGTGGATGTGATGGAGGATGCGTAAATGGGGTCAAGCGGATGAAACTATGTGAGATGCTACTGCTCTGACTCGCGCCATCAGGACTGGTACGAAACGTACCAGTCGAAATGGTGTTAGATTGCGAAACAGTGTTAGATTGCGGGTCAGCGAGGTGGAAGTGGGACGAAACACGCTAGGTCGAGCTCGGATGAGCACGTCGGTCACATGCTGCATTCCTTGACGGTGCTGTATGAATCGTCTATTGCATCCATGGAACGAACGCTAGAGGGTTTGGGGGGGGGGGTAATCTAAAAGTGGTAAAACGCCTTCTATCAACATTGCACTAAGGTTATCCTTCTCCGTCGCCAGGACGCATCAAATCACCGATGGAAAGCTTTGAGCTAGATTCCTCAACTAGTCGATCTTGCCCATGTGCTTGAGCTTTCGCTCGCGCTCGACATCCTCGCGCACAATCTTCTCAATCTCGTACGCGATGCAGCGCACCCACAGATCTCGTTCGATCTTGGATCGCGCGCGCATCGCAATGAATTTGTGCGTCTTGTCATCCAGCGTTGGCACGCTCCAAGCTCCCGCTCCAGCTCCCTCCCCCGCATCGAGTCTATCCGTCGTCGTCGTCGTCGTCGTCGTTGTTGTTGTCGACGCTCGCAGTTCTGACTTGCCGCCCTTTCGTGCCGGGCAGGAAACTGTAGGGTCTGCCGGAATGTTGACCCGCTCAGGACGATAGCGGATCACAAACGTGCAATCTTCGTCATCGTCCACCGAGAACAAGCCATCGGCATACACACGAGGAACGCGATGTCGATTACCACTATTTGATCCGCCGCCGCCAATTCCCGAGATAGCTTGCGCAGCGTCCGACCGTCCATTCTGAAGCATGTCTTCGCTAAGCTTGCCGCTATAGACGTAAGCATCGCGCAGATGGATCACGGTATCCTGTCGACGATGAAAAATGCCATTATTCTGCCTTGCTCGCGCCGTCCTCACGGACCGCACAAGCTTGAAGCACAGCAGGCGACCCGCTATCAAGACGTAATCTCGAGCCTTGAAAGCGCCATAGGTGCTCTTCTTATGGAAGAGACGCCCTGACTTGATGATGTTGCGACAGCCTTCGATGGCGCACCAATTCCAGACGTTGCCCAGAAGCGGCGACAGCATCTGCTCGTCGACGCCTTCAAAGCCATTCGTCCGCGTCTTGCGCCCTTGCAGGTGTTTGTGTAGCTCGCCCATGTCAATGCCCGAGGCGTACATGAGTTCGACCGCGTCCGCTCGCTCCCTACGACGCCAGTACTTGACCAGCTCCGAGATGCGCACGACCCATTCCCTGGCGACAGGAGCGCTGAACGCCTCCAGTCTGAAGACCTTTCCATTGGTCAGCGTGATCTCGATCTGACGTGCTCGACGCACATCGTTGGCATCCTCGGCAAGCTCAAGACCTTCCTGGCCGCCGATATCGTTTTTCGCGTAGTCCTCGTCCTCTCCGTCAGATTCTTCGTCGTCACGCTGAGCAGCCGCCGCATCGTCCTGCAGCTTTTTCAGGTGTGCCGAGCCGCCTCGACTGGGACGGCCGACATCGTCTTCGCCTGGACAGCGTACTGGACCACTGCCGACCGTTTTGACGGTGTGGATGAGCTTGAGATCAATAAACCCATCAGAGCCTCGTATCTGCTCAAACTGCCGGCGCTTCTCAAACGATTGATACGCATCAATCTGCCCTTGGAACTCTTCCTCGGTCTCGGCTGGGTAGCTGATGGCTTCCAACACATTCTGGCGCAGCGTCGCAACATCCTCATCGCGACGTGCGGCCTTATTGGCTCCAACAAATTTGGCCAAGGCGCGAATCAAAGCGTTCCTGTTTGCAGGTGTAGGAGGCTTGGCTGCCCTGCCCTGCGTTGCGCCGCTTGTCCTCGGTACGCGCATATCCATCGCCTCCTGCATCTGCACGGCAAGGTGTCTGTCAGGTGGGAAAGCTCGAGATGTTCGGCAGATGTAAAGATGGCCATCGTACGACGTCAAATAGAGGCGAGTGAGCGCACCCGATACGGGCTTGAGACGCCACAAAAACCCTTCGATTGCTGGGGGCTCGTGCATGTACTGATTAGGTGCGGTCAGTACCGAGGTCGGATAGTGCGCTGCGGCTCGAAGCTCCAGGATCGCGGGATGCTTGTCTCCCCGGAGCAGTGCGCCACAGAGAACAGCCCAATGACGCGGCTCGTTTTCCACCGTCCTTTCGTTGATGACCCAGTCGAGCTCGGTACCTCGTCGCCATGCGAGTTCAAGCCTTAGTCCGCGTTTCTGTGACAGTGCCACAAGATCGCGCCAATGCTCGATGCTGGAGAACAGCTTCCACGTCATCGCAATAATGTTGTCTCGGTTGATCAGCTTGAAGCCCTCTCCCCCATCCTGTGACTGTGCGATGGAGCTGAGTGCGAAGAGACCGCCTTTCTCCGAGCTGATCTGACTAGTCGGCGTACCCTCAGGTGTTGCCCGCTTCACTGGCATAGTCTCGGGGACCGGAATCTTGATTTTGAGACCAAAGGACGGAACATGGACCTCAAGCGATTCGGGGATCAGTCCCCCAAGCTCTCTCCACAGCTCCCACATCCAATCCGCTGCGGCCGATCGAGCTCGACAGTCGAACAATACGATATCAGTGCCCTGCCTACGCAGATGGATGCCCCTTTTAGGGTGCTGATGAGCAAACCTCTTCCATGGTTGGAAAGTCAGGCAGAAGATGCGATCGATAGGCGAGTAGAGCGACACGAATGTGGTGCCACGCGAAAGAGGAATGGTGGTGTGCAGCTTGAGTCGATCTCCATGGCCGATCAGCTTGTTGGTGAGGGACGGGTCGGTCCAGAGCTCGAGCTTGCCCATTCTAAAGACAACGATAAACTCGCGCCATCCCTCTTCTCGGACTGGATACTTGCGCGCCTGCAGCTCGTCAAAGTCATTGGGAAGATCTTCGTGCGGTGTCCATGCAATCTTAACGAGCATGCGGTCCTTTTTCAGAACACTGCGGCGTGTGATGATGATGCCTTCTTTGTCGTGCGCCCCATGCGCCGGGTGAGCCCCATCAGTGGATTTCGAAGGCTGGATGACATTCGGTTGGGGCCTGGCAAGCACCTCTTCAGGAGGTCGCGGCCGTGAATCGCCAGGCGAAGTGCCGGTCGGATCCGGCCTCGAGGCCTGATCCTCCTCGGCCTTACCCGCGAAAAGTGAAGCGGTAAAACGTCCCTTGAGAGGCGGACGGATTGATCCAGTATCGAACTTGACCGTCTTCTTGCGCTCAGGATTGCTCGAGAACCCGATGGCCTTTAGCAGACCTGTCGGCATGTGAGCATCTGCATCTCCTCTTCCTTGCTGATCTTCGCTTTCATTTGGAGGCGTCGAGTCGAGAGGAAGCGGGTCCTGCTCGAGCAAACGCCCGACTTGGGGCGAAGCGAGCTCTCGCGTGGGGGTGAGGTTGAGCGGCGAGGCCACTGGCTGAGTGACAACGACATGATCGCTTGCCGTCTCAGGAAGGACATCGGGTCTCTCTCCAAGGTCGCTCTTTCGCCGCAGAAGCTGGTGAACTAGTTCAGGATTGTTGGCCTCGACCGAAGCCGGTGGGGCTGGGTGTGATAAGGCATCGCTCCTTGACATGGTTGGCGAGGTTGCCGATGTCAAGCTGGAAGCGCGAGGCGCATAGCCGTTGGTGTGCGCCGATGGATCAAGAGACGCATGGACGGATTTGGTTGCAGCCAAGGATCTGTCCGACTCGACCAAGCTCGAGGATCTGGCGAGGATCTTGACATCAGAGTCGGCAGGGAGTTTGGCCGATCCATTCTGACCGGAAGTCGACACGGCGGACTCGCGATCAAAACCTTGACTCGGCTCCTCCTTTGCCTTTCCCTTTTGCGATTCGCGCTGGGAAGCCAGGCCATTCCTGAGTTCAAGCGTTCGTGCTTTCAGCCCTGTTCCTAGCTCTCCCGTGAGCAATGACATCTTGGACGCGATCTCACTCCAGCCCTGTCGTGCTTCGATAGTCATCGGCACGGCCTCTTCCGGATGGACTGTCTGAATGGACGCAAAAGATGCATCATCGGTGAGCTTCCTGCGAGCTTGCTCTGTGCTGCCAGTCTTCCGTTTGTTCCGGTCGTTGGCGCGAGGCGGAGTTGTGTTGAGCGTACGATCTGTCGGCTTTTTTGCAGAGCCGCGATCAGCATTTGCTTGTGCGTCTGAGGCCTTGTCGTCCGAAATGTCTTGGGCCTCTTGTGCGAGCAGCGTGATGACTCCGTCTGGACTTTGTTTGAGGCGTTCGACTTTAGCAGGGTATCCCTCAGCCTGCTTCTGATCGACCGCAGTCGCTTGTCCAGTCGAGCCAGCACCAACAATACTTGCCGCTGCCTGACTGGTGAGGTCCTGAGCCTCTCCACATGAGCATGGATGCGACTTTGCGAGCTCATCGCGGCGCGCATGTAGAATGTCCCAGAAGCGCTTCCCTACCTGGAAACTCTCGCCAACCCACTTGGTTCCACCAGCACTAGTACCTACGGCGCCCGGCAGCACTCCCTGCACTCGAGTTGATGAGGCAGAGTCGGCGATGGAAGCTTCAGTGCCACTTGCCGAGATGCGGCGTGACGGGTTTCGATACAAGGACGCATAGCTGGTGGATCGACCAGGACGACGCCGACGTACTGCAAAAGGTGAAGAAGCCTTGCGCGATCGCGCAGGAGAGGGTGAGTCAAATGCGAAGGGATCGCGAACGGAGTCCGTCCGTGTTGGGCCAAGCCTTGTGCCTGGACTGCGGTTCTGGATCGAGTCAGTGCGCTTGGGAATTCTTCGAAGGCTTC
The DNA here is from genome assembly GCA_928869825.1 of Ustilago lituana. Classification (NCBI taxonomy): domain Eukaryota; kingdom Fungi; phylum Basidiomycota; class Ustilaginomycetes; order Ustilaginales; family Ustilaginaceae; genus Ustilago; species Ustilago lituana. Next base: position 259,266 of record CAKMYA010000029.1, read on the forward strand.
CACCGGCGAGGAACCTACGCGCCAGAGTCGAGGCGGCACCAGCAGAGGCTCCGAAGGTGCCTTCGGTTGCGACGCTTCCTATGGTGTTGAATGTGCCCGCAGTGGACGCTCTGCTCATTCTACTCTGGCGCGAAAGCTCGCGATTGTGAACGACGGAACGAGGCAGATGAAGGCCTGAAGGACCTGTGACACTTCGAGGAAATAAAGCGGCGCTTGGTTCTCGGCTCGGCTCCCGGCTGAATGTTAAAGATCTCTTGGTGGGGAAACCTCGACCAACCGCATGGCGTGACGATCTGGTCGGGTCCACAGGGCTCTCTGCCACCTCTGTGTATGACTGGGTCTCTGCCAGCGTGGTGGACCCATTCGGGAGCGTCTCTGGGGCCGAATCAACGCCAGCAGCACTGTCCGACTGCCCCCCTGCCGGATGTAGAAGGCCTCCGCGCTGTGGGTTGACAGATGCGGTCTGCTGCGTTGTCGATGCATGCGCCTCCGATCCGCTCGAAAACGATGTCTTCGGCTTCAAAAAGGGACCGAAGGCGTCACTACGGATCTCGTCGCCTTTGCGAATGATGGTAGTCTCGTTGCTGCTATTTTGGGCACGACGCTCGTGCTCAGGGAGCGGTTCTTGAGCGGAACGTGTCGGACCATTGGGATGCGACCCTTTACTATCTGGATCGAAACCGAGGATGGGCTTCTTACTGGGCTCGCTTGGCGAATGAATACGACGAAAAGTGCCGGGATCATCGATAGCCTCTTCGATCTGATCAAGGGGCAGATCGAGGATGGGCAAGGCAAGCGAGGCAGGATCGGGTGGTGAAGAATTCACCGAGGCAGATGCTTTTGAGCCCTCCGAGCCTATCCTGCGCTGCTGACGGAGAGCTGCGACGCGGAGATTCTCTGCACTTCGGTTGTTGGTGGCGCTTTTCTCCTTAGAAACAGCACCGGGGACATCGGTGTAGGCGCGAGCAAAAGGAACGCCTTGAGCAGGAGACTTGAGGATGGAAGTGGGCGGCCGAAGCGATGAGGCACTCGCTGTGGCTGTGCCTGCAGCTGTTGGGAAGGATTGGTTGTTCTTTCTCGAGAGAAGTCCGAGCTTCCTTTTGCTAGGGCTGGCGGAGCGGGAAGCAGAGGAAGAGGCATCCGTAGCGGTGGCTGGGCGGACGTCAAAGATTGTCTGACCTCGTTGAGCGGTTTCCGAGTCGCTGAGAGCGGAGCGCGGCATTGATTGTGCGCTAACAAAGGAAGCATTGGAGAGCACCGAGGCGGAAGATGGGTCTCGAGCAACAACACGTGGACGCGGCGGCGGGAGCGGAGTCGGCCTCGTGGGCGTGATGGGAGAGGAAAGCGGAGAGCGTGCATGATGCTGCTGGATGGCCTGTTGCTCGGAGGGCCTGGATTCGTTGAAGGAAAATGTCCAGGTATGCTTTTGAGGGATCTCATTGGAAGATTGCTGCTGCGTCGTAGACGATGCATAATCTGCAGCCCTGACGCCGTGGATGTCAGTTTGGGAGGATTGAGGTTGTTCTGACTCCTGCGGCTGCTGCGTTGCGGGTGTAGGTGAATCGTACGCCCCATCTTCGACAATCGCCTTTGCGATGGCTTTGGCGGCTGATGCTGGAACGGGAAGCGGACCTATGTAGCGGCGAATGAGGACGTGATCGGCGGGGGTGACGAGCGGGGTGGAATGGGCGGAATCATTGGTGGATACACTCGCTGCGGAGCATGAATGCTGAAGCACAGGCTGACACTTGAGACAGCGTGGTTTTGATGGCGGGAATTGGACGGGAGAGTCGGAAGTGGTGGTATTCGCCCGATGTGGCCGCGAAGAGGAGGCTGCATTTTGGGAATGAGATGGTAGTCGCGGTGACTCGAAAGCCTGAGTCAAGCCTGGCCGCTGCGAACTAGACATAACCATCCTCGAAGAGTGCGGCTTGGGAGCAGCAAGGATCGCTCAAAGGGCTCGTCGAGGTGGTCCGCAATTAGGATAGGGCTCTGGTGTGAGGAGAGACGCCGACCAATTCAATTGAGCAAGACGATCATGTTGACTGGGACGCTCGAGTGACGTGGAAGTCGACTTTCGCAGCAATGGATGGGGCAGACAGCGAATGACTGCACAAGACGATGCCAAGCTGAAGCTAGCGGTGACAATGGTAGTGGTCGGGAGGCAAGGTCAGAGGTGGCAGTGCACCCGACGAGGTGCAGCAGAACTGAGCATGTAACTGTGTGGGGGATGAAGCGGGAGTGAATGTGAATGTAACAAGCAGGAAGCATCCCAAGATCTTTGTTTCAAACAGTGCGCTGTTTTGGGTTGAAAGCAGGCAGTAATCCCACATGAGAACAAGCAGCGGCGATTCCGATGTTCAAGGGTTCAGTGTGTCGAATGCATGCAATCGTTTCCGAATCAGGGGCTTCTGCGCCGCCCAAATACAGCCAAAATCACCTCTTCTCTTCAGTCACAGTGCCGAGGCTGCATGTTGTTCTCTCCACTTGACCGAGACCTACAGAACACAGTAAAATCACACATCACGTTCCATCGCTAGGACCCTAAGTTATGGACGAACTTTCCACGATTCCTATCAAAGTCGGTGCTCGAATGGTCCGAGAAAGAGTAACTGTTCGTGTCCGTGATTAGCGTCATGATACTTGACTACTTTGCATCTAACCCGACTTCCGTACTCACACTGTTGTCGCTTCGGTTCGCTCTTTGAATGAACTGTCGAGATCGCCGCGCTGCGACTGTTTCAGTGTTGCGGCTCGCTCAAGCTGGCGTTGATCGGCTATACAGCCTCTATACATCACTTGTGCTGTGTTTGAGCCCTCCTCGTGGCTGTTGTAACTCCTTCTTGGCTTCTAGTCGTTGCAACTGCTTGCGAGCCAGGGCAAGCACTGTCCTGAGTCCCAGCAAGACGCCATGATCTGGTCCTTGGCCTGGCACAATGGTTGCGTGGCCGAAATCAATCAAGCGCACCTGTGCTTTTCCCTGCACTCCATCGCTCATGTCTGCTAGGCTTTGGCCGAGTCGGTTCGGCTCTCCTTCATAAACCAGCAGTAGCGAAGCACCTCGCATTCGCACTTCCAGCTTTGTGAAAACGTCGTGCATCTCCTCTAGGTCCTTTATGATATGATCGCGCAGCATTCGCTCTACCAGATCTTCCGGCAAGCTGGAAAGGCGATACTGACGCACTGCAGCGACAACATTGGCGTCATCTTTTGTCGAAGCTTTTGAAGGCAAGCTGGTCTCTGCGAACAACTTTTCGACTTGATCTGCATCACCCTCTTCCGGGCACGCCAAAAGCATTCGCATTCCCAAGTCCAGATGTTCGGGCTTGATCGTCTTGCCAAATGTCTTGGGCATGCGGTGGTAGCTCTTCGTCCGCGTATCATACGTCTGACAAGCATCAACGGACGAGGGCGCCAGGTCAACCTTTCGATTCCACCTGAATCCGCTGACTGTGTGGTACGTACCTGCCATCCCGTCAATCGAATGCCATGGGAGCTACTCGTCGTGCTGGCAGCCGCCTTCTCCATCCTTTGCCTTTTCTCTTCGCTTGCATTTTCGTCCCACAGCTGTGTGCCCAGCTTGATATCGCATACATTCGGCTTGTCGTATGCAAACGTCAGGTTCTCCAGCACGATTCGTGGAGAGCTGCTAGCCTCGTGCACAGGTCCCGCCGATCCCGATTGGCATCCACGGTATTGCTCCCAGCTTCCATGGAATTCTGGCATCGCTTTGAGTAGCCTACCCAGCAGTTCGACTTGCTGTGCACTCAAGTTGCTTGACCCGGCTACTGCCTGCTGGACTTGGTCGTAAAATTGAAGCTCGCGCGCCAAGCAATTTTTGACCACCAGCCGGCCTCCTTCCAAGCTCTGCACACCATCAGCGTGGCCAGCAACCTGATTGGCTAAGGGAACGAGAGAAGGGCCTTGGGTGGTTGGATCCGCCATCTTGCTCGTACCTGGCTGGCAGACGTGGCAGGCAGGGGTCAGAAGACAAGAGGTGCAAGGGCAGCAAGCGGTTGAACAGTGCCGAGGCTTATGCGGTTTGCATGCGCTTTTTGACTTTGTTGGCTTTGGACCCGAGCGCTTCTCCGGGGCGTGTCGCTTTCGCTCAGCAACCGCGATTCGAGCCGAGCCTTGCTTGTCCTCCACTCGAGATTCAGGGTTTGCATTTCTAGAAAGCAAACCCTCGGATTCGGTCTGATGACCGCACAGTCACAGAGTGCTCAGTTCCACCTTGCACACCTTCCACGTACAACCCACGCTCAACCGTCCATCCATCTGTTCCGCATCAAACTCACTCACAACCCAGCCCAGCCCAGCCCAGCCCAGCCATGGCGGTCATCCAAGAAGCATACATCTCTGAAGAGATCCACGAGCTCAAAGCCGAGGCCAACCGCAAATTTGCTGCCAAAGACTACGATTCGGCTCTATCCACCTACCTCGACATACTCGCAAAGCTGCCACCGCGCAAAACCACTGCCACTACAGCTGAAGATAGCGAAGCGGCAGAAACCGCAACGTCAGACTCATCATTACCTGCAGACAGGGCAAAGGAGGCCGAAGAGTCCATTGCAACAACCCATCCGCCCCAACCCGAGCCTGAGCCTGAGTCCGAGGCAGAGAAGCAGAAGCAGGAGCAGATCCGACTCTTCCGCTCCGTCATCTACGCCAATATCGCCGCAACCCATCTCCGCCTCTCCCAACACCATGATGCGGTTAAAGCTTGCAACCAATCCCTCCTCGACCAACCCAACTACGTCAAAGCGTTGTACCGCCGCGCACAGGCCAACCAACACATCGCCGGATGGTCCGGCCTCTCTTCCTCTCTCCAAGACTACCAAACCCTCCTAACCCTCCCTGATCTACCGCCCTCCACAAGATCACAGGTGCAGCAGACGATAAAGAGGTTAGAGCCCAGAGTAAAGGATGCAGCGGAGAAAGAGAAGGATGAAATGATTCAGAAACTTAAGGGATTGGGAGATAGTATATTGGGCAACTTTGGGTTGAGCACGAATAACTTTAAGTTCACACAGCAGCCGGGAGGAGGCTATTCGATGAATTTCGTGCGTTGATCAACATGCTCAACGCTCTCGAATAATCAGAACCGTCGTCTCATCGCATCATCCTGTATTTGTACTCGACGCCTCTACTGCATCAGTCATCCACACATCCTTGGTCTATACGCGGGTTACGATCAGTTTGAGCTTCGTCCCCTCTGGAGACATCGCTGGGGCAAAAAAGTTACTTGTTCATGAGTGCCTTCATCCGCTCCTCTGCCGCCCTGGCCCGCTTCTCCCTCTCAATCCTTGCCCTCATTTCGGGCGACAATCCCTGCTGCTCATCCCTCTGCTGCAGCAAAACCCTCGGCGCAGTGTTATTGCCTCCCAACCGGTTTGTGGTGTGGTGCGAGCTCTTTTCCTCCTTTTTCTCCGCCTCTTGCGAAGGTGGTTCTGGCGAAGGGGCGGAAGAAGCCTTTTCAGCGGCCTTGTTCGCCCGTTCCCGCGCTTTCTCGCGCATCGCTGCGCGTCTGTCTTTCTGCTTCGCCGAGGCGATATCTTGCATCTCCTCTGTCAGCGCACTTGGCACTCGTGCTCCGCCAGTAGACATTCCGCCCCAGTCGAAGCGATCTGGGCGCTCGGCCATCATACGGCGAAAGACATTGCGCGCTTCCTTGGTGCTGCACAGATCGTATGCTGTGCGATGAGGCTGCTCTGCAGCAATCTCGGATTCTTGCGATGCGGCGGTGGAGGGACCGTTGAGCCGCTTTCGAAGCTCGCCGAGGCGCTCGGTGGGGAGTGTTGGATCCGCGTGTTTCTCTTCCAGCAGGTAGCGTATAACACCTTCGCTCCCGGCCTCGGATGCCAATTGCAGGATCGTAGCTGGAATCAACCTCGACGCAGGAGCGGACGTGCCTGCCTCGTTCGCTTCCTGTTCCAGCAGCCAAACAGGAAGACGAGCATCGATCTCGCCGCCCAACATCTCCTGCTCGTTCTTGCTCAGGAACGTGATGAGCGCCTCGGTCCTATTCTTGCGCACCATCTCAACCAGTCGAGTCCACTTGCTCCGCTCTGCCTGCTCTCCTTCCGTCAGGCGGGCCGGCTTGGCGTTCTTCTCTGCCCGACTCCTTTCCAGCGCTGTTGCCCTCTCTCGAGCCTTCTCCTCGCGTCGTTTCGCTTCAGCTTCCTTGCGAGACTTTTGGTTAATCTGTTCGAGCGCCTCCTCTTCCTCGGCAGCGAGCTGCTCGTCCGACTTGTGCTCCACCTTGACCTTGGCAAGCTCGAGGAAGCAGCGCACGGTCTCGCCGATGGTAGGTCGTCGCGTAGGGAAAGGCAGCGAGCCAAGTCGGCCGTCATTGCGCGCCGCTTCGAGTGGGCTGCCCCTGTTGGCCTTTGCGCCTTCCCACGACCAGAGCAAACCGCGAGCTGCTCGAGCTCCCGCTCGAATCCAGATCTTCTCGCTACGCGAGATGAGCTCACGCCAGCCAGGCGAGTCGAGCAAGCCACGCACGTCATCCCCAAGGGCAGCCTCGTTGTATCGACGCAGCTGGGCACCGGCCGACTTTGCGAATCGTCCAGTGGCGTCCTGCGCGGCCTGACCACCTCCCTGCTTGCGTCGAGTCGTGTATCGGTGAAAAGCCTTGTGTGCCAAGAGGATCAAGGATCGATCTTCTCTAGCGGCGTTGGCGCCACCTCGTTGTTTGCTTTGGTAGGTGGTGACATGAGGGTTGAGAGCAATGACGGAAGCTGCGAAGTGGCCACCGCCAAGCAGCAAGACGGTCCACATGCGAAGTGGGGGATCAGCATTAGGGTTGCGACTGATCGTAGATACCGACATGGTCTCGTCGGAAGATCCGCCGTCTTCAGTATCTGAGCCGGACTCTTCGTACTCGTCGCTACTGCCAGCGGCGTCCGACTTGACCGCAGTCGAAAGCCCAGGGATGAAGCCTTCGCCGTCCAAGACGGTCATCATGGTGGCCTTGGCAGCCTCTTGGACCTCCTTGGATTTGATGCGTTTCCCTTTCCATGCGGATTGCTTGGAGCCCTTGCGGGTGATGCGACCAGCCTGCATGGAAGCAATGCAGGCTGCGTACCAGTCAGCAATCGAAGCGGAGGGCGACAGACTCGGTGCTGAGGAGGTGCCTGGGTCTGGGAACACGTTACGGTGGAAACCGAGCTGCGTCTGCGGCAGCTTATCAGCATCGGGCGCAGCTTCCTTGGAGACGAACCACAACAGCGGAGCCCGCAGCTGCAGAGCATCGAACGCATCGGCAGCGTCTCCACCCGCAGAATCGGGCGGCTGATCGGCAGATGGTGGAGTTGCTGCTTGCAGCGTCGTCCGTGCCAAGATTTTTGTAACGATATCCGTCTTGACTGCGCCGGACCGTGAGGGCTGAGCGTCCTCGTCAGACTCGAGTTCACTGGCGCTTTCCACCTCTTCGGAAAGTCGCTCGAAAGCCTGTTCCGAGACTAGGAGAGATCCATTCTGGACGTTGAGCTGCACGTTGTATCGATGCCAATCGGATCGGAAGTGGGCGCGCTGCGCTGTAACTGACGCAAAAGGTGGGCACCCTGGGCAGAGAGAGCATGGGGGGACGCGGAGGTGAGACGGATTGCGGATCTGACCTGCATCGTCCGATTGCGATTCTTGAGAATCCGTTGGCTGCGATGATGCGTTTCCCGAGGCGAGCAGCTGAGACGCTTCCGACTCTTCTATGCGGGAGCGAAGCCTGAGGGTGTGGTGCAGCGATGGGGGTAGATCGAAAGCATACAATGGTTTTGAAAGAGCAGGATGCTTCGAGGGCCGTGTGTTCTCGTCTCTCGACGCCGACACCGAGTCGGCTTGCGACATGCTTTTTCGCAACTGGCTCGTTGGAAGCGAAGGAGGAGAATACGCTTTGCGGCTTGACAGAAACTCGCACCCGGCCTGTTGATGAGGATGGGCCGATGCAAGTGCTTTCGCTGTGCCGCACAGGCGGGTCGGGATGCGTGGAAAGTATATGATTGCAAGAGGACAGGACACGACCTTCCGTTCTGCAACTAGTGCAAGTGTGTGTAGACGGGGGTTGGAGGAGCGAAGACGACGTTGGCTCACCTCACTGTGTTTGTTCTTGACGAGGAGCTGAGGTTGGTTGCTTCGACTCAGCTATGACAGTTTGACGCACACGACAAAGCGCTTCGACCGTTCATTCTTCCAAAAATCACAAACGTGACGTCTGAGCTGCGTCGAGGCTGCGACCGGGAAAACTGAGCCAAAGCAATCGTAATGACTTTTCCCCGATCGAAGGTAAGACCCGATTTCCGAGTTGATTTGAATCCAACTCGAGGATTGGCCATGTGAGCAGACAACCAACCCCGCGAATGGTCGCTGTAGAAACGGTCACACCTCTTTAGCTCTCATCGACCACATAATCTTCATCAGAGCTTCTGCGACTCATCAACCAGCATCAGTCGCACCTCTGCGTCATCACTACCACGTGTCTGCACAGCATCCACCGGAAATCAAGAAGACTCGCGATAAGGAAAAGCACCCCTCTCCGATTGCTCAGCATGACAGTAACAAACGAACAGGTAAGTCGCTATACAAATCCAGTAGTTCAAACGGGGCAGCGGTACAAGGACTGGACGGCTCTGACTTTTTGGAAATGCTACGTACCACTCCGACTGTCCGTATTTTGCGCTCGCAGTTCCTCGCGGAGCTGACCAAGCTCTTCGAACAGAGCACCTCCAAGCACTCCGTCTACGTAACCTCGAAGAAAGCGTCAGCATCGGCAGTCAAAGACGATGACGTCGACATGGCGCCCTCATCCTCATCAGGACTCACAGACGCTATTCTTTTCCGAGCAACCAATGGCGTATCAGGGAGCGGCAAGGTCAAAATTAGCACGCTGGTGCCCGCCTCCAGGCTGGCCACTTTTCAGAGCGCTTATCTGCCATTGCTAAGGACGCACCTCTCGAACGGGCTGAGGAAGCGTGACAAGGCCAAGGAGAGAAAGATGGACAAGGCCAGGGAACAGAGCCGTAAGAAGCTGGTGCAAGTGGTGGATGGCAAGGAGAAAATCATCACCAACAAGATTGGCAGCAAACGAGGGGCTGGACGACGCAAGCGACAACGCGCACTCAAGAAGGGTCTTGTCCTGCGCAAGGAAAAGGCTAAGGAAGCCAAGCGAAAGGCGCAGACGGCCAAGGTAGCATCATGAATATCGACCTCGGCAACTCATGTTCGGTCTCGGTCTCGGTCTCGATCTCGATCTCGATCCGTCCGTTCTCGCGCTTTCCACAGTCACGGCAACACTGCTTAAGCAATTGTACACTATCCCACCCCTGGCCAAATCACCTATCAGCTACACCCGACAGATCTTTCTTGGTGCATTGCTTCCCGATGCGCTTGGCTGAGTCTGCTTTTGACAGGACCTCGGGATGATCCGACAGTGCTCCGCCCAGCCGTGCTTGCGCTGTTGGTTGGCACTTGCGTGTCTGCGCCGGCTACAGACGTGAGATTTGTCGGCCGAGTTCTCCACATCGCAAGCGGCTGGTCGTGCCCAGCTTCTGAGAGAGATCACACCAAGAATGACATGGTATCTAGCCATGATGAGAGTGTGCCATTAGCAGAGTGAAGCTTAGAAACGATGAGCCAGAGTATGTTATGCGTGCATTGCGAGGATTTCACTGGTAACAAAATTGCTGGGAATTTACTGCGTGAATTGGCTCTCGAACCGACAGCCAGCCAGCTGAATCGCGTTGGATGAGCAGCAGCGATGCTTTCAAGGCATCAGCAACCTCAGCCGACATTGAACCCTTGCTGGTTTTCTCGTCGTTCCTTGATCCTCAACCTCACCACTGCATTTTCAGCATCACGGGATTCCTGCACCCGCTTGCTTCTCCCTATCGCCATCGCTGCCGCCATCGCTGGAGCAGGCAAGTTGCTTGGCACTCTGCATTATTCGCCTCCACATACAGGTCTGCTCGACGCTCTCACCTTTAGCCAGAACGAAACATCTTATGTTCGTGCGCTCCTCTCGTCGACGGCCATGAGCTCGTCACGCAAGCCGTTTCCCTCTGGCGCCGCGCCTGAAGATGACGACGACGAATGGGAATCTATGCCGGTAGAGACAGCTCAGACCTCCATAGCATCCATACCCGTCAGTGCCTACTCAAACCCTTACGATCTCCCGTACGGCGATGAAGACGAGGACGATTCCGACCCAGACGATCCGCGTAGATTTCGCTCGCTGCCTTCGCGATCAACTGCCCGCAATCAGCCCAACCGCTCCGCCAGCGCCACGCACAAACGCTCTCACGCCAAGTCCCAGTATCTGAAAGACAATGCTGCTTCCACATCCACCTCGACAGCTTCACGCTCCAACAACGCTGCAACAAATGCCACTGGAAAGCATCTCGACATTGACGATGCCAGAGGGTATGACTGGCGATCGAAACCCGCCAACAATGGCAAGGATGATGATGATGATGGCAGCGACGGCGAGAAAGGTTACACTCAGCTCAGGCTCGACGAGGACGAAGAGGCCGAACAACTCCATGCTGCAACCGAATACCTCTTCCAGGATGGCAGCCGCCACGACCCATACGGCGACAACACCACTGCCACCCCCCTCAACCAGATGAAGACCACCAAACAGCTCCTTTCCGAAGGTCAGAAGATTGCCTACGTCGGCCTCTGCAGCTTGATAGCTTCCGAGATGGTCCGTCAGATTCGCAGAGTGCCAGGCAAAAACCTCGACGGCGCAAAGCAAAGCATCGAGGGCTGGAAAGTCAAGGTCATGACTCGTCTCTATCAGCACATGGACATTGAGAGCTCAGAGCAGCGCATGATCGAATCCCTGGCAGAACACGGCGTTCTCGCGACCGATCTCGCACCTTCTCTCATCACTACTCAGACCATCGACAATCCTGACTTTGATCCCGAAGCGCTCAGAGAGAAGAAAGAGGAAGAGGAGGAGCTGAAACAACAGCGCTTGCTCGAGGAAGCACGAGCCATTGCGACATCACCTGCAACGGCACAAGCATTGCTCAAAGAGGCCGCCAGCTCATCAACTCCCACGCAACACCAGCCGACCAAGCCAGAGACTATTGATGATCAGAAGCAGCAGGGAACACGTCAGGAGGACGACGAGGACGATGACGGCGATCTGGGCGCTAGCCTGCGGAAGCCTGCAAAGTCTCCGGCTCAGAATGACGCCAAAGCGGAAGCACCGAAAGCCGGCCGCAGAGAAGCTTCTGGGGACGATGAAGGCTTCGACATTGGAATGCAGCTGGAAGCATCAACTGAAGCAAGTCAGCTGGCAAATCGTGGCGAGGGCGCTGAGATTGGTACGGAACACGCACATCCCAACGAGCCATCGCCGGACGACAGCAAAGACTACACCGAGAAAGCTACTGCTGCATCTACATCGTCATGCCCTACCTCCATGGCTTCCACTTCTAATGTCATTGCAGATCCCAACACCGCTTCGCAACTCACCCATGCTGTAGATGCCGTCGACGGTTCCGCAGGAGTCTCCGCGAGGGAAGTGGGACCAGTCTCTGTCACCACCACCCTCGGCCTCACCAAAGAGCCTCAGGCCGTGGAACCGCCGCCTGGTGCGCTCGATGGAGTCACAACAAGCATCAGCAGCGCCGATGCCACCATCACCCTCGATCTGCGCTGGACCGTCCTGTGCGACCTCTTTCTCGTCCTCACGGCTGACAGCGTTTACGATGCACGCTCGCGTGTGCTGCTCGAGCGGGTGGCCTCCTACCTCGGTCTGACATGGATGGACGTCACTCAGTTTGAGAAGCGTGTCACGGATGCGCTCGAAATCGAGGAAGGCGTGGAGAGCCTTAAAGACGACTCGGCCGTCAAGCGACGCATGCTCATGGCTCGCAAGAAACGCATGGTCATGATGGGTCTGGCCACTGTTGGTGGTGGTCTCGTCATTGGTCTTTCTGCTGGTCTGCTAGCACCGGTGATTGGTGCCGGCATGGGCGCCGCGCTGGGTGCTGTCGGTATTGGCGGCACTAGCAGCTTCTTGGGAGGCGTCGGTGGAGCCGCACTCATCACGTCCACGGGTACTGTGGGTGGTATGAGTTTGGCTGGACGCGGCATGAGCCGCCGTACACGCAGCGTCAAGACGTTCGAGTTCAAACCTATCCATAACAACAAACGCGTCAACGCCATCGTCACCGTCCCTGGCTTTATGAGCGGCCCTCAAGACGATGTGAGATTGCCCTTCAGCGTGATCGACAGCGTCATGGGCGATGCTTTCAGCGTCTTGTGGGAACCCGACATGATGCAAGAGATGGGTAACGCTCTCGGCCTCCTCTGGAACGAAACCATCGTACAAGGAGTGCAGCAGGCTCTGGCTTTGACCGTTGCTGGTGCTGGCGCCATGCTGACCGCACTAGCGTGGCCGCTGTGGCTCACCAAGCTCGGCTATTTGATCGACAATCCCTGGTCAAATGCCCTGGACCGGGCTCAAGCCGCAGGCCTCATATTGGCAGACACGCTCTCAAAACGACAGCTCGGCGTTCGTCCTATCACTTTGGTAGGCTACAGTTTGGGCGCGCGAGTCATCTTTTACGCGCTAGTGGAGCTCAGCCGCATTAAAGCGTACGGCATCGTGCAGAACGTCTACATCATGGGAGCCCCCGTCACGGCCAAGGACGAGACGTGGAAGGAAGCGAGAAGCGTCGTGTCGGGCCGATTTGTCAGCGCCTTCTCCCGCACCGACTGGATCCTCGGGTACTTGCACCGCGCAGCTTCCGGTGGTCTGCGCAGCATCGCTGGACTGCATCCCGTCGAAAGGGTGCAAGACATTGAGAACGTCGATGTCACCCATGTGGTGCCGGGTCATCTAGGCTATCGACCGCTCATGCCGCTGGTTCTCGGCGAGCTCGGCTTCCGAACAACAGCAGACTACTTTGACGAGCCCGAGGACCTGAATGCCATCCCAGAGAGGCAAGTGGTGCGCGAAGAAAAGCCATGCGACCTCGAACTCAAGACGGTGTCTACAAAGACTGGCGGCTTTGGCAAGATCTTCCGTCGCAAAGGTACGAGCAGTACGAGCAGTCAGAGTGCGACTCCTGTGCGCTCCAACTCGGCGGCTGGAACAGCGTCAACTACGCCCGCAACGTCCAGTTGTGTTGAATACGATGAATACGAGGACGATGACGATGATTTGCCACCTCGGATTGATCACGACGAGAAGCTGACTGAGGCTGCGCCTGCTGCGGCCAAGCAGGTGCAAGATGAGATTGTCAAGCAGTCCGTCTCGCGCGTTGAAGCAGTGCGAGACGGACATGAAAGCTGTGCGCGCGCACCGACGCCAGAAGCGGATCGACCGAGCAACACCAGTGCCCACTTTGACACCGAGGCGATCCTACGCGAGCTGCGTGAGTCAGGCATCCAGGTCAAGGAGCTGGAAAGCTCTCTGCCTCCTCTACCTCTTGCCGCCGATTCCAAATTCTCAGCAGCTGTTGCTGCTGCGTCCGATGCACCTAGCTCAGGCGACGCTCAAAGCCAGAGGGATCCGTTCTCTGCTTCGAACGCAAGACCGACGACAGAACCAGTCGGGAACGAGGCCAGCACTCCCATGCCCTCTCTTCTCCCCACGCAAGAGATCGGAAGAGCACCAGCGCTGCAAAACGGTGGTGTTTCGCTCACGTTCGCGTCTTGTGACGATGAAGACATTCAGCCGGCGGACGAAGCTGGGCAGTCTAAGCCAACGCGGAATGTCGGACAGCCAAACGAGACAGACCTGAAAAAGTACGGACTGTCATCATCGGCCGCTCAGGATCTCGCAGAACGATTCAAGTCTGGCAATGCTGGCTCTGCCACGCTCGCAACAGCGCTCAGAGACGACACCTGGACACCCCCCGATGAAGCATGGCGACTGACTCGACCTGATACGTCGTACGATGGTTCAATGACAACCAAAAACCCCGTGCATTCACTACCAACCAGCTCATGCTTTGGCTTTGGCTTTGGCAACGCTCTCTTGCCACCTCAAGAACGCTCGTTGGACGCACTAACGACCCCGAGCCTGTCAGCAGGAAGAGGTTGGGACTTTACAAACTCAATCGGTCCAGCTCCTAACACGTCGTCGCACTCGGATCGAACCTTGTTGGATCTCAACACGGCTGCCACACCGTCGCCGTCGGGGGAACGCAATCAGCGGCGGCCTGGAAATGATGGGCTTGGCGGCGAAGATCCGTGGACAGAGAATCCATGGTGAGATTGCGCAATTGCTTATGTCGAGGCGATAACGTAATTACTGTACTAGCGACGCGTCTGTAGTACCGACGCGAATTTAATTTGCTGAGTCCCACCGTAGAGAGTTTTTGGTATGCATCGTACATACAGTACGTGTCATTCAGTTTTTAAAAAATGTCAGATAGTGCAAATTTGAATCATGCTTCTTCACCACCATCATCCACAAGAATCACCATAGAGTCATCAAATCTTGCTCAAACACCACCTTGCAGGATGCCATCAGAAACCCCTGGACACAAGCTACTCACTGATGCTCAGAAAACTGCATGCTTATCATTCAGAACAGCTGGATGGAAGCTCCCAAAGATTGCAAGGCATCTGGACCTCAACTATCACACTATATATCAGTTTTTCAAGTGCTATGATGCCTCTGGCAGCAAGGAGAATGCCTACCACACTCATGGGAACCCAAAGTACAGCCCTCAAGCTATCAGGAACATGGTCAGGAGCACTCAGAAGGATGCACAGAACAGGAGGACACCACTCAGGGAGATAGGCAAGCAAAATGGGGGTATGTCAACTAGCACAGTGGGGAGACAGCTCTGGAAGGCTGGGATCAACTGTTACAAAGCCACCAGAGCTCCCCTGCTCTCCCCTGCTAACAAAGCCAAGAGACTGCAGTTTGCTATGGAGCACAGGAACTGGACACTGGAGGATTGGAAGAAGGTGCTTTGGACAGATGAATCTGCAGTGGAGAAACAGGACAGAAGGCACAGGCATTTGCTTAGGAGACCACAGGAAAAGTATCATCAGGCATGCATTCAGCTTACCACCAGGTCAGGGACAGTCAAAGTGATGGTTTGGGGTAGCTTCATGGGCTTGCAAAAAGGTCCCCTGGTCAGGATGCCATCTGGGAGGATTGACAGCAAGGTATTCATGGATATCATGGAGCAGGAGGTCTTTTGTTGGTTCAAGGGACAGCCAGAGGATACTGTCTGGATGCAGGACAATGCTGCAATCCACAAGAGCACCTACAGTAAGCAGGGGTTTGCATTATATGACATCCAGACCAAGTCATGGCCACCTCAGTCACCAGACCTCAATCCCATTGAGAATCTCTGGGCTTACCTCAAGCACAAGCTCCATCAAAGCTCCCCACACCTTTACCTGCTATCAGGAGGACCAGAAACAGTCAAAGCTGCAATCTTCCAGGCTCTCCTTGAAGCATGGAACACTATAGAGGAGGATTACCTGTCAAAGCTCCTGGAGAGCATGCCTAGGAGGATGGAGGCTGTAATTCAGGCCAATGGTGGCCAAACAAAGTACTGATTTGTAGTACATGCACCCCAGCATCCACAGAAAGCATCCCCAAGAGCATAGCAAAGGTTGTGTTGTGAAGTTTCTTTCAATGTTGATGTATGTTGACAGATATATGTGTCACAAAAAAAGCGATTTTCATTTTTTAAAAACTGAATGACATGTACTGTACATAGCTTGAGCTCAGCAAATGAATCTTACACGACTCGCATGCATGTGTGCATAAGCGAGTAGTGTCTCCTGAGATCGAGATCACTAACACACAATTTACATTAGTGGAGTCATGTATGTACATCCAACCAATCCAAGAGCACAAAGTTGGCTGAAACAGCATGTAAACATAAAGAATGTAACATGTTTGTATATACTTGATTACCAATCATGAGTGGAATGTCCAAGTATAGTCTATGGTGAGCAAGCAAAATGTATGTCCATCGCAATTGACAGTCTGGTGGTAGTACTACCACCATATCTCCTGTACCCTGCACTCTACTACAACCTTATTTATTGTTTATCCGGTGCATCCACTGGCAACTGGAGCCCTCCAATGTGATCATGCAGGTTGAAACTTTGGAAACATCAGCTCACAATGCCATTCTAGAAGCTGCGATGTTCATTACTGCTATGCAATGGAGGCCAGCAACCAACCTGCAGCCTCATGCATATGCAACCATTGTGGCTCAACTCGATGAGACCCACTTCCACACTGACACAGGCTTCACAGTCGAGCAATTCGGAGCCCTCCAACGTGATCATGCAGGTTGAAACTTTGGAAACATCAGCTCATGATGCCATTCTAGAAGCTGCGATGTTCATTACTGCTATGCAATGGAGGCCAGCAACCAACCTGCAGCCTCATGCATATGCAACCATTGTGGCTCAACTCGATGAGACCCACTTCCACACTGACACAGGCTTCACAGTCGAGCAATTCGAAGCAATTCATCTGGCATTGAAGCTTCTGAACCCAGTGCAAACACATGTGCAAGACTGTGTTGATTCAAAGACTGCCTTCTTCATGCTGTGTGCTTGGCTCCAAAACTGCTCCCAACGATCGCTTGAGGGCCAGTACAGGTGGTCCCACAGCAGGATCAGCTGTACAGTACACTTCTTGAGCGATTGGATATACAAGCGCTGGGGTCACCTCCTCGATGTTCAGAGTCCAAGACACAGGCTGGTGTCCCCTTGCAAGCTCGAATACTATGCTGCAGCTGTGGAGCAGCTGATCTCACTACCACACATATGGGGTGCAATTGATGGTACTGTTTGACCAATTGTGAGGCCAATGACTCAAGAAGACCTTGTATATAATGGACACAAGCATACACATGCCCTCAAGTATCAATTCATTTCGGTTCCTGACAGGTTAATCTTCTGCTCTGTACCATTTGCCAGCCAGTGGCACGATTCTCACATTGTAGCCAAGACCAAGCTTGTGGAATGGGCTGAAGATCATGCAAGGAATGAGGCTGGAGAGCGCTTGTACCTGTACAGTGATCAAGCATATGGTGTTTCACATGTGATTCTTACCAAGTTTCATGGAAACATGATATCTTCTCATCAAGAGCACTACAACTTCCTCATGAACAAGTTTTGTGTGCAAGTGGAGTGGATGATCGGTCTCATTCCGGCTCAATGGCCTAGGTTTAGTGTGAAACAGCAACAGAAGACAGGCATGGCACCGATTGGACAGGATTGGATGGTGGGAGTACTGCTGTACAATGCCAAGACATGCATGATTGGCAATCAGATTAGTATATGCATGCATTGTAACCTGCCCACACTCAAGGAGTACTTCTCCAGCATACAGATCAGGAGGATGTGGGTTTCTCCTGATCCAAGCATTGGTGAAAGTGGCATTAATTCACAAGCTTCTGCAGATGGCAAGGAAGAAACAATGGTGGAACATGCACTGTGATTGCTATGTATATACATCATGAGAACTAATAGTAATGCTACTGAAATCCTCCAAAAGTACTTGTGCGAGACTGTGAGCGAGTGCAAGCACTTCAGCATGGTCAGGTAGGAGTACTGACATCAGACAGAACCAAAGTACTGCGATATTGCTGAGCTTGAGGTGAGGATTCCTGGCTGATGGTGGAGAGCGAAGGTTGTATGGATGCAGTTTGTCTAGGCATTGAGGCCTGTGGACCCCCTGCTGTACTGTTTGACCCACTCACAATACCTTGTAGCATGCCCTGAATCGAACTCATCATCGTGTCCATGCTCTGTTGCATCATTGTTTCCATGCGCTGTTGCTGATCCTGGATCATAGTCCGAAGCAATGTTGTTTGCTCCCGCTGCACCTCAGCTTGTACCTGCTGCACCTGCACCTGTACCTGCATGAGCCCAAGCTGTTTGAGCCTGAAGTCTTGCTCAAACTTACAGAATTCCACAGTGTTGGCAGCCAATGCAGCAAATGAGTCTGCAAGTGTTGTATTCCTAGCACACTTCCTAACCTGAGCATCAAATGAGGCATCTCCATCCGATTCCAAAGCTTGAGAATGCATACAAGAGTTGTCTCGATCATGCTGAGTTGACATTGAACATGATACTGGTGTTGATATGATTTCACCAGCGATCTGGGCAAAGTCTTTGTGATCATGCTCAATGTTGGACCCTGATACTGCAAGGTGCCTTTGCTGGCGAGGAGCTCCTTCTGATTTGATGAATTCATCAAGTAGCACCTCATACTCACTTGTGAATTCGATGGTGCCCATGGCTCTGGTGTTGATGTTAACCCTGCTCTTGCGCTGGTCGACCATGTCCTTCCACTTGGCCTTGATACCTCTCTCTCTCCATGTCGGAAGGCCATGCAATACACAGACATGGTTGAACTCTTCGATTGCCTTGTCCCACGCATGCTTCTTGTCTGTGCTAGTGCACATCAGGTTCAGGTTGTGAGCGAGCACAGACTTGATCAGGAACTCCATTGAGCGCAGGTCCCAGTGAGGCTGCCCTGACGATGGCATCAAAGAGTCAAATGATGAATGTATTGATTGTGAGGCTTGTGAGCTAGGTACAGGAGTCAACTGCAGGCATACAGGGGTTGGGGTTGAGAGCCATGGAACTGAGTCTTCACACTGTGTCTCCTTGTTGGTATCATCATTCTCAGCCCTTGTGGTTCTGTCTTGGATGGACACCAGTTGCTCCCTGAGCGGTGATGGCAGTGAATTGAGCTCAAACAGTGTGTTGAGACCTGTGGTCATTGTCACTGTGTGAATGTATGGTATGGTGTGGATATGTATATGAGGTCAGGAATGTGGGGTATGCATGCCAAGGCAAACATTTCATTTCACAGATGCTGACAAACCTACAATTGCATGATCACAACGAGCACTACTAACACCAGCTAACCATCTGAAAATCACTCATATCAGCCATCAGGGTCGATCTACAGCTGGAATAGCTGATAATTGTGTCATGTGGAATTTCAAAAAATTTTCATCTGCAGTCTGTGATCTGAGTCTTGTTAACAAAGTGTGTAATCCACCTCACTACCTTCTGAACCACCACCATCACCACCAACCATACACAGCTTGGCTATGAGCTGTGTATGCTGTTTCAATCTTCACCAAAAACTCTCTCATTTCTGATGTGAGTGGCCTGCATGATCATGTCTGCATTGTTTGCTCCGTTCCTGAGACCCACCAACCCCACATTTCATGATCATCGCTGTACCCATTTGCAACACCATATCTATTCATTTGTGCAATACAACATCGTTTCTACACTTCTGCAAGTCTGAGAATGCCGTGCAACCCTCTTTTGCGATGCTCAGCAGCCTCCTGCACAGCTTCTACAGCAGATCAGGCCGAGAAGGAGCTTTGGCTTTGGCAAGCTGCTGCAGACCTTGGCAATGGAACATATTCCAGCCTCCACCAAGCTGCAGCAGCAAACAGTGTGCCTGAAGCAACACTGCACCACTGACTCAATGGCCATTGGCCGAAGAAGGAAGCTCAAATGCATATGCAGGCACTAATGCTGGTGGCTGAGAATGCCCTCATGGACCATATCTGGTGGTGTGCCTGCAGTGGCTTCCCTCTGACACCAGTGCACATTCAAGACTATGCAAACAACATCTCACATGGTGTTCCTGGTCAGAATGGACCAGTTCCAGTTGGTCATGGTTGGGTACAAGGGTTTCTTCTGCAACACCCATCCCTGTGGTCATGCTGGTCTTGCTGTCTGGAGAATGCATGCATGAAAGGGGCAAACGAGGATGCAATTCGACAATGGTTCACTCACTTTGCTCAGATTCTCAGTGAATACAATGTGGATTCCAGCAACATCTTCAACATGGACAAAACTGGATCCATGTTTGGCCATGGTGTGACTGAGTGAGTACTTGTGCCTGATGGTGACAAAGCTGCTCGATTCAAATCACAGCCAGGTTCTCATGAGATGGCAACAGTGATTGAATGCATTGGGAGTGGCGGTCAGGTACTACTGCCACTCATTATCACCAAAGGCCAAATTCACACAGTTGGAGAGCAGCAGCAAATGGAGAACATTCCATCCACATGGCAGTTCTCGAAGTCTGTCAATGGTTGGACCAACAACAAGCTTGCTGTGCTGTGGGTGGAAAAGGTGTTCGATGCCATCACAAAGCTGTCAGCACCATCAGCATGGTGCCTGCTCATCATTGATGGGCACAGGTCTCATGTGAGTGTTGAGTTTCTGAATGCACTATGGTCTCAATGCATCATACCATTCTGCCTTCTGCCACACTCAACACACATCATGCAGCTGTTGGATGTGTCAGTGTTTGGGCCCCTCACTGCAGCCTACCACCAGCTTATCAACAATGTGGCACACCATGTGGCTGGCAAGATTGACAAAGCACAGTTTGGAACATTCTATGCACAGGCATGTGCATTGGTGTTGATGCAGATGGTGGTGAGGAAGGCCTTCTCAGACTCTGGTATGATGGTTACCCCAGATCCAGAGAAGGTCTTGGCACGACTTCCAGGCCATGTTCCTGCAGTGCCAAGGATTGCTGCACTGCAGGAACAGGCAGACCAGGAGGTTGCCATACCCTGCACAGATGCTGCAGTCAATGCAATGCTCGATTTGCACCATGTGGAAACCGATTCTAGGAACACATGAACACTCAAGCGAGCTCTTCTACAAGCATTTGAGGAGCCTCACGCAATGGTATCGGTATTGCAAGCTGAGAACACTGTGCTAAGAGTACAGGAGGAGAAGAACAGGAAGATTGCGAAGAAGGTGGTGACAAAGCTGAAGACTGGTGATCAGATCGTGCTCTCAAAGGACCGTATGATCAGTCGAGAGTATGCAGAAAAGGAGTTGGTATCAAAGGAGCCCGCAATTGCTCATCGTCAAGAGCAGAAGCGGCAGCAGGAGGAGCGGCAGGTGGTACTACCATCAGCCGCTGCAGCTGATGATGATGACGACACAGACAATGATGGTGACGAGCGGCTTTTGGCATCAACAAACATTCCAGCTCCACCTCCAATGCAACTCTGGCTGGACAATCTCGACGATGGAGAGCCGCTCAGCGCTGTCGAAGACGATGACACATATCCAAACATATTCTATGACGAGGTGCCTCATGCTAGCACCTCACGGGTAACACTGTAGTTCTGTATCATTCCGAATGTTGTGTATTGACTCACGTTTCCAGCAATGTCAGTTTCAGTTCGTTGCGATCACAGACAGTGCTTGTCGCTATCAACGAAAGTACTACCATCAGACTAATTATTTTCATGTGGAAACGCGTCGGTACTACAGACGCGTCGGTACTACAGTAACTACGTTAGCAGGACCCATATGCGCAAGGTGATTGCTTCCTTTGACGTGTCACTGGCACAACAACTGCGAATTGGACTGGAACTGTGAACCTGATTGATCATTTCAATTGCATTTGTGAGTGTGGTTTGTGTAGGAGTCGTGCTGCAGCGGCAAGGAGGCAAGAGGAGGCAAGGAGGCAAGAGGAACGAAAGGTTCTGCTGCCGTCTGAAGATGCAAGAGCCATGTGCAACGATGTGTCGGGTCAAACTGTCATCGATTCCACTTCGCAGACCAACAAATGAGACGACGCTGGCTACCTTGCACAACTGTTGGTACCGGCATGGTCCGCCGACCTGAGTGGCATATAACTTAGCAAGCGATGGATGAGTTCGATAAATCGAAGGAACTATGATGAAGTATCCATCGGATCCTCCTGTAACGAGCCATGTCCTTGGTACCCATGTGGCAGAGACGATGACGGAGAACCAGCAGGGTCATTGTCGCAGGAAACATCTGCCCATTGCAAGTCCATAGGATCGCGGATCCTGTTGTGGCTCTCGTAATCGACATGACTGGCCACAACGTGCAGGAAGTTGACAACGACATTGCGGATACTGAGCTTATCGAGGCAAGGGTAGGTCGTGGCATGATCGATGCCTCGAATCCACACTTGAAGTGAGTCGGTGTCGTTGATCCTTGTAACTCTAGCTGTGTGATAATGTGCGCCCATGTCGGCAAGCACAGTCAACAACCCACGGGTAGTAAGCGCGGGTGCATCGCCCGTTTCGTGCTTCAGCCTAGGACCCGCGTGCTTGGGTCTTTTGGCACTTTCGTTAGCCAAGGAGGGACTAGTTACCTGGCGGTTCTTAGCTTCCCAGGCTATATAGCTCATCTGAGAAGCAGCCTGCGCCTCCCCGCTGTGGCACTCGCTTGGGCCAGCAGCCTGCGCCTTCCCGCTGTGGCGCTCGCTTGGGCCAGCAGCATGACAATCACTCTGTCCCGCATCAGCAAGAAACGACTGTGAGAGGTCGCCGACGAAAACGGGGATGATACCGTCGATGCCATGCTGAGGTTGCGCCATCTGGATCGCCACGCCACGTTTCCAACAATACCAAAGGTACTCCGGAGAGATTTCTTCGACCTTGGTTTCGAGAATGTCGAAATGCGTGAAGTGGACCCAGGCTTTCACGTCAGCGCCGGCATAGGCCCGATTCCGAACTCGACAACAGACCGTTTCGATGTGTCTGCGCACAATGTTCCAGCGGGCATCGTCAAGCTGGACAAGACCAAACAGGATCGACTCCAGAGTCTCCGGCCGCAAAAGGTGCCCTGCCTTCCAATGAAGATCCTCAGTCCGGAGAAACTCTTCCTCTGTGACCTTCGTCGCGTCCCAAGCAGTCATCATCAGAAGGCGCGCCATGAGCTCCCCGCGAACGCCTTTGAGAATATCGATATCAGCCGAACTGAGACATAGCCGCTGCAATGTCTCGAGGATGGAACCATACCGGTTTACCGCTTCCTGATTCGGCACATGTTCCTCGTTGATCTGCTGGTTAGGCGTAGGGAGCATGACGAGCGATGCAGCTATAGCGAGCACGGGCTCTGATGGAGAGCTGATGTGCATAGTGGAATCGATGTCAACCTTGTTGAGAATGCGCATGTGTCGATCGACAGCGTTGCGGGTAAATGTTGCCTGTTCCCCGAACAGAATGCTGTCCGCGCCGCGGGTGGGAATATATCGCAATGCAAGCCGCGAGGCCATGACGTTGAAACAGACTGTGCGCTGACCACGAACAAAGTTCCCCTGCGTCCCCAGCAGCTTTGCGATAACGACATACCAGTAGTTTTCTTCGACTAACGAGATCCACAACGGTCGGCCGTACTTTTGGATGTGTGCGATGTTTGCGACCTCGGAGGCCTTGCCAAGGGGCTCCAGTTCCGACCGAAGCACGTCAAAACCGACGCCAACGAAGGTAGGTAAGGGAACCGCAATCTTGTCCCGATCCGAACTATGTTCTTGCTGCGGCCGGATCAGGCTAGATGCGCTGCTGTTGGTGCTCATCAGAACGAGCCAAAAGCAGACTGTTTCGGACCCAGACACGCGTTCTAGCTGCCCAATGTAGTTCCAGGCACGAGAGACGCTATCGAGTAAGCTCGGCGGAAGGGATACGCATTCATCGATGGCGACGAAGACGGGAGTTTGATGCGCTGCTATGTCGTGTGACGCAAGATAGTCTTGCACCACTCTGAGCTGTTTGCTCAGAGCATGCACAGGGTGGTCGAGATAGTGTTTGAAGATTTGAGCGTACGGGCCTGGAATGGGTCCGCGCATGAGCAAGATGCATGCTTTGTCCGAAATGGCTTGGAAGAGCGTTCGGCGCCAGCTTGCATGTTCTTCAGTGCCGTAACTGTTGAGCTTGACAAGGAACTGGAATTTTGCCTCTCCGCTGGCTAGATCCCTGAGCTTTGATGCCATTGTGTCGAACCAAGCGGCTAGCAGAACAGCAGCCTTCTCGTTGTCGGTTGATTTGTACTTCTTGAATTCCTTGAAGATGAGCTTCATTAAGGGCTCATCGCCGAGCGGATAGCCGTTGCGCGCAGTACCGGTTGAGGGTCGTATGCAAGTGTAAAGAAGAGGGCTAATGCGGCCCAGTTCAAGCACCATACGACTCTTGCCTGTGCCGCTCGACTGGACGATCGGGGTACCTTTGAAATAAGGACGCTTCCCCTCTGCCTTGTCTTTAAAGCAAGCGAGATTGACCTCGCTCGCAAAGTTGAGGAGACGGCGATGCGCATCTCCTTTGTAATGGCGGCAGAACCCCTCAGCAAGGCGCTGGCGAAGTGGTTCCTCATAGGGGTCGTTGCATGCAGGCTCCGAGAAGGAGGGCAAGGAGGCAAGGATGTAACAAAGCGTTTCATTTGACGTTAGAAGTGTTTTCGTGTCCACGATATGGGACATCGTGGTGCGAACGGCTTCTGTACATTCGTCCAACTGCGACTGGTTGTTATAGTCGTAGTGCTCCAGGTTTGGGAAGTAGGGGAGAATGGAAGGCTGTAGTCGATGTAAGTTGTGCAAAAAAGAAATGATGAATTCGTTGATCAAGGATGCGTCGCCGTTCTGCATTTCGCGGTGGACCTCCGAGCAGGCTCTGGAGAGAAGTGTCCACGAAACGCCAACCTTCTTGCTGAAATCTCGCGCATCCTTCTTAGCTCTTGCAGTTCGGGGGGTGTCGACGGAAGTTAGCAAGGATGACGAGGGTTGATTGGTTGGCGTAGAGGGTCTAGCTCCTAATCCTGCTCGCTGCGAGTGCTGGAAGAGATTGCGTACCGCCTCAAAACAGGTTTCGAGCGGAGGGAGTTGGTCGAGTTTGCGATGGAGCGTCTGAACTAAGTCTCGGTAGGCACTGGCAATGACTGAATGTTCAGTCGAGGTGCTGCTGGCTTCCGAGATAAGTTGGGTTACATCGCGATCAACAGCTGCTTGGAGTTCAGCCTGATCAGTAGGATCCATCGTCATATCAGCCGACATGAGCAATAGCACGTACTGATGATAATGCTGTCGAGATGGAAAAATGTGATGGGCATCGAATTGGGACCCACAGATGTGCAGCACTCGGCTGAGATTGACTGCCAGATGGATCTAGGATGAAGGATTGAGGTGATGGACGTTTTGATCATGCAACACGAGTGATGTGAGCAGAGTAGCGAGTGATGATGGTAAAAGTGATGATGGTAAAAGTGATGATGGCAGTGATAACGTCAACCAATGAAGCGAAGCTACAGCGTCGCGACGCCCGCCCAGGCAGATAATGCAGTGCGTGACGGTTAGAGTGGGCCCGGGCGGCGCTCCTTGGGCGCCACTCGGCCGACAGGCGTCTGCTAGGATGGTCATCGATGGGGGCGAATTCGAGTTTGTCGGTTGTCGCCTCTCTAATACAAAAAGTAGCAACAGGTATAACACTTTCGAACCGCAGTTCTGAACTTAGCGAGTACACATTTCAAAGGGTATGACGGTCCGCTGCAGTTTTAACGCGAATTTTGGGCCAGTCTAACTATTCCTTTCGCCGAATGAAAGCGTGATCCACAGTGTAGTCATCGTGATGGTATACAGAAGCAATCGAGACATGGATCGTGCGCTAGCTTGTTCATTCGGGATGCGTGTACCTGTTATTGTGACTCATATTCGCATGTCATCGAGATCAGCATGTATGTCATTGTGATTCTTCTCATTGCAATCCCATGGATTGTCACACCATCAATGAGTGAATAAGCAAGTGTGTTTGAATTGCAACTATGTACATACATGATCACACCAATGAGACTACATGAGTTCCAGGTTGATGGGAGTGGGGCTGTGCAGGAGGCCATAATGGCGAAGAGCAGCTTCAGCATCATGATCAGGACCAAGCAGGTGGCCATGCTCCACCACCATCATCCAGCAGTTGGTCTTGTGAAGCCAGCCTTGAGCCATGCTGGGTGTGATGGTACTGAGTGACTGGTCAATGAAAGAATGGATATCTTGGCTATCCTGAAGGTCTTGTCAGCTGATGAAGGACTCGACCTTTGCAAAGACCTTCTCAGCGATGTTGAACCATGGTGTGTAGGGTGGCAGGAAGTGGATGTTGTGTCCTGCACCCTGGATGGCCTGTACAACTAGCCCAGAGTGATGGAAGCAGGCATTGTTGAGGACAAAGGTCTTCACTTGTCCCTCAAACAGGGGAAGCACAGACTGGTGGAAGAAGTCAGCTAGACTGGTAGCATTCCAGGCACCAGTCTTGACTTTGCAAGCTTGTATACCATCATGATCTATTGCAATGAGAAGTGATAGGTTCGGACCACAATTGTATGGCCGATTGCACTGTGTAGCCTGTTCTCCAGCTGGGGCATGGCCAATGTTCCTCATCTGCTGAAGATGGAAGCCAGCCTCATCAAGGAAGATGGCCTCATCAAGGGATATGCCAGTACCCCAGAATGCTTGGACCCATGCCAGCTGAGCATTGATCGTTTCAGGGCAGTTATGATGAACATGCTCCACATTGGTCCTCTTGAGCATGACATGCAGTTGGTCATGCAGGGCATTCTGGACCAATGTCTCTGAGAGCTGCAGACCTGTCCTCTCTTGAAGGTTTTGGTGGATCTCCTCAATGGTGGTGCTGGGATGTGCCACCACATGCTCCATCATCACATCGAGATGCCTCTCCTGTACCTTAGTCCTCCAAAATGCTCCACCTTTCTTCCTCTGTGCAGTGGTATCTCCTGTATCTTCATACTTATGTACAATGCTGTCCACCATGGACCATGGGTAATCAAATTGTTTTGCTACATCCACTTTTGTGTGACTGTGGTGCAGGACAAACTCCACAATCTTCTCTCTGATGGCATCAGGGACAATGTTGCATTTCT
Organism: Ustilago lituana; assembly: GCA_928869825.1. Taxonomy (NCBI): domain Eukaryota; kingdom Fungi; phylum Basidiomycota; class Ustilaginomycetes; order Ustilaginales; family Ustilaginaceae; genus Ustilago; species Ustilago lituana. The sequence continues at coordinate 285,948 of CAKMYA010000029.1, forward strand.
TATCAGTGGGTGGCATGGTGATGTATGTACATGAGGAATGTGAGAAAGGAATACAGGAATGGAGGATGGTGGCCAGACAGATGATGCTCAGTCAGTGATGAGGCATCATGATGATATCAGGCCAATCTTGATGACATGCAAATATGAGTCATGATAACAGGTACACACATCCTGAATGAACAAGCTAGCACATGATCCATGTCTCAATTGCTTCTGTATACCATCACAATGACTACACTGTGGATCATGCTTTCATTTGGTGAAAGGAATAATTACAGGTATGCAAAGCCAACCACCAGAAGTGGCAGAAGCTGTGCACAATCAGAGGCTGGAAGATGGAGATGCTAGAGCAGCAACTGTGGTGCGAGAACAGTTGGTTGTTTTGCCCTTATCTAGTTTGATTTGAGTTGGCAAGGTGGGACTAAGTTGGTTGATTAAGGTGAAATCAAGTCGGTCGGTCGGTCAGTGCGCGTGTCGGCCTGAGCCCGACGTTGATCGATCTCGAGGAATAACTTAGCTGCTCTGCGCTCCTGCTCTTCTGGCTGCCTCGATTTGATTGACGCACGCCACCGTGACTATCTGGAAAATACGTTACGTTACGCACGCGCATACTCTGCACTCTACCAATGACGCACGGATCGATTGTCAAACACATTCTCGCAGACTTGCAAAGTCCATGCCTCGCTGCGGCTGCTGCGGCTGCTGCGGCTGCGGTTGCTCCGTGCCCATGCCCGTGCCCCTGCCCGTGCCCCTGCCCGTGCCCGTGCCCCCATTTCTTGCGTTGTTTCTCTCTCGCCTTGGGCCTCCTTATTCTTAGAATCCTCGCTGTACAATATATCTTTACTTCTAATCGTCATCATCTTTCTTTTTTCTCTCCTTCCATCAGTCCCCCCCAGATACGTAGCCATCATGCCTTTCACCAAGACTGCTAGCGACGAGAAGGCTATCGCCACCATCCGTAAGTCTCCCTTTCCCTCGTCACCTCTTGGAGTGTCGCTCTGCTTGCCGTCTAGGGCGACGCAGTGGCTTGGCCAATAATCCGCCGCCCTTTGCAAACGAGACGACTAACATGGCTTCTCGTTGTTCTGTGCTTGATTTCTTGCAATCGTGCAGGAACCCTGGCCGCCGATGTGGTCGCCAGGTCTAACTCGGGTCACCCCGGTGCACCTATGGGCATGGCTCCCATGGCCCATATCCTCTTCTCCCGGTAAGTTTGTGTTTCTACCTTCTCGTTTTGCTGCCTGCTGTTTTGCTTGAAGCTTCTTGAGCATCGCGCAAATCAGTGTGGGAAAGCTAGTCGCATCTTGCAGCTTTCTACCGCAGCTGCAGGAGCAGATTAGGAGGAGATGCGCACAATGCAAAACGGTCCGCTGACCTAGATATCTCTCCTTTGCCCGACCGTGGCTGGAATGCTCCCTCGCATGCAGATTCATGAATGTGAACCCCGCTCACTCCAAGTGGATCAACCGTGACCGATTCGTTCTATCCAACGGTACGTATGACAACCTGACAGAACGCTTTGAGCTGCGATGCCCCAGTGAATAATTAGACTGACAGCAATCATCGCTCCTTTTTCGTTCCTCACTGGGTGAACAGGTCACGCTTGTGCTCTCATCTACATTCTCAACCACCTCCTCGGCTACAAGGACATGCCAATGGAGCAGCTCAAGCAGTTCCGTCAGATCGACTCCAAGACTCCCGGTCACCCCGAGGCCGGCCACACCGAGGGTATCGAGGTTACCACTGGGCCCCTCGGCCAGGGTTTCGCCAACGCCGTCGGTCTTGCCATCGCCCAGACCAATCTTGCTGCCACCTTCAACAAGGACGGCTTCCCCCTCTTCACAAACCACACCTACATGTTCACAGGTGACGGTTGCTTGCAGGAGGGTATCTCGTCCGAGGCAGCTTCCCTCGCCGGTCACCTCAAGCTCGGAAACCTCATTGCCCTCTACGACGATAACCACATCTCCATCGACGGTGACACTGCCTGCTCCTTCACCGAGGACGTCGATCAACGCTTCTCTGCTTACGGCTGGCACGTCTCCTACGTCAATGACGGTGACAATGCCCTTTCGTCTCTCTACAAGGCCATCGAGGAAGCCAAAAAGGTCACCGACAAGCCCTCGCTCATCCGCGTCAAGACCACCATCGGCTTCGGCTCCAAGCAGCAGGGTCAAGCCGCCACTCACGGCGCCCCCCTCAAGGCCGACGACATTGAGAGCGTCAAGGCCAAGTTTGGCATGGACCCCAAGGAGCACTTTGTTGTGCCCGAGGACGTTTACGAAGCCTACAAGCACATCGCTGACCGAGGTGCCAAGGCTGACAAGGAGTGGACCGAGCTCTTCAAGGCTTACGGCGAAAAGTACCCGCAAGAGCACGCCGAAATCGCCCGCCGAATCGCCGGCAAGCTTCCCGAGGGCTGGGAGAAGTCTCTTCCCACCTACCAGCCCAGCGATGCCGCCGTTGCTTCGCGAAAGCTCTCCGAGACCGTCCTCGGCAAGGTCGCCGACGCTGTTCCCGAGCTCCTTGGCGGTTCCGCCGATTTGACCGGCTCCAACCTGACCCGATGGGGCAATGCCGTCGACTTCCAGCACCCCAGCACCCAGCTTGGTGACTACTCGGGCAAATACATCCGATACGGTGTCCGTGAGCACGCCATGGGTGCCATCATGAACGGTCTTGCTGCCTACGGCATGCACATCCCCACCGCCGGTACTTTCCTCAACTTTGTCTCGTACGCTCTTGGTGCCGTCCGTCTCTCGGCTCTCTCGCACCACCGCGTCATCTGGGTGGCTACCCACGACTCGATCGGTCTTGGCGAGGACGGCCCCACCCACCAGCCTATCGAGACTGCCATCGCTCTCCGTGCCATCCCCAACCTCATGTTCTGGCGCCCTGCTGATGGTAACGAGGTTTCCGGTGCCTACCTCGTCGCCATCGAGAGCAAGTCGACCCCTTCCGTCCTCGCTCTTTCCCGACAGAACCTGCCCCAGCTCGAGGGCAGCTCCATCGAAAAGGCTAGCAAGGGTGGTTACGTCCTTGTCGAGAACAAGCAGGCCGACATCACCCTCGTCGCCACCGGCTCCGAAGTCGCCCTCTGTAACGAGGCCGCTGCCAAGCTCGGCGAAAAGGGCATCAAGACCCGTGTCGTTTCAATCCCATGCTTCGAGGTCTTTGACGCTCAGCCTATCGACTACCGTCTTCAGGTGCTTCCCTCGGGTAAACCCATCCTCTCGGTAGAGGCTTATTCGACCCTCGGCTGGTCAAAGTACTCGCATGCACAGCACGGGATTAATACCTTCGGCGCTTCAGCCCCCGCAAAGGAGCTGTTTAAGAAGTTTAAGATGACAGGTGTCGACGTGGCAATGAAGGCGGAACATGTGGTCAAGGTGTTTAAGGGCCAGACCCTCGTCTCGCCCGTAGAGCTAGAGGCGAAGCTGATCAGGTACTAAGGAGGGGTCAGATCGATGGAAGAAAGGGAGAGGGGGCAAGGGAGGGGGCAAAGATCCATTCGTGTTCCGTGTGCTGCGGGGTTATGTTGAATTGAACAGAATCATTTGTTAACTCGCATTTTAAAACCGAAGATGTTCCAATAACTAATTGAAACCCCCTATTACCGTTGGTGGAAGCTGCGTTTAGCGGGTATCACATTGCCATGTCTGTGTCGTCTCCAGTCATTTCATCCTCTGCGTCGGCCATATCCGTGTCTTCATCACGGCGCTCATCAGCCTCGGTCGCGTGCACCTGTACGTTGGCTTGACCAGCAGGCGCCCGAGCTTTGTTCTTGGAAGGCTTGAGAGTCTTGGTCGCTCCGCGCTCGGGCTCCTTCTTGGCTTTACTGTAGCAAGTGTACAATCGCCCGCCATACTTGTAAAACTGACGGATGTCGGTGATGCCTGGCGTACTGCTGCACGCTCGCAAATCGCGCGTCAACTTTTCCGTCTCCGACTCGGTAAGGTCGAACAAAGGCCACATTTGCATCCGTGCCTCGTTAGACAGCTTGGCGATAACACCAAAGACTTCGGCGCTCCAGCCACTGACAACCAGGTGACGATACTGACTCGGTCTCTGAGCTTGCGATGTGTGTGCCCTGCTAGCAAGCCTGTACAGGTGCGGCGTGCGAACCGGTGAACGCAGATCGATAAAGATCTCGAGACATTCGTCACGCATCAAAACTGCTGAACGAGATGCAGCGTCGGCGTCGGTGCGACATGATGGGCCGAACTGCTCGGTAGCAGAGACGTCAGACAAGCGATTCTTGACTTGAATCGCAACGTACGACAACTGCGACGGTTGGAATCTGTTGGACAGGTTCGGAAGATGCTCGGAATGATACATCGGAATCAGCAGATCCCAGCCTGGTTGGTTGGCGACACCGTAGAAAGCTACCTGGCGCCACCAGCCTTCGACAAGGATCATGGGATCCATCTGGCCAGGAATCACCCACTCGGTGAGCTCGAGATAGTGTGTGAAGTTGAGATAGTATCCAGATGACCAATCGAGCAGGTCCTCGTCCAGGTGCTCGGGTTCAAGAAACTCGCACAGCCAGTCTCGAAGACAGACTGGATTGCACTGCGCGGTGAGAATGGTCAACTCGGATGGCGGCCGAGCGCCGCTCCATTCAACACATGCGACTCGACTCGCCGCTGCCAGATCCATGGCAAAACTACACAGAAAGCGCACGCACTCTTCTCCTTCCTCGCCAAGCATCAGCCCGACCGTTTTATATATGTGGCTGAAGGTCTCAATGATGTCGGACCATCGATTGCAACACTGCTGACGAGCATTTGCGTCGTCGCCACGCAGCAAAGAGGCCACCGCCAGCGACAACGGCGGCTCGGACACGTTGGTTGTGACAAAGTAGCTCGTACCGTTGACTTCGCTAATGACACGAAGGTGGTGCGAGACCTGTGTCTGCAGAAAGGCGGTTTGTCTTTTGAGCATAGAGTTGCGCTCGGCCGCCTTGTTTGTGGTCCCGGCGGCGGCGTCCGTAGCGCAACTTTCATGACGAGCGCCTCGCACACCAATGAATCGCAATGGCAGTCGTTGTGCGACAACGGCCATGATACTGTGCTCCCGGAACATAGCCTTCTTGCCAGGCCAGAGGCTGATGGACTGTCCGTGGGGGAGCAACTTGCGTAATATAGGCTTGAGCTGGGGCCATCTTTGGCGGTCCTCGATGCCTAGGTAGAGGCCTGTGCTCCATAACGGCCTGCCAAAGTACCTGAGCATGTCAAGTAGATCGCCAAAGGTAAGGCGCGAGGCCAGGAGATCCGGCAAGCGGCTGAGACCTCGATGCTTCAAGATGACATCGAAGGGGAGAAAGCTGAAGGGGTCGACGACAAGCAAGCCATCCGTGGCGCCGAGTCGTGCCGAGGTCTCGACTACTTCCTGGCCCGCGAGCAACGCTACGTTGGAATCTGTATCGATAAACATAAGCCAGGTGCACGTAGGCTTGGTTTCCCTCCAGAGACGACGGAAGATGGGCAACAGATCGCGCAAATCCACAACCTCATCGATGGCTAAGAAGAAGTAATGGCTGTCTTGCAGACCGGTGGGCAGGAGCGCCTCGAGTTCTTGCAGGGGTTGAGCCATGTGTTCCCTAGCCATGATCTGGGCTTGAAGTTCGGGCTCGGGCTCGGGCTCGGGCTCCTCCTCCTCCTCCTCCTCCTCCTCCTCCTCCTCCTCCTCCTCCTCCTCCTCCTCCTCCTCTGGCTCCTGCTTCTTCTTTGGCCCCTGCTTCTTCGACTGCTGCTTCTTTGGCGCGCGCTTCTTTGGCGCATGCTTCTTCTTGGGCCTGGGCTCCGAGTCCGACTCCGGCTCCTGCTCGAACTTGTGCTGGGGTTGGGACTCGAGTTCGCGAGTCAGGTGAGAGCTGGGCCCGGGCTCGGATTGGGGCTGGGCATAGGCGAAATGCAGCGGAGCGGTGCTTGATTCATATTTCTTGCGGGCCTGCTCGGTAACCTTATTGAGGAATTCCGTGCGAAAATTGTCGAGACGGCCAGGTTGGGGTGGAGCGCCTACTCCAGCACGGCCAACAGAAGTGTTGGGCTCGACTGGTTTGAGCATGCTGTCTTTGCAGAAGCGCGTGGCATCGCTCGCGCCGGCGGTCCGGTCGAAGGTGTAATTCTCGATGAAGTCGGCCCCACCGTGAATGGCGACAGCGAGATCGTAGACGATGGTGGACCAACATGCTTTGACGTCTGAATGAAGACACGTACTATTTCCTCGAAAGCAGCCGCTACGTTGCATGCGTTCTTGGAGGCAATGTTTGAGTTGATCAAAGTAGGTCCCAAGCCAGCAAGCAATGCGGCGATGTGCCTTGAACGAGGACACTGCGGGGCAAGCTTCACGAAGAAATCCGTAAACAGTGTCATCTTTAGGTGGAAACGAAGTGTTGGCCTTGGTTTCGCTGTTAGGCGAACGTGTGCAGACGAGGAGTCCAGCCTGAAAGGCCGAGAGCTGGACCGCCATCTTGGTTTTTCCAGTACCGGAAGACTGCAGGATGGGGAACGTCTTTGCGTATACCACGTTGGGGTTATTGCGCATGTATGCATTGGTCGCCAGTGTATAGCGTTGCAGCTCGAGGACAGCGTCGCCGTGCAAAGGCGAGCTAAAGTCGCGGCGCACCTGTTGATACGTGTCCGCATCGTGTTGCACAGCGATTTCAGAGGGAGCAGGAAAAGCGAGCGGAAGAAGCTGGAGCAGGGCCTCGGTGGTCACATTCTCGCAGGTTGCATGCGGCGGCGTTGAGAGGCTTGCAAGCGTAAGTCCTTGGCTCTTGATCGCGTCGACAAGTTGCGAGTGCGAGCACGTAGCCCTAAGATCACCTTGACCGTCCCAGATGAGGTGCGCCGAGCACGCTGAGAGGGTGGAAGCTGGGTAGGCCTTGTTGGTGACGGCATCAAGATGGGCATGTGCACAGCGCTGTTGTGGATCGAGCTTGCCAAAGAACTTTCTAAGGTGAAAAAGCAGTACCGTTGCGTGTGCATGCTGCTCTTCAGACTCCGAATTAGGATCGAGAAGCCCATCGAGAGTGGGTGGCACTCGGCTGTTTTCGCGCAGAAGTTGCTCAACGACGGCGGCGAGGCGGCATTCACCCGACATGGTCAGGCGGGCGAAAGAGCCAATGGCGAGAGCGTTAGACGTGTGTGGGGACTGACAGAGTGCGGGGTCAGCTGTTGTGTAGACGGGTGGGATGCAGTTGGCTTGGATCGATGCTTGAAGGCAAGCAGTGAGCAGCTAGCCGTTGTCAAAGTGTGCATCGATGATGGAGATGATGGAGATGATGGAGATGATGGAGATGATGGAGATGATGGAGATGATGGAGATGATGGAGATGATGGAGATGATGGAGATGATGATGGTCGATTGCCAACACGCATGCTACATGCGCTTCTGACGACTCAGCACTCCGCGCTCTGCGCAAGGTTTTGAGTAGACCAGTTCAGATCTTGGCCACAAATCGGCGATGTTGGCCCCTTTTTCGGTACCGATCTCGCTGATTCGAGTTGTGTCGCATGTCCAGAGTGTTTGAGCTTTGTGAGTTCGTGCTCAGCGGATTAGGGGGTTTCATGGAATTTTGAGTTTTTGAAAATGCAGGTTTTTGAAAACCTGGGCTTTCATTGTTTTGACACCCCACTTTTCAGTCCTTCCCAAAACTCGAATTTTGTGCATTCATTTCCATGTTCCAAAGAACTGAATCAGCCAAAAGATGTGCATTTCCATGTTCCAAAGAATTGAATCAGCCAAAAGCACAAATTGGCCAAGAGATGAGCAATTTGCAAGTGGAGGCAAGCATGTGCACAGTGTGCATGTGACTTAAAGTGGAAAACCCAGCAAAAATCCAAAATGCAGAAACTTGATGGTCAATCTATGGTCACAGTGACCATGGTTTTGAAAACTCAGAGTTTTGACCATTTGGCAGAGCTTACATAAGATTTTGAGTTTTTGAAAATCCAAAAATTTCCCAAAACTCAGGTTTTCAGATTTCCCTGGATGAATGAAACCCCCTATAGGGGGTTTCAATAGTTATATGGAAATCCGAATTTATGAAAACTTCAACTTTTTGCTGGGCAAAAACAAAACAAAACTTCAACTTTGGAATTTGTCTTATGCATGGAGTTGCTGAAGTGACCCAGTGTCAAAGAAAAGCTACACAGCCAAATTGGAAAGACTAAGAATGCTAGATTCAGAGTTACAAAGATGATGATGGTGCTAAGACAAGTAGAATGGGCTGAGCTGAGTGAGCTTTGTGAGGCCAAAACTACCAAGAATGCAAGGATCGCCGATGATGCCCAATCGACTCAGTGACAGAGCCACAAACAGGACAAGGCCCAGCATTGTAGCAGAATACAGGTGGACTGTGTTTGTTGATGAGTGAAGGAAATGAGGAAGAGCAGCACTAACTGTGATGCAGGAAAAGGGTTACATGCTTTTGCTTGATGATGCGATTGTGGAGGCATAGAGTTCCTGGTTGGCAGGGCACTGGGTCTTCAGCACTGTGGACTTTGATGTCCAGCGCAAAATGGGTGGGCCTATGGTCGATGGTGAACACTAGCAGGTCGAGGACCATGCTGAACTCGATACTGTCCCACAACACCATCAAAAGAGCCTGCACATATGTGAGCGGCATGGTTGTAGGAGAAAGTGTTGAGGTTGTTGAAGGGTTTGAAGGTGCAGAATTATGTGAAGTCAGTGTTGAAGGATGTATGTTGGAATGCCAAGATGCAGGTGACACTGAATGATGGTAGGGATGCTAGAGTTATGGAGAGAGGGTGTTGGTGGAGTGCAATAGCTTGGAGATGCGGATTAAGGCAGTATGAGTGTGCACTAGCTAGAGTAGTTGGCGCTAGGAAGAGATCTGACAATGGAGATATGGAATGTTGATGAAGCATGAGCAGGCCCTTTTCGACGAAGCAGAGCTGCAAGAGGCTTTGGAGATGTTGCAGGTAGATGTTGCAGGTGGATCTGAGCAGGAACAAGGGGCTTCCTGCTTGACAACCTTACTGTGAGTGGTTGCAGTAGGTGGCTAGCTGAGCTGGTGGAGAACTGAGAAGACTCAGTGTTGCTGATCTCGAGGTTTCGAAGTTGCTTGGCATTTGTGCATTGCTATGGAGGCTTGAAGGTGTGGAGGATGTTTGTGGTGGAACGAAGGGACATGGTGCAGAGATACAAGATCAGGGAAACAATGTTGTATTATGATCAGTACTAGCTTGAAGTGACCATGAGATCGAGAGTGGTTTGTTGCTAAGGTGGTGGTAGGCAATGCTGCCTAAGTGTGGCATAGGAAAAGGGTTACTTGACAGCAGCCACAGTGGCCAAGAGAATGGGTGAGAAGGTGAAGAACACCTTGAAGGTGGACTGGAGGACTGTCTTCATCATGGATGATGATGTCCAAAGCGAAGTGTGTTGGAGGATGTTCCATGGTGAGTGTCAGTGGGTCGAGTACCACACTGAACTCGATATCATCCCATGCCATGGAAAGGAATGCCTGGATGTATGTGAGCAGCATGTTGGTGAAGATGGGTGGGATGTTGTTCTGAAAGGTATGAGCAGATTGTGTGTGTGATGTTGGAAGGAGGAGAGCAGGCGATGGAAGTGCCAGATAGTGAGAGGTTGGTGTTGGAAGGTATGGAAGACACTAAGTGTCAGTGGAGGGTTGCTATGGAAGTATGGAGCAGAGGAAAGTGACTGAGCTGATAGTTGCAAGTGCAGATAGTGCTGAGTCAAAGAACAGGTGCTGGAAAGAGATTGGAAAGAGGAGGAGCAGGCATTGTCTGCGGAAAGATTGCAACAGTGAGGTATCGAAGTGCATGAGATTTGGAAAGCATGGAAGTGAGGATGATGTGTTGTGGGGAGGAGAGGTAGATGACAATGGCCAAACTGAAGGTTGTACAAGTTGCTGATGCTGAGATGAGCTTGACATCAGGTGTTGGAATGTGCAAGCTGTGCACAAGCGGTGATGATGTTGGAAAAGGATGATGAAGTACAGTGCTAGATGTAGATTGCGGATAGCACTGGCTATTGCAAGTCGCTGATGGATGGATGAAGAGAGCTGAATGAATGAGTAATGCAGAATGAAGATTGTGTGGAATGATGCTGCAAGACAATCACGATGCCAAGAAAGTTGAATGCGAAAGTTGTTGGACCAAAGTGAATGGCAAAGGCTGCATTTAGAGTTTGAGAAGAGATTTGACTGATTGAAGAATGACTTATTGCTTGCTGACATAGTCGGTTGCTCATGCTTGTGTGAGCATGAAGTGCTTAAGTTGGAGAGGCATAATGGAGACCAGGCTGCGTGAGAAGTGCAAGGTGGGAGTGTGAGGCAGGAGTGCAAGGTGGGAGTGCAAGGTTGTAGTGGTGAAGATGCTGGTTATGTGGGAAGCAGACTGTTGATGGAGGAGAGGATGAAGAATTGCAGATTGTTGAAAGGCTGCAAAACAACAGTCATGCAGAAGTGTGTTGTGAGAAGATTGTAATGATGAGAATGTCAGAAGCATAAACCTTCGAGTCAATCGAACCATAACTTTGACATGAAGAAAGACTTGATCCTTAAGAGATGGCATGAAATGCGTTGACACGATCATTCATTTATGCAGGCCAATGGCGTTTAAGTTGGTGAGCACTCGCTCATATGTTGTACTGGGTATGGCACAACAGGTGTGAACGAGGTCAGAAACGGTCAACTTCAGCTGGCTGATGACTGATTGCAGTTCGAAAGGAAGCGATTGCCATGCCATGAATGCTAAGGCAGGCTGTGGTATGAAGTCAGGGGACACATCGTTGCCCAGGTCATATAGATGCTGGCACCATGTTTCCCAGTCATCTTCATCTCTGACCAGGTTGAGAGGTGGGCTAAGGTGGGTGGAAAGCTTCACATAGGTGCCAATGAGGCCTGCTATATGAGATGTGGTGTGAAAAGATGATGATGGTTGTAAAGTGAGAAAGACAAATCAGAACAACTGAGCTTTGTCTCATCATGCTCAGCTAATCCCTTCTGCTTATCAGCTGAAAAAGGAAAACTAGTTACAAATAACCAATTGGGCTGCAGATCAAACATACATTTTGTCATCATCCACACCATACCCCCCTCAATCACAAGCATATATGCAATGGGCAAAATCAGCGACCATCGTTTAGCTCTGAACAAACTAGCCGAAGATATTCTGGATGCCTTTGAGCTGTCTGCCTTGCTGTCTGACTCTGAGAATGAACTCAATGTGAGCAGTAGCGAGAGCGAGAGCGAGAGCGAAAGTGCAGGGAACACAGATGATGAAGAACTTGCAGCTCTCAGCAGTGATGAGGGGCTGGTGGACATGCTGCTCAACATATATGACTCACTGTCTGCTCAACAGTATCACTCCAACCGGTCCAAAACACCTCAACATAGCGAACGGATGCTTGATATCCTTCATTACTGGGAAAGTCGCAATGAGGATCGCTTTCATGGCCTGGCAAGGATGAAGCCAGCTGCATTCTGTGACTTGGTCGAGAGGCTTTCCTTGACTAATTCCTTCAGGAATCCTGAGACTGGCACAGTCTGTAGCTGGAGTTGGGTGGCAAACAAAGTCGCTGTTGCAATATACAGGCTTGGATGCATGGGAAATGCAGCGGGTGCAAAAGATGTTGCTTTGCATTGCAGTTGCAGTGAAGGCTCAGTCATCATTTGGACAAGGATGACCATCGATGGCCTGAACAAGCTCACCAGCAAAATTGTGACCTTTGCAACTGAGGATGAATGAGAACAGTCTGCTCGCTGGGTCAGCGACAAGAGTGGTTGCAAGGAATGGGGTAGAGGCTGGTGCTGCATTGATGGTACACAAATCGACCTAGCATGGAAGCCAGCACTCAATCCTCATGAGTACTTCAACTACAAGTGTCGCTATGTGCTTAACATCGCACTGGTGATACTACCACACTCTCTGCACATCATTGAGGTGGTAGTTGGATTCCCTGGATCAGTGCAAGACTCTCGAGTATGGGCCTCGAAAAGCAGGATCCTCAAGAAACCTCACCTTCACTTGGATGCTGGCGAATTTGTTTGGACTGATGGAGGCTATGGCCTCAGCCCTTTCATGGTAGGCCCCTTCACTCACAAGGCTGCTGAGAAGTGTCAAGACCTTTGTCATTTCAATTACACTCTCTCAAAGGTCAGAGTCCAGGTTGAGCATGTGATTGGTTACCTGAAGAATCGCTTTCAGTGTCTGAAGGGTTATTGCAGCAATATCTATCATGATGAGGATCATACAACATTGAGCAAAGTCATCATGGCCTGTATTGTGGCCCACACATTTGCACAGTGATATGACCATCCTGACGATGTTGCAGACTATCTTGCAGACACAGATGATATCGAGGATGTGGTCAGCAACTTGCAGAGGTACCAGCCAGCACAAGAATCATTCTGTTGCACTCAGTGTGCATCTCAACAAGTATATGAGGGCCAGGTTGCTAGGGAAAGGGAGATGCACACACAAAGGCAGATCGATAGGCTGTGAAAAGACAGGGCACTCAACTTGTGAGAGGAGATGTTTTCAGCATTGTTCGAAGCTCAAGATTGGCCTCACTTGGACACAAATGCAGAGTCTCGAAGGTGAGAAAGAAGCATTGCTGACTTACATGCTACTGAAGAGCAAGAGCGACAGCACAGCCAAGGCTGGTGCAGCAACACTTCTCAACCTGCTTGAGCTGGGTCCTCTTGCAGTCTTTCATCTCAACCTCAATTGTCTTGATCTCACTCAGTAGTTTAGATGTTTAGCACAGACATCACACTTTTGCAAAGCGAATCAAGACTGTGGTGATTGCGATTGCGAATGTGATGCAGAAAGGCTGAGACAAAGGAACAAGACTCTACACAACACAAACACAATGAAGCTGAATCCTAAGAACCAGCGCCTTGCTGACTGGGCAGCTGTGGCTGGCTTTGCACTGCCTGAACCACCTGAACTACGAGCTTGAGCATGTACTTTCACTCTTCACAATGCAGCTGAGACTGCTGCTTGAGCTCTTCTTGATGTTGGTGCTCCTTGTGTGCAAGCTTCTCATGCTCCCACTCCAGTCGCTTCTCCTCACACTGAAGCCTAAGCACCTCTCTCTTCATCTTCTCCTCCTCTGCCCGAATCATTGCCTCCCATCGTTTCTCCTCCTTGTCTGCATGTACTTCCTGAATTGTACTGAGCATCACATCCCTCCTGTCTGCTGCACCACATGAGCCAGAATTCTGAATCCTGCTTGGAGGAGTTTGCAAAGGACTCTCCTCACTAAAGTTGTCAGCTTCTCCTTCATTGTCATCATTCGAAGATCAGCTTCTCGAAGACCTGCCATTCCTTGGACCACTCGCAAGGTGAGAAGGCATCCTAGGCAGCACACGAGCTGCAAGCGGATCGGCCGAAGCACTGGCTGAGATTCGATTCAAAGGGGGCAGACCATGACCATTCTCCAGATCTTCCTGCACAGCCTCCTCCTCTGCTTCTTCCTCCTCCTCTGCTTCTTCCTCCTCCTGCCCAATCGCACCATCTTGCGTTTCCCTGGCCTGTTTGTCATATGTGCCAGCTGTGAACACTGTCATCGGTGTGGCATCAGGCCTGTCAATGGCCATTTCATGCCATTTCTCAAACCAAGGGTAGTGTGCTGCGATTGAAAGATGAAGATTGTATTGCTGTACAGTATATCAAACAGTATATCAGTATATCATCCATCTTGAGCAACTTTGCTGCAAGTGCACTTACCTGGCTGTCCTTGTCGACATCACTGAAGAGCAAGCCAGCTCCAGTCTGGCCAAGCTCCTCCTTTTTGGCATTGTATTGTCGAGTGAGTGTGGCAATCTTCGACTTGATCCTCTGAGGCTTGGGCTGCTCAGAATCGCCAAACACTTCTTGAAACAGTTCCCAACAAATCGTGATCTTTGAGCATTTCAGCCCTTTCTCCTGCTCCTTCATCACACAGCTGGACATTAGAGCAAGTTGATACTTTCTATTGTCATATAGTGCATCAACTAGACGTTTGGTCTCCTCCACAGTCCACACATGGTTCTTCCAGCTGTCACCAACAGGTACTGGAGATGATGGTGGCATTCTAGAAGCAGGTGTTGATGGTGTGGGACTGCATGGAATTGGGTATGCTGTGGGAAAGCGAGGTGAGCCAGATGGCAGCAACATTGTGACTGATTTGCCATACAAGATGCAAGATGCAGATGGTGTTTGTGAAGACCAAGGTAATCATCCTGCAATCAGTCAATTTTGAAGTTTGTGCAGAAAAGCAGGTCAGCAGCCGCTTTTCACTTTCTGCAAGTTTTTCTGACTTCGATTTTCGTTTTGGCAGGGATTGATCACTTTTTTAAATTCAAAGCTGGAAAAGTCCGATTTTTTGTCACAAATTCGCATTTCTGCATAACTATTGAAACCCCCTTATTGTGCTTCTTGGCTGGAATGTGATGAATCTTTAGACTGGCTGAAACTACCAAAAATGCATGGATCACCAATGATAGTGAAGTTTTGGTGCATCATCATTGCAACCATCTCAGCCTCAGCTAAGGTGGATCATGTGTTGGAGTACACAGTACTCTGACAATTCATCTCATACTCAGATACTTCACCATAGAAGCACACACCAACCAGTTGGTCCTTGAACCAACTGGCCATTTATGTGCCCCTTTGGTTGGCTGTCACACCAACTGCTGAATCCTCACAATCATCAAAGGATATCCACTTTAGCCCACATGCCAGATGCATGGCATCCAACTTTCCCACTTATGCAACTCCTTGCATGCCCTTGCATCTGACACAAGGAATGAATTAATGCCACCAAAGCCAAATATACATGATCAACCCATTGGTCCAGATCCAACTGAAGGGTCACTCAATTCACCCAATGGGAATGCTTGATTCTGTTGGAAAACAGTCTTCCTTCACCTCAGTGATACTCCCTGCCCTGCTGGCCCAGGAGCTCTAATGTGACCACACACACTTATCTCCCATATTTTCCACATGGAGAGATCTGCAGTTTTTCTGTTGGCAATATTTGCTGATGTTGGTACCAGCTACTCTGGGTGGCCGATGCTGTGCCCATTCCAATGCCATGCTCAAGTCTTCAGGACAACTCTTCCATGCATGGCACCATACATAGCGACAAATCCTTCATGTCATGATGGGTACCAGACAATGGGACATATATATCAAAACACACTCCCTTTAGGTTCCAGTCTTGTGGTTATACAACCACCCCACAGTCTTTCCAAGTTTCCATCTTCTGACCTTGCCTTGTATCCTAGTATCTCCCTACATCATCACCATGTGTGTGACATAGGCAAGGCATTCCCTATATATGGATCACCCTTACAGTGGTTCCATAATCTTTTACTTAATCGAAATCTTCTTCACTCTACTATACCTCTTCATCATCTGTCTGTCCTATTCCTTCTGCCATCTAGGCAAGTGTTGTGCTGCCATTGGTGGTTCCCCCTTGGCCCTCTGCAAGTCCTTTGTCAGCATACTCAGTGGTTACAGAATGTATCTAAGCTGAAATATCCTCAGACTGAGCTCTACACACAATTCCACCATCAGGAAGACTTTAGCAAGCTAGCTACTCGTTTTCAGATCTCTTGGCAGACACTGGACACTTTTCACCTGGCAATTCTCCACCTTCAGTAGCTCCTTGGTGGTGGTCAATTTCCAATAGGTTATGAGCCCAAACGCAAGTCGATTGGAAGCCACTCATCAGTACAACACTTGCTCAAACAACAGAAGGAATCTTTGTTTGATTCCAGACAATGAAGCTGCCAACATCGCTATTCCTGTAAGTGACCACTCTTCTCATACTCCATCATCTTTTGCTACCTTGTCAAATACTCCTGATCCTAGGAGACATCGCAATAGGGAGGTTTTGGAACATCATGTGGTGAGCCAAAGCCAAAGTCAAAATATGGCTCATGGGTGTTCAGGCTAAAACAGGTTTTGGTACAAAAAGTCAAAAACCACTTTTTGCTTTGCATCATCTTGGTGCAAACATGGGAAAAAGGGCCAAAAAAAATAATAGCATGCAGAGTACACATAGAAATTTGGCTCACAAAAAGTGGTATCTCATGAGCTAAATCAGGCCCTTTTTAGCTCATGAAAATCCATGAGCAAAAGTCAAAAAGCCAAATATGTGATCTTAGAGAAAAAAATAGCTCACAAATGAGCCAAATTGGACGTTCCAAAACCTCCCTAATATGGCTACCAATCAAGCCAATGTTAATCCTTCTACACAGAGGCTCCCTCACCTCCATGATTCAGTTGACTACTTCAGATGGTGATCCAAAAGTAAGACCATCTTGATGCAGAAAGGTCCTGATATCTATGATGCCATCATGATTGTGACTCCAGTACCTCCCCTTGGCACAGAGGAATACCAGGAATGGCATTGCTTCAATCTTACTGCCCACAGCATTCTTCTTGTGAGCATGTCAACCAAAATAGCTACAGCAGTTGAACACTATGAAATGGCTCATGAAATCTGGATTCACTTTGAAAGGTCCTTTAGCCAGAAACTCCATTATTATCTCGAAGAGATCGAGACCAACTTCAATAGTCTTCATCAAGACAAAGCCTCCATCACCACATATATGACCAAGATTGCTATGATGGCTGAGCAGCTTAAGTTGGGCCAAGTTGAGGTTACTTGGCACAAGCACTTTATGGTCCTCATGAAAGGACTATGTCACAAATACACAAGCATCCATTCCCAGTTGGAACAAGACTATCGATGTTGCTGAGAGATCCAGACTCTTTGGGTCATGCATGCTGACAGTGAATCCAAGCCCCTCACCATCATGAATACTGCCATTGACAAGAAAATCAAGTATGACCAAATTGTCAATCAACTCAAGGCCAAAGAAATCAGGCTAGGTCTCCATGTCTATGGAATGAACCAGCACCCTTGGCAACAGGTCTCTGCTTTCTATACACAAGACCAGGGCTGCAAGCCCAATTTGCAATCCAAGAAGTCTCAGCAATCGCTGAAGGGTTGCCAGCAGAATTCCTGAACTGGGCAACAGCAAAGCCACAGGCCTATCAAGGAAGTTACCTGCCATTGTTGCCAAGAAAAAGGCCATTACACCAATAGATGCAACAATCCCAGAAAAGAGCAAAAGAGCAAAACCACTCTCATAACTGGCCTTGTTGCTCCTGAGACTGCCTTATTGACCACCAACAACAGCTATGGTAAGCCTATGGATTGGATTCTCAATTCAGCATTGACAGTGCACATTTGCATTAACAAGGTTTTATTCTGTGACCTCAATGATGAAATTACTGCCCCTATCCAGAGCAGCAGCTTGGAGCATGTCAAGGTTCGAGGTAAAGGCACTGTCAAGATTCTTGCCAATCTTGGCAATGGGGAGAATCATACTCTCATGCTGCTGAACATGTATTATGTTCTGATGTATGCAGCCAATCTCATTTCACTCAACCTCATCACCAAAGTTGCCAAGATTAGTATCTTCAGCAGCAAGCTCATCACAACAAAGCATGGTCAAGTTATTTTCAGAGGGACAACTTGTTGCATGCTCACCTTCCTCAATCAACCTTGAGCCAAGTTTGCTGCACTCACCACAAAGGAAGCAACATTGGAGACCACCTGGCACCAATGCCTTGTAATGGAAGGGGTAACATCAAATGGGCTTCTTATTGAGCAGTGGTGTGTGATTGTGAGTCATGCACACCCACTGGTTGATGTATGACACCAGTCAGTTGACTGTGAGATCAGCTGTGTATGATGCCTGAGTTGCGATCTTGAGCAACACATCATAAATCCTAAGATATTCAACCAGGGATCTGAGTTATGATACCACAAGACCAATTGGTTGTTTATCAACACCAGCAATTGAATGTGCAGAGGCTGGAAGCGAAGGGGAGAGTCACTGCAAATACATGAACCAGTCAGTTGGTATGGCTGAGCAATGGTGAGTGTTTAGTGTATGTGAGTGAGATGAAGATTCGATGATATTTCAGTAGCAGGTGTGATTGGTATGTACATTATATACTCTTTGAGGGGGAATGGAGACTCAGTGCAATGGTTAGTGTATCTACCATCAAATGTTTGTGTCCCTTCATTGGGAAGCGATGTTGCCTGAGGCATGTCTCCATCCAACCAATCATACTTCCACCCTGTGGTGTGTCACATCAGAGCATGTACAGTACATGTCATTCAGTTTTTAAAAAATGAAAATCGCTTTTTTTGTGACACATATATCTGTCAACATACATCAACATTGAAAGAAACTTCACAACACAACCTTTGCTATGCTCTTGGGGATGCTTTCTGTGGATGCTGGGGTGCATGTACTACAAATCAGTACTTTGTTTGGCCACCTTTGGCCTGAATTACAGCCTCCATCCTCCTAGGCATCCTCTCCAGGAGCTTTGACAGGTAATCCTCCTCTATAGTGTTCCATGCTTCAAGGAGAGCCTGGAAGATTGCAGCTTTGACTGTTTCTGGTCCTCCTGATAGCAGGTAAAGGTGTGGGGAGCTTTGATGGAGCTTGTGCTTGAGGTAAGCCCAGAGATTCTCAATGGGATTGAGGTCTGGTGACTGAGGTGGCCATGACATGGTCTGAATGTCATATAATGCAAACCCCTGCTTATTGTAGGTGCTCTTGTGGATTGCAGCATTGTCCTGCATCCAGACAGTATCCTCTGGCTGTCCCTTGAACCAACAAAAGACCTCCTGCTCCATGATATCCATGAATACCTTGCTGTCAATCCTCCCAGATGGCATCCTGACCAGGGGACCTTTTTGCAAGCCCATGAAGCTACCCCAAACCATCACTTTGACTGTCCCTGACCTGGTGGTAAGCTGAATGCATGCCTGATGATACTTTTCCTGTGGTCTCCTAAGCAAATGCCTGTGCCTTCTGTCCTGTTTCTCCACTGCAGATTCATCTGTCCAAAGCACCTTCTTCCAGTCCTCCAGTGTCCAGTTCCTGTGCTCCATAGCAAACTGCAGTCTCTTGGCTTTGTTAGCAGGGGAGAGCAGGGGAGCTCTGGTGGCTTTGTAACAGTTGATCCCAGCCTTCCTGAGCTGTCTCCCCACTGTGCTAGTTGACATACCCCCATTTTGCTTGCCTATCTCCCTGAGTGGTGTCCTCCTGTTCTGTGCATCCTTCTGAGTGCTCCTGACCATGTTCCTGATAGCTTGAGGGCTGTACTTTGGGTTCCCATGAGTGTGGTAGGCATTCTCCTTGCTGCCAGAGGCATCATAGCACTTGAAAAACTGATATATAGTGTGATAGTTGAGGTCCAAATGCCTTGCAATCTTTGGGAGCTTCCATCCAGCTGTTCTGAATGATAAGCATGCAGTTTTCTGAGCATCAGTGAGTAGCTTGTGTCCAGGGGTTTCTGATGGCATCCTGCAAGGTGGTGTTTGAGCAAGATTTGATGACTCTATGGTGATTCTTGTGGATGATGGTGGTGAAGAAGCATGATTCAAATTTGCACTATCTGACATTTTTTAAAAACTGAATGACACATACTGTATGTCACAGGAAAAGTTTTGTCTTTGTGTTGAACCAGACATTCCCATTGGGTGAATCGAGTGATCCTTAAGTTGGATCTGGACCAATGGTTTGATCGTGTATATTTGGTGTTGGTGGTGTTAATTTGTTCCTTGTGTCAGATGCAAGAGCATGCAAGGAGTTGCATAAGTGGGAAAGTTGGATGCCATGCATCTGGTGCATGGGCTAAAGTGGATATCCCTCAATGGTTGTGAGGATTCAGCAGTTGGTGTGGCAGCCAACCAAAGGGGTGCATAAATGGCCAGTTGGTTCGAGGACCAACCGGTTGGTGTGTGCTTCCATGGTGAAGCATCCAAGTGCGAGATGAACTGTCAGAGTACCATGTACTCCAACACCTTGGTCATCCAGGAATGGCCTGAATGAAGGAGATCTCGCATCTCATTCCTGACATCACTAAAGAACTCAACATCACCAAGTGTGACATTTGCGAAGTCAGCATATCGCACAAGCAGCCTTTTGGTCCCAGTACCATGATGACTACTGAGCCCCTTCAGCTCATCCATTCTGACATTGTAGGCAAGATGAGGGATGTCACTCCTGAAGGTTTCCAATATGTGGTTACCTTTATCAATGACTACACTTGTTTCATCACCATGTACTTCATGCAACACAAGAATGAAGTCTTCTCCACATTTGAGACATACTGGACCCTCATGGAGAACCAGACAGGTTGAACCATTAAGCAGTTATGAACTGACAATGGTGGAGAATGTATCAATCGCATTTTTGGTAGATATCTTGCCAATGCTGGCATTCAGCACAAAACTTTGGCTCCTTACACCCCTCAGCAAAATGGTGTCTTGGAAAGGATGAACTGAACTCTCTTCAACATCACCTGATGCTTGCTTCTTCAGGCTGCTGCCCCTCACTACCTCTGGGGGGAGGCCCTTCAACACACAGTATATCTCAACAATCACATGCCAAGCAAACCCTTAGCAATGTCATCACCTTACAAGTGATTCCTCAACAGAGATCCTGATATCTCCAAGCTTCAAGTGTTCAGATGCTGAGCCTGGGCCCATATTCCTGAGGCTAACTGCACTAAGCTCAATGACCGAGCACTTACCACCATCTACATCAGCATTACCAACAGCTCCAAGGCATTCAAGCTACTTGACCCTCATACAAAGATGATCCTAACTGCTCACCATGCTACCTTCGATGAGAAGCTCTTCCCATTCCTTGACACAAGGCTGGACACAGGACTGCCTGAGGATGCTATCTACATTCCTATTATGGGGGACGATGTCCAAGAACCCAACATTATTCAGCCCATTGCTATCAGGCCAGTGATGCTGCCACATCAAGACCCAATTCTGTCACCCATTGATGATGAAGGCAAATTCAGCTATCCTTACCTCACTTGAGAGGAGTGCACCCAAGGCATATCAATGCCTCCTCTTCCTCCTGCTTCTCACATGGTGCTGACAATGCTTGCAAAGGAGGTTGATTTTAATCTCAACACCTGTGCTGATGTCAGGATCAAGGAAGTAATTCTGGATGATGAACTGAGAATGGTACAGCAGGCCCAATGTCATCCAGATTGGCTGAAATGGCAAGAGGCCATCCAGAAGGAACTGGACTCTCACAAGACCAACAATACATGGACCATGGTTGCCCCCCCAGCAACAGCTAATATCATCAGCAGCTGTTGGTTTTCAAAGTCAAGCACAAAGCAGATGGCTCCATCAATAAGTACAAGGCACACTTGGTAGCACAAGGTTATACTCAAGTCCATGGTATTGATTATGAAGAAACCTTTGCCCCCATCATCAAGATGGTGATGTTGCAAATGCTAATGATTGTTTCCTTACAGTGTCCAATGCAGATCTATCAGCTCGATGTCATCACAGCATACCTCAATGGCAAGCTTGATGTAGATCTCTACATGTGCTCCCCACCATTGCCAGATGACATGGCAACATTGGCAGGCATCCCAAAACATTGCATCTGTCATCTCAACAAATCACTCTACAGTCTCAAGCAAGCAGGCAGCACTTGGTATCAGAAAGCCAACAAGATGCTTACTGACATCGGCTTCAGCAGAAGCAATTATGATACAGCTCTGTATTACATCAAGCATAAGGACACCCTGACTACCTTTCTCACACTCTATGTGGATGATGTTCTCATTTTTGCTAAGGAGAAAGTGACAGCAGATTGGATCATCAAGACTCTCCAGTCCAAATTCAAGATGACTGGTGGCAACCAGGTATCATTCATCCTGGGCATCCAAGTCAGACATGATATTGGCAAGCTCCACTTGTCCCAGACAGCACACATTCAGTGCCTCCTCACTCAATTCAGCCTGTCAGCTGCCAACATTGTGCATACACCAGCAACTGCTGAAAACCTCACTGAAGGCGATCCCCTCTCAGATGAGGACCATTCCACATATCGCACCATCATCAGGTCCATTCTCTATATCTCTACTTGCACCTGACCCAATATCACCTTTGCTGTCAACAGACTTAGCCAACACCTCACCAAGCCTACCCATAAGGCTATGGTTGCTGCAAAGCACCTCCTTCACTATCTCAAGGGCACTGCCAACCACAGGCTAATTTACAGCGATCATGCTATCAAGTTGCTGATGACAGCTGACTGGGGTCCACTTCTCCTCACCTACTCCAATGCAGATTTTGGGGGGGACACTACTACTCGAAAATCCACATCAGGTATCATGAGTACCATCCTCAACATGCCTTATTCCTGGCTTTCAAAATGTCAGCCCCTTGTTGTGACCTCCACCTGCTTCACTGAGTATATAGCGATGGCAGAAGCTTGCAAGGAAATCATCTGGAGTTGCCAACTTTTGGCCAAACTTGGTTTTGTGTTCCAGTCACTGACACCGCTACTCACTGACAATCAATCTGCCATTTATCTCTCAAAGGATCCCAAGGACCATCAAAGGAACAAGCATATCGACATCAAGTATCATTTCATTTGAGAACAGCAACTCAACAATACAATTATCACCAAATACATGCTGACAGCAGAACAGCTTGCAGACAGCTTCATGAAAGCACTTGACAAAAATAAAGTCTACCTGCATCAGGAAATGCTCAACATCAGCAAATTTGACTCACTGAGCAAATAACACATCAATCATTTTCAAATTTCGAAACCCACATTTTCTCTCGATTTTCTGCATCTCTTATCATCTGAAAAATATCCAAATTCATCACCAATCATGTCTCAATTCTTGCTCCATCTTTTCTCTCAATAAAAATATTCGATTTCCAGAACTTAACAGTCTCGCTAATTTATCACTGATCCCACTTCAATTTTCCATCCTTGACAAAAGCACAAAAACAGTGCTCTAACATTTATTCTTGTCCAGTCACACATCACATCCCTCCACATCTCGATCCTACATTTCCAATCTCATCCAACAAATTCTTGACTTTAACATTCAGATTTATTCATCACTGATCCACCAGCCAATAAATCTCCAATTTTTCTCATCTGACATACAGCAAAGTGATCTCAACTGCAACTGCAGCATTTTTTTATTTTTTTATTTATTTTTTCCTTTTTGAGAAAATTCTTCAACAACTTCTAGCATGAGCTGATGTGGCTGAGTTGACTCAGCCAAGCTCAAACTTATGTGGGAACATGAACTAATGCCTCCCACTCAACCATCATCTCTGATGTGGGCACTTCACCACCCACATCATTCATTCATCAAAACACTGCTATGGTGCCCTTGCCAAAGACCACAAAGCACCATAGCAATGACATCTCATTGTACCTCTGCCCATTGTACCTCTGCCCTTGTGGTGTTATTGGCCCCACCCCAGCTGCCAAGCCTGCCGACAATGCCAAGATGACATGCTCTCACCACAAGCACACTGACAAATGAGCCAGCAATTCCAAGAAAGGCCCAGCTGACACAAACAAGCCTTGCAACAAGGCCTCAGCACCCCAATCGCAAAGTCCTGATCACACAAGCACACCTCCTTTGTGATGCAAGGACCCTGCTCATGCAGGAACATCTCCCTTGCATCACCAAAGCCCCACCAATGTGGGCAACCCAAGCTATTCCCCCTCACATGCTAGAAGTCCTGCCAAAGCAGGCACCTCAAGGTGCTCCCTGAGCCACTCTCCCTTGGAATGAAGAAGCCCTGCCAGAGCAGGCACCTCTAAGCCCTCTCCAAGGCACTCTCTGCTGCGCAGCAAAAGCCCTGCCAAGGCAGGCAAGCAGCCACCTCAATCGCCATCCCCTCCACCTGATTTGGACAATTCTCTGGACAATCACTCCATTCTCCCTTCAGATGACAAGTCCAGCACCCACTCCAACATCTCAGCTGAAGCTCAGGCTGACCCTCAGTCCATCCATGAGTTGGATGCCCAATCAGAGGCCTCCTATTCTGATCACCATGATGATCTGCCTGATGATGACAATGCCAGGCTCACAGATCAAGATGCTGACAGCTCCTATGAGTCACCATCTCTGCATCAATGCAAGGTTGTCAAGCGCCCTGAGCCAGCATGATGTGACTGCTCTCCCTCTACCATCAAGGTAGTTATTCCCATCCAGCACTGTGACTCCTCAAGCTGCTACATGTACTCCAACCATGAGAGTACCACCAACCAATGTGACCCACCCAATGCTCATGCCCTTCGTTCCTCAACTCAGCCTAGCTGCTCCCATGCTAGCATCTCCTCTGCCACCAAGGCACCACTTTCCCAGCCAAGTATGGCTATCTCCCATTCAGCAGGTTGGCCACCCACCATACCATCATCCCTGGCCAAAAGGCCCTCAAGCACACTGTCACTGCTGGCCATGGTACCCCTAGCAAGTGCTCCTGTCACACCAGTGACACTCTCCCTGGGCGTAGGAAGCATCTGCTTCCCTGTGCCACCCAGAACGATCAGTCCAAGCTTGAGATGTTCCCCACCACAGAGGAGGACATCAAGGATGGCTTCGTCATTCAGGACCCCAGGTGTGAAAATTGCTAACGGTTGCAGGTCATCTGCACCATTGGCACCAGCAATGACAATGACAGTGAGCCTTGCATCATTTGTGACCTCTGCACCATGCAGCACTGTCACTGCTCCTTCTTCACTGGATGCAATACCCCACTTTGCAAATGGCAAGCCACCATCAGCAGACACATCAGCCAACTGCACCAATGCCTTGAAGGCATCAAATTGGAGCAGCTCTATGACAAAGGTGTCAGAGCCATTTGTGAGCTCCTTCCCCTCATCAGGTATGACCTTCCTGATATGCCTCGATGAAACTTTGTCCCAGCAACCCAGCCTAGGGTTAGCTCATCGCAACCCATTGAGATCGATGATGATGACTAAGTCATCTTAGCATCACATGTCTCCACTTTGTCACCAGCCTAGTTTCAGTTTCCCTGGTCATGGCTTTCTCTTCTCTCCACCCACTCACTGGCCATGTGGGCAACCCCCTTTTTGGTTCACACTCTCCAGCTCCAACACCATGCACCAGTTGCCAGCACCAGCAGCCTGGACATCTCATTCAGGTCTCTACATGTGCTCTGTCTCTCAAGATCGTTTCTCTTTCTCATCCTGATGGCCACAGTTGGCCTGGCTGCCACTGTGGTTGCTTTGCTCAAGACTCCTGGTTATGCTCACCCAGTTCATTCAGCTGCATGGCCCCACTCAAAAATCCACTTGCCTTTCCTCTCTCAAGTGTTCCTCTGTCAGTAGATAGATGGAATAGAAGGATCATGTCAAGTATTTCATCAAGCTTGTGGTTAGTATGCATGTGTGTGTTCTACCCTTGCCTTAGAGTCATTATTGGTATCACCAATGTAGCAGAAGAGGGGGACTGTTGGAAAATGGTCTTCCTTCACCTCAGTGATACTCCCCACCCTGCTGGCCTGGGAGCTCTAACATGACCATGCACACTTATCTCCCATATTTCCACATGGAGAGATCTGCAGTTTTTCCATCGGCAATATTTGCTGACATTGGTACCAGCTACTCTGGGTGGCCGATGCTGTGCCCATTCCAATGCCATGCTCAAGTCTTCAGGACAACTCTTCCATGCATGGCACCATACATAGCGACAAATCCTTCATGTCATGATGGGTACCAGACAATGGGACATATATATCAAAACACACTCCCTTTAGGTTCCAGTCTTGTGGTTATACAACCACCCCACAGTCTTTCCAAGTTTCCATCTTCTGACCTTGCCTTGTATCCTAGTATCTCCCTACATCATCACCATGTGTGTGACATAGGCAAGGCATTCCCTATATATGGATCACCCTTACAGTGGTTCCATAATCTTTTACTTAATCGAAATCTTCTTCACTCTACTATACCTCTTCATCATCTGTCTGTCCTATTCCTTCTGCCATCTAGGCAAGTGTTGTGCTGCCATTGGTGGTTCCCCCTTGGCCCTCTGCAAGTCCTTTGTCATCATACTCAGTGGTTACAGAATGTATCTAAGCTGAAATATCCTCAGACTGAGCTCTACATGCAATTCTGCCATTGGGAAGACTTTAGTGAGCTAGCTACTCATTTTCAGATCTCTTGGCAGACACTAGACACTTTTCGCCTGGCAATTCTCTGCCTTTGGTAGCTCCTTGGCGGTGATCAATTTCCAATAGATTCAACACCAAGATGAAACCTTTCCTGTGACATACACACTCCAACATGACACACCACATGGTGGAAGTATGATTGGTTGAATGGAGACATGCCTTGGGCAACATTGCTCCCCAATGAAAGGACACAGACATTTGACAGTAGATACACTAACCATTGCACTGAGTCTCCATTCCCCCTCAAAGAGTATATAATGTACATACCAATCACACCTGCTACTGAAATATCATCGAATCTTCATCTCACTCACATACACTAAACACTCACCATTGCTCAGCCATACCAACTGACTGGTTCATGTATTTGCAGTGACTCTCCCCTTCGCTTCCAGCCTCTGCACATTCAATTGCTGGTGTTGATAAACAACCAATTGGTCTTGTGGTATCATAACTCAGACTCTCAGTTGAATATCTTAGGATTTATGACATGCTGCTCAAGATTGCAACTCAGGCATCATACATGGTTGATCTCACAGTCAACCAACTGGTGTTGTACATCAACCAGCAGGTGTGCATAACTCATGATCACACACCACTGCTCAATAAGAAGCCCATTTGACATTACACCTTCCATTATCATGCACAACATGCATGAGCTGAGCATAAGCGAGTTGGCATTGACAATTTCTAGGCATCATCCCCATCCTCCTCCCATACTATTCCTTTCACCAAATGAAAGCATGATCCATGGTGTAGTCATCATGATAGTATACAGAAGCAATTGAGACATCAGATCATGAGCTAGCATGTCAGATCGGGATGTGTGTACCTGTTATCATGACTCATACTCACATGTCATCAAGATCAGCCTGATATCATCATGATGCCTCATCACTGACTGAGCATCATCCATCTGGCTGCTGGATGATGGTGGCAGAGCATGGCCACCTGCTTGGTCCTGATCATGACACTGAAGCTGCTCTTCACCATTATGGCCTCCTGCACAGCCCCACTCCCATCAACCTGGAACTCATGTAATCTCATTGCTGTGATCATGTATATACATAGTTGCAATTCAAACACACTTGCTTGTTCACTTGTTGATGGTGCAATGATCCATGGGATTGTGACAAGAATCATGATGACATACAGGCCAATCTCGAAGACATATGAGTATGAGTCACAATAACAAGCATACACATCCCAAACCAACATGCTAGCTCATGATCCATGGTCTTGATAACACCACTAGTGATCCCATTCAGAATATAGTGGATCATGCTTTCATTTGGTGAAAGGAATAAATCAAGGAGGATGATGCCATGAGAGGTTGTCTGAGGATTTTGTTCGGCTCCGAGTAATTAGCTCTTTCCACACCCGATTGCCAGCAGAAATGATTATTCAGCATTCAAATGCATCACGTGAATTCTAAAACACTGTAACAAAGCTCAGTCGGGTCCGCAAGAGACAATTGGTGGTGTCGACCACTCTCCGAACAACCACCATCTCGACCACACCACATGCATCTCGGTTGCGTCGTGCATCATAGTGACGACGACGCACCGAAACTTCCCTGATGCCCGATCAACTCGGTGACAATGTTGGACTGGGTCCAAATTTCACTGCCAAACGACGCGTTGTCCGGACTCACGGGTACAGACCGAGTGCTGAGTCGCAGGCCATAGCGTCAGAAGCGCATGTAGCATGCGTGTTGGCAATCGACCATCATCATCTCCATCATCTCCATCATCTCCATCATCGATGCACACTTTGACAACGGCTAGCTGCTCACTGCTTGCCTTCAAGCATCGATCCAAGCCAACTGCATCCCACCCGTCTACACAACAGCTGACCCAGCACTCTGTCAGTCCCCATACATCTCTAACGCTCTCGCCATTGGCTCTTTCGCCCGCCTGACCATGTCGGGTGAATGCCGCCTCGCCGCCGTCGTTGAGCAACTTCTGCGCGAAAACAGCCGAGTGCCACCCACTCTCGATGGGCTTCTCGATCCTAATTCGGAGTCTGAAGAGCAGCATGGGTACGCAACGGTACTGCTTTTTCACCTTAGAAAGTTCTTTGGCAAGCTCGATCCACAACAGCGCTGTGCACATGCCCATCTTGATGCCGTCACCAACAAGGCCTACCCAGCTTCCACCCTCTCAGCGTGCTCGGCGCACCGCATCTGGGACGGTCAAGGTGATCTTAGGGCTACGTGCTCGCACTCGCAACTTGTCGACGCGATCAAGAGCCAAGGACTTACGCTTGCAAGCCTCTCAACGCCGCCGCATGCAACCTGCGAGAATGTGACCACCGAGGCCCTGCTCCAGCTTCTTCCGCTCGCTTTTCCTGCTCCCTCTGAAATCGCTGTGCAACACGATGCGGACACGTATCAACAGGTGCGCCGCGACTTTAGCTCGCCTTTGCACGGCGACGCTGTCCTCGAGCTGCAACGCTATACACTGGCGACCAATGCATACATGCGCAATAACCCCAACGTGGTATACGCAAAGACGTTCCCCATCCTGCAGTCTTCCGGTACTGGAAAAACCAAGATGGCGGTCCAGCTCTCGGCCTTTCAGGCTGGACTCCTCGTCTGCACACGTTCGCCTAACAGCGAAACCAAGGCCAACACTTCGTTTCCACCTAAAGATGACACTGTTTACGGATTTCTTCGTGAAGCTTGCCCCGCAGTGTCCTCGTTCAAGGCACATCGCCGCATTGCTTGCTGGCTTGGGACCTACTTTGATCAACTCAAACATTGCCTCCAAGAACGCATGCAACGTAGCGGCTGCTTTCGAGGAAATAGTACGTGTCTTCATTCAGACGTCAAAGCATGTTGGTCCACCATCGTCTACGATCTCGCTGTCGCCATTCACGGTGGGGCCGACTTCATCGAGAATTACACCTTCGACCGGACCGCCGGCGCGAGCGATGCCACGCGCTTCTGCAAAGACAGCATGCTCAAACCAGTCGAGCCCAACACTTCTGTTGGCCGTGCTGGAGTAGGCGCTCCACCCCAACCTGGCCGTCTCGACAATTTTCGCACGGAATTCCTCAATAAGGTTACCGAGCAGGCCCGCAAGAAATATGAATCAAGCACCGCTCCGCTGCATTTCGCCTATGCCCAGCCCCAATCCGAGCCCGGGCCCAGCTCTCACCTGACTCGCGAACTCGAGTCCCAACCCCAGCACAAGTTCGAGCAGGAGCCGGAGTCGGACTCGGAGCCCAGGCCCAAGAAGAAGCATGCGCCAAAGAAGCGCGCGCCAAAGAAGCAGCAGTCGAAGAAGCAGGGGCCAAAGAAGAAGCAGGAGCCAGAGGAGGAGGAGGAGGAGGAGGAGGAGGAGGAGGAGGAGGAGGAGGAGGAGGAGGAGGAGGAGGAGGAGGAGCCCGAGCCCGAGCCCGAGCCCGAACTTCAAGCCCAGATCATGGCTAGGGAACACATGGCTCAACCCCTGCAAGAACTCGAGGCGCTCCTGCCCACCGGTCTGCAAGACAGCCATTACTTCTTCTTAGCCATCGATGAGGTTGTGGATTTGCGCGATCTGTTGCCCATCTTCCGTCGTCTCTGGAGGGAAACCAAGCCTACGTGCACCTGGCTTATGTTTATCGATACAGATTCCAACGTAGCGTTGCTCGCGGGCCAGGAAGTAGTCGAGACCTCGGCACGACTCGGCGCCACGGATGGCTTGCTTGTCGTCGACCCCTTCAGCTTTCTCCCCTTCGATGTCATCTTGAAGCATCGAGGTCTCAGCCGCTTGCCGGATCTCCTGGCCTCGCGCCTTACCTTTGGCGATCTACTTGACATGCTCAGGTACTTTGGCAGGCCGTTATGGAGCACAGGCCTCTACCTAGGCATCGAGGACCGCCAAAGATGGCCCCAGCTCAAGCCTATATTACGCAAGTTGCTCCCCCACGGACAGTCCATCAGCCTCTGGCCTGGCAAGAAGGCTATGTTCCGGGAGCACAGTATCATGGCCGTTGTCGCACAACGACTGCCATTGCGATTCATTGGTGTGCGAGGCGCTCGTCATGAAAGTTGCGCTACGGACGCCGCCGCCGGGACCACAAACAAGGCGGCCGAGCGCAACTCTATGCTCAAAAGACAAACCGCCTTTCTGCAGACACAGGTCTCGCACCACCTTCGTGTCATTAGCGAAGTCAACGGTACGAGCTACTTTGTCACAACCAACGTGTCCGAGCCGCCGTTGTCGCTGGCGGTGGCCTCTTTGCTGCGTGGCGACGACGCAAATGCTCGTCAGCAGTGTTGCAATCGATGGTCCGACATCATTGAGACCTTCAGCCACATATATAAAACGGTCGGGCTGATGCTTGGCGAGGAAGGAGAAGAGTGCGTGCGCTTTCTGTGTAGTTTTGCCATGGATCTGGCAGCGGCGAGTCGAGTCGCATGTGTTGAATGGAGCGGCGCTCGGCCGCCATCCGAGTTGACCATTCTCACCGCGCAGTGCAATCCAGTCTGTCTTCGAGACTGGCTGTGCGAGTTTCTTGAACCCGAGCACCTGGACGAGGACCTGCTCGATTGGTCATCTGGATACTATCTCAACTTCACACACTATCTCGAGCTCACCGAGTGGGTGATTCCTGGCCAGATGGATCCCATGATCCTTGTCGAAGGCTGGTGGCGCCAGGTAGCTTTCTACGGTGTCGCCAACCAACCAGGCTGGGATCTGCTGATTCCGATGTATCATTCCGAGCATCTTCCGAACCTGTCCAACAGATTCCAACCGTCGCAGTTGTCGTACGTTGCGATTCAAGTCAAGAATCGCTTGTCTGACGTCTCTGCTACCGAGCAGTTCGGCCCATCATGTCGCACCGACGCCGACGCTGCATCTCGTTCAGCAGTTTTGATGCGTGACGAATGTCTCGAGATCTTTATCGATCTGCGTTCACCGGTTCGCACGCCGCACCTGTACAGGCTTGCTAGCAGGGCACACACATCGCAAGCTCAGAGACCGAGTCAGTATCGTCACCTGGTTGTCAGTGGCTGGAGCGCCGAAGTCTTTGGTGTTATCGCCAAGCTGTCTAACGAGGCACGGATGCAAATGTGGCCTTTGTTCGACCTTACCGAGTCGGAGACGGAAAAGTTGACGCGCGATTTGCGAGCGTGCAGCAGTACGCCAGGCATCACCGACATCCGTCAGTTTTACAAGTATGGCGGGCGATTGTACACTTGCTACAGTAAAGCCAAGAAGGAGCCCGAGCGCGGAGCGACCAAGACTCTCAAGCCTTCCAAGAACAAAGCTCGGGCGCCTGCTGGTCAAGCCAACGTACAGGTGCACGCGACCGAGGCTGATGAGCGCCGTGATGAAGACACGGATATGGCCGACGCAGAGGATGAAATGACTGGAGACGACACAGACATGGCAATGTGATACCCGCTAAACGCAGCTTCCACCAACGGTAATAGGGGGTTTCAAAAGTTATTAGTGAGTATTCGGCGCGTCCCCGTCATGATGATCTCGGTCTCGGGTAAGCTAGTTCATGCACGTCGTGCATGACCCGAGGCCAAGCGAGTATGTGACGACTCTTTCAGACCGTCGTCGTAACAAAGATGCTGTACTAAAATCAGTACGACGACTCTTTCACGGTGTGTCTCAAGATGTTGTGCGGCTCCGAAGAATCTCAGGCATGTTTGTTCATTGACTGTCCATGAAAGTGTGTGGTTCGTCGCAAATTCAATGTGAATTGAGTGATTCTGTCCATGGTGTGAGTACTACCACCATATCATCGCACCCCACACCAGCAACAACGGTGAACACTGTTTATCCATTGTTTATCCGGTGTTTATCCGCTGTTTATCCTGTGCATCTGCCAACAACCAGAGGGTTTTGGTCATGATCATGCAGGTTGGACACACCAACACACAGGCCCACTGATGCCACAGGCTTCTTGCAGCAGCCTCTGCTCTCATATGGAGGCCACCAACACTGCTCACACCACAGAGCTATGATCATATTCAAGCATTACTCGATGATATTCACTTCAAGTTGATGTTCAGGCTCACAATCAATGAATTCCAAGCCATTCACCATGCCTTGTGACTGCCTGAGCCTGTGTGTATGAGTGCAAAAGATGTTGTTGATAGCTAAACAGGCTTTCTCATGCTGCTTGCTTGGTTGCAAGGGAGCTGACAACATGCTCTTGAAGGACAGTTCAGATGGTCTCAGGCTCAGACAAGCAGGATCATTCACCATCTCAGTGCATATATCTTGAGGAGGTGGTGTTACTTGCTTGATGTGAGTAGCACTCATCATTGTTTGACACAGCTGTGGTGCCTCGATTACTATGCCACCACCATCAAGAGGAAGACACACTCTCCATCATTCTGGGGAGCCATTGACAGTACCATCTGTCCAATTGCGAGGCTGATCATTGATCAAGAAAACTCATACAATGGGCACAAGCGAGTTCATGCTTTGAAATGGCAGTTCATTGCAACCCCTGATGGTCTGCTTTTCCTTTCTGGACCATTTGATGGCCACTGACATGATGCTCATATGGTGAACAAGTCATTACTTATGATGTGGGCTGTGGAACATGCCAAAGGTGAAGATGGTGAGCAGAGGTACTTGTACAGGGATCAAGCTTATGGTATTTTGCCAGCCATTATCTTGCCATTCTGAGGAAATCTCATAGATACAAATCAGGAGACATTCAATCAATTGATGAGTAAGTACAGAACAACAGTTGAGTGGGGTATCAGTATGGTATCAATGCAGTGGCTGTGATTCAGGGACAAACAGTATCAACACACAGGACTCACACCATGCAGTTGTGACTGGAAAGTAGTGACTCTGTTGTGGAATGCCAAGACTTGCTTGATTGGAAACCAGATAAGCATGTTGATGGGATGCAACCCACTGATGCTCGAGGAGTACTTCTCCTTGTCCCAGGTATGGGTGGTCACCATCATGCCAGATCCAGATCTTCCTCAAAGCGGTGTGAACTCAGAGTTCCATTCAGATAACAGCGATGAAGTTGTAGTGAACTCGTTCCTCTAGCATTCCCATAGAAGCACATTGTCACAGGACATAAAATCGAACTCGAATTGAGATCGACATTAAATGCATCTTACAGTCGATCTCAGACGAAATCGATGTTAAGCAGGCCTTATCGTTGATCTCACCCACAGGGCTGTATGATGCTGTGGAACGAAAACGACAAGCAATGACTATGACTGCACCTCCCCAAACGGGTTGAGGGTGATCAGCGAGGAGGTTGGCAGCACCTGGAGGATGCTGTCGATGACCCTAGGCTAACCAGTAACAGCCAGGTGAGGTGCAGGGGCCCATGCAAAGATAGGGGGAGCCTGCAGGAAGGAAGGAGAGTCTGACACTGGCTCGAGGCCATGGAGCCAGCAAAGAGGTAGTGGCTGGAGGCCAGTGGCAAGTCTCTAGGACAGAAGGGGCAGGCCCTGACACTGGCCTGATGCTGGTGGTGGGACGCTCTGGAGCAACCGCTGCCAGCATACACACATGCACATATATATACACACACTCCCTGTACAAGTGGAGAGGCAGGGCCTCATCCACTCTATCATTCATTAACTTGTCAGCACGTTTAGTATCACTATACTCCCACTCATTGTCTCATAGAGTAGCAATCTTAGGCATTGCTACTACTCAGTGTGCCTCTGTTTGAGTTGGAGAACATATAGACAGCAGTCAGAACCACCACTGGCACCACAGGCCTCACCTGTGCAGGCGGAACCTACACCACGGTCCTGGAACCTCCACCAGTACCATTACTATATGACAACGCTGACTACCAGCAACGTACAGCTTCGAGCATCATTCCTGATGACGGTGGCACAGTTCATCAGCGCTGCATACCTACATGAGGACAGTTAGCCCACTCCTGTCAAGTGTAGGACACCCACTAGGCTACCACAAACATGCTGCATTACCTCTGGACAGAGTGGCAACAGCGGTCAGCTGACATCGAGTGTAAGAGGCAGTTAACATCGATCTCAAGTGAAATCGATGTTTACTGGCTGTTAACCTCGAATTCAAACGAAATCGATGTTTACCTCAAGTTAACATCGATTTCATGTGTCTGGTGCACAACCGCTGACACACATGTTCTCATGCATATAGCCTGCAAAATCAATAGTCATTGCATAGCCTCATTGGTCACCTACAAGAACATCATTGGAGCCTGCCATGACTCATGGCATATCATCTCCTCCATTGAGCAGAAGGAGGAGTCCAAGGGCAATGAGACCCAGGTCTCAATGATCAAGACCTACCTCAAGAAGATTGAGGCTGAGCTCACCCAGATCAGTGAGGACATCCTCAACATGTTGGACAAGCACCTCATACCCTCAGCCTCCTCAGAAGAGGGCAAGGTGAAGGGTGACTACCACTGATACCTCACTGCATTTGCCACTGGCAACAAGTGCAAGGACTCCACCAACAAGTTGCTTGAGGCTTATGAGGCTGATGACACTATTGCTGAGCTTGACACCCTCTCAGAAATAGCATTAAGGACTTGATGCTCATCATGCAGCTCCTCCATGACAACCTTACCCTCTGGACCTTAGATCTGCACCTCACATACTCAAGGTCAAGACACTTTAGAATTGCTTAAGGAATGTATATACATGTTGTGAAACTAATTGAAGCCTCCAAACCTGCCTGTGCATGACTGAGAAGGTGCTCGAGAACTGTGGTGTCTGGATGGGGAGCAATGCATAGGTGTGGTAGAGTCTGATGTGGAAACTGACATGCTTCATTGGCCTTGAGGTGTAAGGGGCTCCTTGGGAATAGGTGGAATGAAATACTGTGGGTTGTTCGAAGGCACCCTTGATGACATTGAGGGTGCACTCACTGTTTCCTGCCTGGCTGACTGTGAAGTGAGCAAAGAGAACAGTTGAGAGATGGTGTTGGACATGGACTGGATGTCTGACTTGATGCTGCTAATGTCCATCCTCATGGTGTCAAGCAATGCAGTCCCTACCTGCATCATCTGCCTCTGGATGTCCATCTGCTCATGGCTTATGTCTGTTTGCTGATGGATTATGAGGAGCTGTTCATTCCTGAAGCAAACATCCTCCTCATGGGTGCACTCATCATTGGCAACCATGGTGTTCAGCACATCATGAGTGGCATTGCATGATTGCTTGCATGGTGAAATGATCAAATCAAAAGAGCTTTCACTCTCATCATCCACAGACTGTGATGAGGATGGGGTCTGTTGTTGAGAATGTTCTTGCATTGATGATGTTGACCATGCCACAGCTGAAGAGTGAGCATTGGTGGCACAAGTAGCCAGATCGTGTCAGTGAGCCTCCACAGTAGACTTGGTGGGCTTGTGATATGAGTTGGCAATGTCCAACATGATAACCTTGTTGATGAGCTTGTCAATACTGCTCATGAACTTGACAATGCTGGAGGCTTGACTGTTGATGGTGTCTTGCCTCTTCCAAGCATTCAAGATCTCTGCCCACTTGACTCTGATGGCGTTCAGAGTGCATTGCTCCAGGCCTCATGCTGCAAGAGCAATCTTGAGCCCTTCCAGATGTCATTCCAGAGCCTCCCCTTCTCTTGATTGTTCTGAGACTTGTATGGGTTATGGTTATGGATGGCCTTGACCAGCATCTCAAGCAACTCCTGATCCCAGTGTTGGTGGCCATATGGCATTTCAGACCCTTGAGAGTGCACAGACCTGGAATGCAAGTGTTCTTCAACTTCTTGTGATTGCGATGCTTGTGACTCCCTAAAAACAGATGCTTGTGAAAGAACAGGAGGGGTCTGAGAGGGTGTCAGGATCTGAAGCGAAGGTGGCCATGGTAGTTGGGTATTGTTCACCAGTGGAGGAGAGCTCTCGAGGTTGTACAAGTCTGTCATATCGACTATATCATCAATTGAGCTGATATTCATTGATGAAATCGAACTGACATGCTCTTGAATGGTCTCTGGAAGGCATGCAAGTGTACCAGGGCTGTCTTGTTGGCCCCAATGGGTGCTCATTGTCACTGTGCAAGGGTATGGTATGGTGTAACTCCATTAATGAAGTCAGGAACATGGGGAATGCATGCCAAGGCAAACAAACTCAATCCATTTTATTACTCAGATGCTGATGAACCTACACTTGCATGATTGTGATGACCACTACTAACACCATATCAGTTGGCCAGATCAGACTGTTTCACACTTGATTACCAGCCGATTTCATTATTAAGCAATTTCAATGCATCATGTGGAATTCAAAAATTTTACAAAGCTCAGTCAGGTCCATGAATGGGTTGAAGAGATGGATGGGTCATGTTGACACCTCTCTGAATAACCACCATCTCTCCATCATCTCTTGCATCTCAGCTGGACAGTGCATCATAATGATGACAATGCACCGAATACTCCCTATTGGAACATCTTCGGTTTTAAAATGTGAGTTATCCTGACCTCTGTGTCCAAGTGGGATGTGTGTTTGAGTGATGAAAAAGGACTCAGTCCAGTGTGAGTCCAGGTTGGATCTCAGGGTTATTAGTGAGGTTTCAGTGTGTCCTTGTATCGATGATCTCACCCTCAGCTAAGGTGCTTCATGCACAACATGCACAAGCTGAGGTGAAGCAAGTTAGGGATGACTCTTTCTGAGCATCATTGGTATAAAGATCATGTACTAGAATCCACATGATGACTCATCTGATGGTTTTGTTTGGCTCCAAGTAATTGGCTCTTTCCACACCCAATTGCTGCTGAAATGATTATTCAGCATTCAAAATGCATCATGTGGATTCCAAAACACTGTAACAAAGCTCAGTTGGGTCCACAAGAGACAACTGGTGGTGTCAACAACTCTCCAAACAACCACCATCTCCACCCTTCCACCACATCTCAGTTGTGTCATGCATCATAGAGACAACAAATGCACCAAAACCTCCCTATTAGCTCTAATAATAGTGATTATCTGTACCTGTGAGTCTGGACAATGCATTGTTTGGCAGTGAGATTTGGACTCAGTCTGAAGTGTGTCCACAGCTAAACAGGGTCAGGTTTCAGGAGTTATTTAGTTCATAACTACATTTATTATTACACCTTGAGTTTTATAATGCCAGTTAACATACCTCTTTTTTTTGGAACATCTGCACATGTTTGAAGTACTTTGTGTGATTTCAAGCACCATGCCAACACTCACACTTCTCATCTTCACCTTACCATCACTATCTCCACCAACACAACCATGGTACCACCTGACCATCACCATCTCTGCCAACATGCTTATGGCCATCTCGATGCCTGCCTGCCTGCCACATGTAGTGGTCACCCAAGGTGCATTGAGAGTATGCCATACATGGCAGAGGCCCCCCTAGCCATGGCACTGCAAAACCTGGGCCTTCCCCTCCCACAACCTGGATGTCATTGGCCAGATCCCTGCAATGGATCCACAATCAGCACAATGAGGTCCACCCTATGAACATGATGAAAGCATACAAGCAGAAGCAACAAGAGTGGTGTGAATGGTGCACTTGACAAACAGACTACAAGTTCCATGAACCTATGAAGTGAGTATGTTGGTAGCAGATGTTTGTTGTTTGATTTTGTACTGACTTTCTTGTTGTTCTCATCTTGCATTTCTGATTACATTTGGTTTCTGTACAGGTATACTGTCATGCAGAGCAAACTCGCATTCTTCCTTCAAGACTATGTCCTCAAGAAGCACCAACAGTGCAAGCTCCCTCCTGAGGCTAAGAAGCCATGTCAGCCTACACCGATTGTATTGTTACCTGTATTGCTGTCAACATCACATTCAACTTCAACCACCATCACACCACCCTCCCCTTCGCTGACCATGCTGCCACCCTCCTCTGATGATGACATGGCATGCACATCCATTTCTGCCTCCACCTCCACTGTTGCCTCAAGCTTGCATCTGACACTCAAAGATGCAATCAAGGGGAATGATATCATGGATGGATCCAACCCCTTCACTGATGGACTTGGACCAGCTTCAATAAACCAGTACATTGCTGCTGTCATCAACCTTTGGAAGCACCAACACCACCAGGGGATCAACAATCATCCCAACCCCCATGGTGGCACTGTCATGACTTTGACACAGATGTTGCATCTTCAGCAAGTGAAGAGGCACAAGGAGTCATACATGGATCATGGCAAAGGAACTCTGCTTGATGGAATCTCGAATTCTGAGCAGCTCATCAAGTTGGCAAATGATGGTTTTGAGCACACCACCTTTGAGGGTGTGTGTGATCGATTGATGATGTTGATCTTGCACTTTGCCCTCCTCCATGGTGACAATGCATGGAGGCTGGAGTTGGCAGATCTTCACTCAATCATTCTGGACAGCAACAGTGCACACTCTCACTGTCTTGCTCTCATTGCAATGCTGTGCAATGGCAAGATGAATCAAGGAGGCCAGCTCGAGATGGCCAGCATGCTTTGCAACAAGAATGTTGAGCTCTGTCCCATCAGCAGGCTCGCATTCCATCTCTTCTGCTGGTTCCATCTCACCTCCCCCCTCCCCCTCATCAACAAGAGCAAAGGTGCTGACCAGTTTCCCAACTTTATGTCAAAGGAAACATGGTACAACCTGAAGCTCTTCTCCTCCACCAACCAGACTGCAGCCAACCCTATCATGTACAAGGCACAGTCCAAAGCCTTCCAACTGGCTTTTGCATGCCAAGGAATCAAGTCATCCAAGGTGATGCACTTGATGTGCTCAACAGGTGCAAGGTTGTGTTAGGCTCATGGGGTCTGGGAACCTCAGGCTCACTGGGTACAGTGATGATGGTAGAGGCCATGGGTGGGTAATCGGCCATGGTGGTGTCCAATATGTCACTGGTGGGCTGGGAGGATTCTGGTAATGCTAAGGATGTCTGATATTCCACCTACTAAGTGAGTAGAGTAAAATACAATTGACAAAGTCAGGAAGGAAGGGGCCCAGCCATCTGGCCAGGGCCTAAATACCCTCTGGTCAATTGCTGCAGTTGGTTGGTACCCCACCAGGGCCAATGCAGCTGGTGGCAGCTGCCACAGTTGGTCTCAGACCCAAAGCTCTCCATCCCACACTTGGCTGGGTCCACTGATCTCATTGCTCTCATTGGGTTTCTGATGCCCCTATCAGGCACAGCCCACCTCCACTGGGTTGGTGGGGGACCATGTCATAACAGGTTGGCAGAGCTTGGTGGTGCCAATGCCAAGGACATCAGGTGCTTGGGTCAATGGGAGCAGAGTGTGATGGCAAACTGCTATCTCACTCAGCTTCCTCAACAGACCAGGTGGGCAATGGCCAGATTCTCAGCTGAAGGTGGCAATTTCTGGATCGCTCACAACATGCCAGTGCCTGAGTGCCTGGTCAACACCATCTTTCCCCATGCTCCTGTGCGATTCAAGGAGGAGCAGGTGAAGGTGGTATTGGAATGGGAGCATGGCAACATGGCCACAATCAGCTTCCTCCAGCTCCTTTTGGAGCTTTGCCTGATCCTCATACAAGATGCAGTTCTCATATGAGAGAAGTTTCCACAGCATTTCCTTTTCAAGCATGCAATCTTTTGCTCTGAGGCCTTCAACAACTTTGCCAACAACATGTTGGCCAGCAGTTCACAGCAGGTCCACCCAATCAAGAAGAGCATCCAGCTCACCTTTCCTCACCTCACATCATTAGTGACTTCTTCTGTGGCTGCTGTCATGCAGTTGGTCACCACCAACATTGACAGTGCTCAGACAAGCATATGAACAACTCGAGGACATGATCAGCAAAGAAGTGCTTGCTACTTGCAGGATGGTTTGGGTGGTGGCTGATGGTAAGTAAGGCTAGAGAACATGGCTCAAGCAATGATATGACCATTTCCTTCTTCAAGCTCAGAGCTCATGATGCTCAGTGAGCCAAATACAC
Source organism: Ustilago lituana (assembly GCA_928869825.1). NCBI lineage: Eukaryota > Fungi > Basidiomycota > Ustilaginomycetes > Ustilaginales > Ustilaginaceae > Ustilago > Ustilago lituana. The sequence continues at coordinate 325,902 of CAKMYA010000029.1, forward strand.
CCATCAGTTTTGCCCTGTACAAGTTCATTGCTTCATATCATGCAGTTCAGTCATTAGCATTGCTCACTGAGGAGTGTATTGATGCTGAGCATCATCCACTGCACAGGAGGTATCATTGCACATGCACAATGATGATGATGATACACATTCATCCAGCTGCTTATAGTGCTGCAACCTTCTTACCTTATCTGAGTGTGGGCAATACCTCCTTTGCCATTGGATGATGCTCAGCATCAATACACTCTTTCACACCATCTCATACTTCTTTCTTTTGTTCAATTCTCGATTCTTATTCTCAATTCTTTGAATAGTATATGTGCACTATGATAATGTATTTGAGATGCTTGTGTTTGATATAACTGCTTGTGTTTGCTGCAGCTGATGAGGGATTGTTGGAGTACATGGTACTCTGCCAGTTCATCTCACACTCAGATACTTCACCATGGGAGCACACACCAACTGGTTGGTCCTCAAACCAACTGGCTATTTACATGCCCCTTCAGTTGGCTGTCACACCAACTGCTGAATCCTCACAACCATTGGAGGATATGCAACTTTAGTCCATGCACCAGATGCATGGTACCCAACTTTTGCACTTAGACAACTCTTTGCATGCCCTTGCATCCAACACAAGGAACAAATCAATGCCACCAATGCCAAATATGCACAACCAACCCATTGGTCCAGATCCAACTGAAGGATCACTCGACTCACCCAATGGGAATGCTTGGTTCAACACCAAGACAAAACTTTTCCTGTGACATACACACTCCAATGTGACACACTGCATGGTGGAAATGTGATTGGTCAGATGGAGACATATGTCAGGCAACATCACTCCTCACAAAGGAACATAGACACTTGATGGTAGACACACTGACCAAACAGCATGGGCTATACTAACCATTGCACTGAGTCTCCATTCCCCCTTGATGCATATATAATGTACATACCAATTGCACCCATCACTGAAATATTATCAAATCTTCATCTTACTCACATATACTAAACACTCACCATTGCTTGGCCATACCAACTGACTGCCCATGTATTTGTGGTGACTTTCCCTTTTGCTTCCAGCCTCTGCACATTCAATTGCTGGTGTTGATAAACAACTGATTGGTCTTGTGGTATCATAACTCAGACTCTCAGTCAAATATCTTAGAATTTACAACATGTTTCTCAAGATTGCAACTCAGGCATCATACATGGTTGATCTCACAGTCAACCAACTGGTGTCATACATCAACTGGTGGGTGTGTGTGACTCACGATCGCACACCACTGCTCAATAAGAAGCCCATTCGACATTCCACCTTCCATTAGGGATGATGATGATGGATGGATGAGCCATCATCAAGAACATAAACAAGGTATGTGCAGAGACAGATGGTCTAACAGCACACCACTGTTTAATGGTTTACAAACCTCAACAATAGGGAGGTTTCAGTGCATTCATAGTCTTTATGATGCACAATGCAGCCAAGATGTGGTAGAAGGGTAGAGATGGTGGTTGTTTGGAGAGACATTGACACCACCTGTCCATCTCTTCAACCTGTTTGTGGACCCAACTGAGCTTTGTAAAAAATTTGAATTACACATGACACATTGAAATTGCTTAGTAATGAAATCAGCCAGTTATTGGGTGTGAAATGGTCCATTCTGGCCAACCAATATGGTGTTAGTAGTGGTTGTCATGATCATGCATGTGTAGCTTTGTCAGCATTTGAGTAATGAAATGGATTGAGTTTGTTTGCCTTGGCATGCATTCCCCATGTTCCTGACTTCATAAATGGAACTACACCATACCATACCCTTGCACAGTGACAATGAGCACCCATTGGGGCCAACAAGACAGCCCTGGTACACTTGCATGCCTTCCAGAGACCATTCAAGAGCATGTCAGTTCGATTTCATCAATGAACATCACCTCATTTGATGATATTGTCAATATGACAGACATATACAACCTTGAGAGCTCTCTGCCACTGGAACACCAGACCCAACTACTGCAGCCACCCTTGCTTCACTTCCTGATGCCCTCACAGATCCCTCCACTTCTTTTGCAAGGCTCTGTTCTTATGGAATCACAAGCATCACAAGAATTGCAATCACAAGATGTACAACAATGCTTGCATTCAAAGTCTGTGTGCTCTCATGGGTCTGAAATGCTGTATGGCTGCCAACACTGGGATCAGGAGTCACTTGAGATGCTGGTCAAGGTGGTGCATAACCACAACCCATTCAAGTCTTGCAACAATCAAGAGAAGGGGAGGCTATGGAATGATGTGTGGAAGGAGCTCAAGGTTGCTCTTGCTGCCTGTGGCCTGGAGCAATGCAGTTTGAATGCCATCAGAATCAAGTGGGCAGAGATATCAAATGCTCAGAAGAGGCAGTACAGCATCAACAGTTGGGCATTGGGCATTGTTGAGTTTACAAGTGGTATTGATGAGCTCATCAATGAGGTTATCACATCTGACATGGCTAACTCATATCATAGGCCCACCAAGGTGACTGCAGAGGCTCACCAATGGGAACTCACTACTCAGGCTGCCAATGCTCAATCTTCAGCAGTTGCATGCTCAACATCATCCAGGCAAGAACATTCTCAACAGCAGATCCCATCCTCATCACAGTCTGTGGAATATGAGAGTGAAAGCTCATTCGACTCCATCATCTCACCATGCAAGCAAATGTGCAATGCTGCTCATGATGCTTTGAGCACCATGGTTGCCAATGACAAGCACAACCATGAGGAGGATGTTCGCTTCAGGAATGAACAATGTCACAGGACATAAAAGTTGGAATCAATTTGAGATTGATGTTAAATGCATGTTACAGTCGATCTCAGATGAAGTCAACATTAAGCAGGCCTTATCATCATTTTCACCTACAGAGCCATATGATGCTGTGGAGTGACCATGACAAGCGATGACTAGAATGACACCACCCCAGACAGGTTGGGGGAGACCAGTGATGGAGTCAGCAGTGTCTGGAGGGCACTGTCGACGACCTGGGCTGACCAGTAATGGCCAGGTAAGGTGCAGGGGCCCCTGCATGGATAGGGGGACCTGCAGGAAGGGAAGAAGAGCTCAACACTGGCTTGAGGCTGTGGGGCTAGTGAAGAGGTATTGGTTGGAGACCAGTGATGGGTCATAAGGACAGCAGGGCAGGCCCTGACACTGGTTGGACACTGGCAGAGGGGTGCTCTGGAGCAACCACCACCAGCATATATATATGCATTCCTTGTGTGAGTGGAGAGGCAGGACCTCATCCACTCTACCATTCATTTTACTTGTCAGTATGTTAGTATCACTACACTCACACTCATTGTCTCATAGAGTAGCAATCTTAGTCATTGCTACTACTCAGTGTGCCTCCATTTGAGTCAGAGTACATATAGACACTAGTCAGAACCACCACTGGCACCACAGGCCTCACCTGTGCAGGCAGAACCTACACTGCAGTCCTGGAACCCTCACCAGTACCATTACTATATGATGATGCCAACTATTGGCATTGTATAGCCTTGAGCATCATCTCCAATGATGGTGGTGCAGTTCATCCATGCTGCATACCTACATGAGGACAGTTAGCCCACTCCTGTCAAGTGTAGGACTCACACCAGGCTACCACATCACTATTGCTTGCTGTTCACGATCCAGTGCACAGACAGGAGGGCAGACGGGATGCAGAGATGAAGAAAGATGGTTGCCTAACTCAGTGGAGTCGCTTGCAAGCTCCCAGCCATGGCTGTAAGGGACATGGGTGGTCAAGTGCTGCATGAAAGTGAGGCGAAGTGCATGTGAGGACAAAGAGCTAACTACAAAGCTCAAGAACAGGACAAGAGGGGAAAGGGGATGGGTGGGTGTTGAAAAAAGGTGCTGGTGTGCAATCGCAACCAGCAGAGACTGAGATGATGGAGAGAGAGAATGAGAGTGTGAGAAGAACTGAGCCGATCAAAGGGGGCTATGTGGCTGCACAGCTGCAGTACATGTACTGTCATGTGCACTGTCACATGACTGCTGAGCTCTAGTGAAGCTAGCACTCATGCCAAGTGCTCTGCATCACTATCGCTGGCTGTTCATGATCCAGTGCACAGACAGGAGGGCAGATGGGATGCAGAGATGAAGAAAGATGGTTGCCTAACTCAGTGGAGTTGCTTGCGAGCTCCCAGCTGTGGCCACTATGCAGTATGAGCAGTGAACTGCATGGTGTATCAGTTGCGAGTGGAGGCTGGAGAGCATCGGAAGTGGACTCCCCAGAAGGCTGCATGAAACCATCAGAGATCATGCCAAGTCGACATGGCAAGGTCGAGGGGGTGATCAGCACCGGTGTAGAGGGCCTGAGCAGTGGTAGATGCACGCTCAGCAGCTGACCTGTCGATATACCACCTGAAGCAGTCACTGCACCATCTGCCCAGGCCTCAAATGGTGTCACTGTCAACACCATTGGCAGCAGCCCAAGTGGCAGCTCCTTGGCGAAAAGAGTGGCCTGAATAGGCCAATGGTGAGATGCCACAGGCCTGGAGGCAGCTTTGGAGCATGCTGGTGAAGGTGCTGCAGCTGAAGGGCTGGCCATGCTTGAGGATGAAGAGTGGGGTGGATGGTGGGTGAGACTGACAGATGGCGCAGAGAGCAGCAACAGCACAGGTGGAGAGAGGCACTGCTGGTGCTGTGAGTGTCATGCCCTGCTGGAAAGGGTCTGTCTTGCTTGCTGGAAGTGTGATGGTGGCATATGACTTGTCAGCAGTGAATGAGACTGCCCCAACTGTAAGGAGGTTGACAGCAGCTTCCATTTCCCAAGTAAGCTTGCCAGCATGCAAGAAGCAAGCAAATGCAAGGCAAAACACCGCTCTGAACATGTGTCAGTTGTGTTGGGAAGGGCAGACCTCAGGGAGGGCTCAGATGAGCAGGCAGAGGAGGGGGAGCGTGATTGGCAGCTTGGCAACTGGGAGGGGGTCACCAACAACATGCTTGAGCCCTCGAATAACTCTGGCCAGGCGCTTGGAGTTGAAAATGGCTGTGGCGAGGCCAAGATCGATGTGCCAAGATTTGAGGATGGTGAGGTCATGCTTGACAGAGCCATACAACTTGTTAGCGATGTGCTGAGCAGCCACCCACTCAATGAGGAGTGTGTCAGTGGCAGGGAAGGGCTGGCAGCCACGAGAAGCTGTGAAGGTGGCAAAGTTGGCACAGACTGTGCTGGAGCAGGCTCGTGTGCTGCTGGCGAGGCCATTCCACAAGAGGAAGCCTGCAGCAGCTGAGAGGTTGGGTGCAACAAGGAATGACTGAGGTGGTTGGCTGCCTTGCTGCTGTTGAATCACAGCAGGGAGAAGGCTCGTGGATAGCGCTGCTGGATGAAGGTGAAGCAGCAGTGAGAGAGTGCATCAGCAAGGATGTTGTCTTCAGAGCTGACTTGGACAGGTACCAGGTCAATGTGTCACTGCAAGCATAGAGCAAAGATTGTGTGGAAGAGGGTCTGTGTCAACAGGTCCTGAATTGAGCCTTTCCAGAGGCCAAACTTGATGTTCTCATTGTCAACATGGATGACAACATGCCGAGGGCCAGACCAGAGGGGTGAGAAGTGGCATAGAGCCTCAAGCACAGCTAGTGCCTTGAGGAAGCAGATGTCCTTTTGGTGATGTCAGCAAGAGAGTTTGCACGAGAAAGCAGCCATAGGATTGTCCATAGTGCTGAGATGTGCACCAATGTTTTGTTTAGATGCATCCAACCAGACATGCTCAATGATGAGTGGTGACAGCTGCAAAAGGGACATGCCATCCCACAAGTGCAGGGTGGCAATCCACCAGTGCAGCTTGTCACGTGTAGCATGGCTGATGCAACAGCCAAAGGGAGCTTTGTAATGTGCCTTCACTGCATCATAGAGTTGATGCAGGAAGGCACAGCTGTGTGGAGCAATCCTCATCACAAACTGAAGGTGGCCAGCCACTTGCTGTAGTTCAAGTAAAGATGCTCTGTTGTGCTCGAGGATCTGCTGGCACAACTGTAGGATGCACTGGCAGCATTGTGGGGTTATCAAAGCTGTCTGGTGGATGGAATCAAGCTTGATGCTGAGGATCTCGAGGTGGGTAGTGTTCCAGATCATCTTCTTCTGACTGATTCTGAAACCTAGAGCTGCTGCTGACAAACTGAGAGTGTGGACCAGTGTGTTGGGGTTTGCTGAAGCGTCTGATGCTCCAAAGAAGTCATCGAGATAGTGAGAGATGTCAGAATGGGACATCAATGTTGATGAGGCTGACTGCAAGGCATAGGCTAATAGCCAGTGCAGGAATTCAGCAAAGAGGTTGAAAAGGAATGGGGAGGATCATCCACCAAAGGCCAGGGTGCACTCCTGGTAGTGCTGTTCCTGGAAGTGAATGCCCCTGAGGTGAGCTTCACTGTTGGTGACTATAACATGTCTGAATGCATCCTCCAAGTCCACTTTCCAAAGTGAAGCACCAGGGTGCTCACAGACAAAGTCTAAGATGGTGTCTAAGCTCTCGTAGTGGATGGTGACAAAAGCTGTGTCGATGCTGTCATTGACAGAGGGCAGATGCGTTCCTGGCCATCTCAGGTGCGACAAGTGATAGATTGTGTGCAACTTGTCACTGTGCAGCTTAGGGACTATGCCTACTGGCAAGCACATGAGAAGTATCTCCTCAGGGTTGGCAACCCATCGAAGATGACCTTCCAATGTGCATGCTTGAATCTCCCAGACAATGTGCTGGGTGCCAGCATCATCCATGGGGAGGTTGGTGACCTCCAGCCTTGCTGTGTGGTGGAGAGGACTGGAGTAGCCTATCTTCATGCCATGCTGGAGGGCTCCACACAGTTGTGCAGCAAAGACTTGGTCAGGATAGAGGTCTAAGAAGTCAGACCAGTATCGAATGTCGAGCATGCTGGTTGTAGCTGGTGTGTTGGTGGTGTCGAAGATGGGCTTCTTGCACCATGTGTTGGGGCAAGGTGGAGGGGGTGGGCCTGTAAGGAAAGAGGCCAGGAGTGTTGAGGCAAGGTCAGATGATATGTCAACAATGCCAGTTGAGGTGAAGAAGTCCAGGGGTGGACATGATGCACTTGGAGGCAGCGCAGCCTGTGAAGATGTCGCATTGGGAGGCAGTGCAGCCTGGGAGAATGCACTTGAAGGTGGTGCAGCCTGAATGAACATGGTTGACAGCTGTGTTGGCTGGGAAGGTGCACTTGGAGACAGCATAGCCTGTGTCAACACTCTTGATGGCAGCAGAGCCAAGGGAAGCATGCTTGGAGGTGGCATGGACCTGCAGTGAGGCATGTTGCCTGAGTGAGGGGCCAGACTCACCATTATTGGGCCTTCTTGACAGAAGTGATGGTCTTCCTGCTGTGTGCGAAGTTGGGGCAGGATGGGAGAGGGTGGGGGCCGCTGCAGTGCAGGCATGTGTGAGCACAAGTGCAGCCCTGGCAGTCGTGACTGGCATTGAAGCACCTGCAGGTCTCGGAGCTTGATCCTGCAGCTGTGTCAGCAGTTGTGCACCAGACATGTGAAATCGACATTAACTTGAGGTAAACATCGATTTCGTTTGAATTCGAGGTTAACAGCCAGTAAATGTCGATTTCACTTGAGATTGGCATTAACTGCCTCTTATGCTCGATGTTGGCTGACTGCCATTGCCACTCCATCCAGAGGTAATGTGGCACATTTGTGGTAGCCTAGTGGGTGTCCTACACTTGACAGGAGTGGGCTAACTGTCCTCATGTAGGTATGCAGCACTGATGAACTGTGCTGCCATCATTGGGGATGATGCTCAAGGCTGTATGTCACTGGTAGTCGGTGTCATCGTATAGTAATGGTACTGGTGGAGGTTCCAGGACTGTGGTGTAGGTTCTGCCTGCACAGGTGAGGCCTGTGGCGCCAGTGGTGGTTCTGACTGCTGTCTATATGTTCTCCAACTCGAATGGAGGCACACTGAGTAGTAGCAATGCCTAAGATTGCTACTCTACAAGACAATGAGTGTGAGTGTAGTGATACTAAATGTACTGACAAGTAAATGAATGATAGAGTGGATGAGGTCCTGCCTCTCCACTCACACAAGGCATGTGTATATATGTATGCTGGTGGCAGCTGCTCCAGAGCATCCCTCCTCCAGTGTCAGGCCAGTGTCAGGGCCTGCCCCACTGTCCTAGAGACTCATCACTGGCCTCCAACCAATACCTCTTCACTGGCTCCACAGCCTCAAGCCAGTGTTGGGCTCTCCTTCCCTTCCTGCAGGTCCCCCCTATCTTCGCAGGGGCCCCTGCACCTCACCTGGCCATTACTGGTTGGCCTAAGGTCATTGATAGCATTCTCCAGGTGCTACCAACATCATCGCTGACCACCTGCAACCCATTTGGGATGGTGTCATCATAGTCATTGCTTGTCATTCTCATTCCACAGCATTGTACAGCCCTGTAGGCGAAATCGACAATAAGGCCTGCTTAACATCGATTTCATCTGAGATTGACCATAAGATGTGTTTAACATCGATCTCGATTCAACTTCGATTTTTATGTCCTGTGACAGGCTGCTGGTCTACTTGAGCATTTGGTGTTGCTCAAGGTGTTGTCACACCTGTGCGAGGAGGATGAGGCGGTATTGGGGACCCTTGGGTTTGGCAGAAGTACATGATTGGCAATGTTGTTCTGCACATCAGCCCACTCATGCATGGCACTGGTGCCAAAACAAAGTCTGCAAATGGTGAGGTGGTAGTCAACTACCGCATGCCAAGTATATGTGCTTTCGCAGTTGATGAGGTACTCCAGGTGAGTGAGGAGTGCCTCATTGAGCTTGTAGTTGCATGTGTGGTGCACTCAGATGGCCATGTATGCCAACCAGACTTGAGCAAGAGCAGTGATGTTGGGAATCGCACAGAGAAATGCTGAGGTGCACATGTCAGCTGTGTCCTTGGCAAGGTGCAGCTGGCCTCCCTTGACAATGAAGCCTGTAGGTTGAGGTGCTTCCTTGGAGACCTTGGACTCTGGGTTGTGCAGCTTGACCAGGTCTTCAGGGTGCAGTTTGTCTTGCACAACCTTCTCAGCAACATCAACTGGGACCCATGGGAAGCAGTGAGAGGAGGAGATGGGGTTGGTCAACTCACCTGCTGAGGATAGAGTAGCACCTGCAGCAGTGGTTGCCATGGTGCCCAACATTGCAAGGGTGGAGGGAGGTGGAGGGGGTTGCTGGCTTGGAGGAGGTGGAGGCTGAGTGGCATGGAGGGTTTCCAACAATTCAGCGAAGCACTGGTCAAGGCACATCTCCAGCTGGTGCATGATATGTGCTTCGAGTGCTGCAATCAACAATGGTGAAGTGTCTGCATACCGATGATGGCTGGAGAGTGGTGAAGAGCTAGGGGGGGGTGAGCATGAGCGATGCTCTGAGCTGCCACTGAGAGTGTGTGCAGCCAGCGAGAGGGTTGTGAGGTGGTGTGGGGGTTCAGGCGATTTGCTGTGACAATGAGCACAGGTCGAGATAGTGTTGCTGTGAACACCGATGAAGTGGTTGAGTGTGAAAGACCTCTTGCAATGAATGCAAGCCCTGTTCAGCGCCATGTGGGAAGCTCATGAGGGCATGTGTAATGGTGCTAGGCCAAGCTACACAGCCTGCAGAGCAAGTTGGGGAGACTGTGACAGAGCTTGAGGGGGTGTGCCAGACCACTACCTGAGGTGCCTGCAGCCATCAACAGCAGCAAAGCCAGCACGTTCGCTCATCGAGACCAGGTCTTGACACTGCTGAGCTACACAGTGATTGTGTTCACCACAAGTGTTGGTGGTGCTGTTGCTGCAGGGGTGAAAGCCACAGATGATGAAGTGTGAGTGGTGAGCTCACAGTAATCATGCAAGAGATGTGTTGCATGTCACCACCACACAAGGGTGTTCCCCAGCTCATCACACCAGGGGGTGAGCTACTCTGCTAAACAGAGCCTGCTGGATGCAGTTTCGTTACTGTGTCAGTTGTGGCGAGCTGCTGTTGTCAAGTCAACCATGGGCAACCAACCCACATGGTGCAGCCGAGTGTCAAGGCCTGTGCTTGAGCTCCTCGCTACAGCACAATGACTAGGCCTGTGGGTGGAAGAGGGGAAAAGTGGAGGGCTGGGACACAGCAGGAGTGGTGCCATGAGCAAGTGAAGGAGGGGGGAAGGAAAGGGGAACCGTGCGATGGGGGTGTAGGTGTTGAGGTCCAGGAGGGGGTTAGGTGCCAGCAACGACAAATCCTGAGGGGGTTGGAGTGGATGGATCTGCTAAGGAAGTCAGAACGGAGGTGTGGAGGTGGTTGCGCTCAAGCCTGATGGCGAGCAGAGTGTTGAGGTGACGAAGATGGTGGTGTCCAAGGTGAGGGTGGTGCAGGGATGGTGTCTGTTGAAAAAAGGTGCTGGTGTGCAATCACAACCAGCAGAGACTGAGATGATGGAGAGAGAGAATGAGAGTGTGAGAAGAACTGAGCTGATCAAAGGGGGCTACATGGCTGCACAGCTGCAGTATGTGTACTGTCATGTGCACTGTCACATGACTGCTGAGCTCTAGTGAAGCTAGCACTCATGCCAAGCACTCTGCAAACATGCTGCATTACCTCTGAACAGAGTGGCAACAGCAGTCAGTTGACATCAAGCATAAGATGCAGTTAATGTTGATCTCAAGTGAAATTGACATTTACTGGCTGTTAACCTCGAACTCAAATGAAATCGACATTTACCTCAAGTTAACTTCGATTTCACATGTCTGGTGCATGACTGCTGACATTAGAGTGGATCGTTCAAGCAGTGCCCCACATTCACTATGGCACCTGATGAACAGTCTGAGGAGCACCTCAGAGCCATTGACCTCAGGTCAGTGGTAGCCATGCTCCAACAGATGATGGAGCAACAGCAACAAGAAGCTGAAGCAAACTGAGAATGGCAGTGAGCCATGTTAGGTAACTGGCAGCTGTATCAAGGTGAGGAGCTGACTACACCATCACCAGTAGGCCACACAAGGTTGGCCCCTCCCTTCAGCGAGTCAATGACAGCTCAGACCAGGTTTGCTCAAGTGGAGGATCCTCAAACCCTGATGCCCAGGTCAATGGTGAAGGTGTGGCCTGTGGAGTTCAGCAACATTGACATTTATGTGACTCCCATGGGTCCTAGGCATCATCATGAGCCTCTCAAGCCCATCACTGTGTTCAAAGGCGAGGGCCAGGAGCCTAAGGCACTCCCAGCAGACATGAAGATCCCATTCCCCAAGCTGGACACCAAGGATGTTGAGCTGTTCCTCATCAAGGCCAACAACTGGTTCACTCAATATGGTATCACAAGCCATCAGCATCGAGTGGCCATTGCTTTGGAATGATTGGAAGGATCAGCCAAGGAATGGTGGGACTCTAAGCTATGGGTCGACCCTAAGCTCCAAGGACAGCTGTTCCACAACTGGGACATGTTCTGTGCCTGCTTGAGGGATCAGTTCAGTCAGACAGTTGACTCATTCACCACCTATGCCAAGCTCTCCATCCTCTGTCAAACCAGTGATGAACCAGGCATGGCCACTTGCTATGTTGAACATTTCCAGGACCTAGCAAACCATGCAGGCCTTAATGGAAACCCTAAGCTCATCATGGGTCTCTTCAAGATGGGCCTCACCACCAGGATGCATCAAAAGTTTGAGCACAATCCCCCTTCTGACCTCTGGGAATGGTATCACAGCATGGAGAGCATTGACTGCATTTGAACCTTGGATGCCAACAATGCCCATCTCCTCTCAACCCCAGCTCATCCTGCTAGCACAGCAGCACCCACCACAGACAAGGGTAAAGGAAAGGAGGCACCGCTGATTAGCAACAGGATAAGCAGTTGGGGTCAGTGCAGTGGGGCCATACCCAATACCATCCCTAGGAGGCCCTTGCCTCCCCACTTAGCTCAGAAGCTGCCAGTGACCAACATCGGTGGCACCACCTTTGGACCAGACCAGTGCAGCCTATGTGGCCAGACAGGTCATTGGCAGCACAACTGTCCCAAGGCCATGCCCAGGGTATCTTGTCCACCAGGTGTGCCTTGCAGCCCCATTCCACAGAGCAGCCACATCTATGCCATCAACAAGCAAGCTGAAGATGCTGAAGATGATGAAGAGGCATCTGAGGAAGGCAACCAGGAGGCTGACATTGACCTGGCTGCCTACACCAACAAGGATGAGGAGATTGCCCAAGCCCAGGAAGGCAATGCTGACCAGGGAAATGGGCATGGGACAGTGCATTGATGGCATGCATTGCCCTAAACCCATCCTTGTCATCACACTGTACATATCAGGACCATCATTTCTGTTTCTCTGCAGCGTCACAAAAGCCAGTACTTGAGATTGACAGGACCATTGCTGGTCACCCAGCTTGAATGCTGGCTGACACAGGTGCTGGAGTGTCTATAATTGCTCATACATTCATTTCGACCCATCAAATACCCACAAAACCCATACACAAAAGAAGCATTCATGGTATTACTGGTCATACCTTACAGATCAACAGTGCTGCCTCAGTCACCACAGGCATAGGAGGTTACCTAGTCGGCCCCTTTGAAGCAGAGGTGACAGACATCGATGACTACAATGTCATCCTAGGCTATGAGCTACTCAGGAAACTCAGGCCCAGGGTAGATTGGCACACCAGTACTCTTGATTTCTGGCCCAACCTCGAAATCGAAGTTAAGGGGCAGTTACCATCGATTTCATCTGAAATCGATGATAAACACTGCATATCTTCGATTTCAATTGAGATCCAAGATAATGTGCCCTTAATGTCGATTTCAGCAACCAATCTCATAGCTCATGGGAACGAGTTCATCTCCACTGAACAGCTCATATGAGCAGCCCTCTGTGATGGTCCCATAGGATGCATGCTCCTGGACATCGATCCCACCACAGTACCCATGTATGGCTTTGTCCCTACAGGCAATGACAAAGGTATCGAGATGGAGGTTGAACCTCAGGAGGAGCCAAAGGCGAAGGAGATACCTGAGGAGTATCAGGATCTTCACCAGGTCTTCTGCAAGACTGAAGCTGACAAGTTGCCTCCAAGGACAGACCATGATCTCTCAATTGAGCTACTGCTGGGCACTCAGCCACCTTGCAGGCCTCTGTACTTACAGGGACCCAAAGAGCTGGAAGAGTTGTGCAAATACCTTGATGAGAACATCATGAAGGGCTTCATCCATCCATCGAAAAGTCCAGCATGCTCACCTGTGCTCTTCATACTGAAGAAGGATGGAGGCCTCCAGTTATGCATCGATTACTGAGGCCTCAATGAGGTGACAGTGAAGAATCATGCCCTGTTACCCCTCATCAAGGAGCAGCTTTTCCTACTGCAGAAGGCCAAGGTCTACAGCAAGCTGGATCTTAAGGCAGCATACAACTTGGTATGCATTGCAGATGGCAATGAATGGAAGACAGCTTTCAGTACCCAACTCAGGCTCTATGAGTACCTCATCATGCTGTTCAGACTGGTGAATGCTCCCTCACACTTTCAGTCACTGGTTAATGGTATCTTCCATGATATCCTCAGTATCTACATGGTGGTATACTTAGATGACTTCCTCATCTTCAGCAACCACCTGAAGGAGCATGTCAGCCACATATGAGAGGTGCTACAGTGACTATGCAAGCACCGACTCTTCATGAAGCTGTTGAAATGTGAGTTCCACACCATGACCATCGAGTTCCTAGGCTATGTTATCATGCTGCAAGGAATCAAGATGGACAAAGCGAAGGTACAGACCATTAAGGAATGGCTGGTCCCTGAGTCAATCCACAACATCCAGTGCTTCCTTGGCTTTGCCAACTTCTATCGACGATTCATCTCGCACTTCGCATGCATTGCGAGGCCACTCATGTTGCTGGTCAAGCCAACCGAGCATTTCAAGAAGTTCAAGCTGCCAGAGGAGGCAGAGAGGGCATTCCACAGTCTCATCACAGCATTCACATCAGCAGGGGTACTCCACCATTTCGATTACCACCTGCCCACACAAATGGAGACTGAAGCCAGCAACTATGCTATAGCTGGAGTCCTCAAACAAGAGCATGAGGGACAATGGCATCCGATCGCCTTCTATTCTCACAAGATGAATTCAGCAGAGCAGAACTACAAGATCCATGACATAGAATTGCTTGCAGTGGTGGCATGCCTGACCCAATGGTGCCATATGCTGGCAGGCCTGCCATCGCAGCTCACCATCCTCACAGATCATGAAGTGCTCAAGTACTTCAAGTCTCAATGGTGCATCAACAGTCAGCAAGCTCAATGGGCAGTACTACTAGCCGATTTTGACTTCGTTCTACAATACAGGCCAGGGGACAAAGCAGGTGAACCTGACGCCTTGACTAGGCAGAGCGATATGCAGCCCACTGGTGAAGAATGAGAGCATAATGTCCGACAGCTGCTGCCAGCCTGACTATTTGCCAAACCTGACACAAAATCGATGATAAACACCATTAAACATCGATCTCAAATGAGTTCAACCAAAAACACACATAATTGTCAAACTCAATCAAGTTCAAGTGTAAGGGATGATAATCATTGATCTCACAAAACACCTCTGGCATTGCCCTCTATGGCAGACATTGTGGCAGGAGGATTCAAGGAGCTCATCAGGACCTTCCAGCCCCTCAACTGTGAACTAATAGAGCTGTACAACCAAGGCCAATTTGAGCTCAAGGATGGCTTGTGGTACAAGAACAGCTGCCTGGTTGTGCCAAAGGTTACACTGCCTGGCAGGCAGGGTAGCAATGACACCAGGAGTGTGGCCAGGATACAAGGCCAATCTCTATCGGTCAAGCACCTGCACTACATGGTAATGTTGCAGTGCCATGATGGACCAACTGCTGGGCACATCAGGCACGATGTGACAATAGAGCTAGTGCAATGACACTACTATTGGCCATGCATGGCAGCATGGATAGCAGACTACATAGCTAGCTGCCCAGTGTGCACATGGTACAAGGCCCCATGCCATCAGCCATATGGCCTTCTGCAACTGTTGTCCACCCCCAAATGACCATGGGGGTCCATCTCCATGGACTTCATCGAAGGACTGCCACCTTCAGAAGGCTACGACTTGATCCTAGTTGTGGTTGATTGTCTTACCAAGTTCACTGTCCTAGCACTGACACATAAGTCAGCAACTGTGGAGCATACTGCCAAGCTCTTAGAAGCCATGGTCTTCATATGTTTCGGTGCACCAGACCACATTGTCTCTGATCGAGGATGGCAGTTCATATCATCAGCCTGGAAGAGGTCCACTGCTGCTCTCAGCATCAGCCACTCTCTCAGCACAGCCTACCATCCACAAACCGATGGACAGACTGAGCAGGTAAACCAAGTGGTTGAACAGTACCTCTGCATGTATTGCAACTACAAGCAGAACAACTGGTGCACCTTGCTGGCAATGGCTGAGTTCATGTACAACAACATGGTCCACAGCAGCATTGGCATATCACTGTTCTTTGCATGCTACAGCTGGAATCCCAAGTCTCACCCAGAAATCCCAGAGCAGCTCAGAGTACATGACCTGGGATGGCATGAGTGGCTTATGACTGCCCCAGACTGGATCAAGTATCTCCAGGAAGCCATTTGGCAAGCACAAGCATGGATGGTCGAGCAATACAATTGTAAGCACAAGGACATGGAATTCAAAGTTGGTGATCTCGTTCACATCAACTGCAAGAACTGGAAGACTTGATGACCCAGTCCCAAGCTTGACACCTGCTTTGCTGGCCCCTTTCCCATCCTGGAATGCATTGGCTGGCAAGCATACTGCCTACAGCTTCCAGTGACCTTCAAAGTCCATGACATCTTCCACATCTCCATGCTAGAGAAGCAGCCAGCGAGCCAACTGGCAGGGCATCACGAGCTTCCCATACAACTGCTGCTGCACAATGATGAGCTGGAGTATGAGGTGGAGCACATCCTTGACCATTGAACCCATCACAGCCAGCTCCAGTACAAGGTGTTCTGGAAGGGCTATCCCAAGGAACAGGTGACCTGGGAGCCTGCTGAGAACCTCAATTGCCCTGACCTCATCCAGGACTATGAGGTTTTGAGGGGGGGAGGCATCCCTGCTCGAGAATAGGGCCATCTCCTCAATTTCATGAAATCGATGTTAACAGCATGTTACAGTCGAACTTGTATGAAATCAACATTAAAAGTGAGTTACAGTTGATCTCACACAAAATTGAGGATTATGCAACTTTATCCTCGATCTCAAAAAGGGCAGCCCTGCAGGAGGAAAAGTTGCCAGGAAGGCTCCAGTCTCAGTGTCAAAGCTCATCAGACACTCACAAGGCACACACAAGGGGAAGGAGAACAGCAGTGGATTTCACAGGAATGAGCACAGTACAGGAGGAGGACAAATCTACATGTCAACATAGAAGGGTTTGCCATCCTCACCCTCAGGGACTGGCAGAGGGGACAATGGTGTGTCCATGGGTGGGGGAGGACTGCCAGGGCAGGTGCGAGACTCATGGGGCTGGCGCTCACTCATGAGTGCACTGTTAGCCACCATGTACTGGTGCACAGCATGCAAGATGCCAGGAAAGTCAGTGTTGTTGAGGTGCCAGAGCCACACCATGGCTGTAGCCCAGTGATGATCATCAGTGGGTGGGTAGACATGGTCACCATGGCATACCTTACCCATACTGACACTTTCCAATGTCGAGAGGTGGGCCCGCTTGGTGCTGTGCTCACAACGACCATGCTGCCACCCAGGAAAGTCACCATGATACACAAGTGCTGGGTGGTGAGCAATGTCCCAATGGCAGTGGGTGATACCCACAGCATGGCAATGGACACACAAAGCGGGCACATGGCATCACTGACCCAATGGGTCTGCATACAGCAAAGGGAAGCACCTATGCCACCGAATCGAAACAAGCAGTTAGTACATGGCCACAACACAAACAGAGATGATGGAGACAGGGTGTACATATGGGATTTGGAGTGCTTCGCAGCAAGCACAGGACCAGGTGGGCCAAGGCACCGAGTCCTCAGTCAAATGACACATGATGATGTTGCAGATTTGCCAATCTGCAGCATCACCCCAAGTAATCATCCAGAGCTTGGGGTACTGACCAGCTGCATACAAGATCAGCAGCACTGGAGCCCAGAGTACCTGGGTCCATGCTACAATCTCAGCCCAACTTGGCATGTGGGCCACCAGCAGCGATGGAGAGGGATGGCACAGGGGTACCAGAGGGGGTGGTGTGTGCCTGCCATCCAAAGGGGTATCCCTCCACACCACGCCTGGAGGAGGGGGTGGAGGAGCATATGCAGGTGTTCCAGGCACCACAGGAGATGCAGGAATGCTTTCCAAACGAGCCAACTCAGCTTCATAGCCCTCTTGATGTTCCTCACTGGGTGCATGTGCACCCAGGAAGAGAGGCTCGAGGGCAGGAGGGCCATGTGAGGCCAACTCCACCAGCAAGACAGCCACAGCTTCCTCGATGGGCATGACAGCCACCTTGGAAGTGGTGTGCAGTGCTGCAGGATCTGTGGGCTGCCCAACAGTGGAGCCCATATCGCCATCAGAGGGGTTAGGGCTGGCACCCACCAACTGCACCAAGATAGGCATGGCACCACTAACAGCTGAAGGAGCTTGAGCCACAGGAGCAGCAGGGGATGAGGAGCAACAGCTCATGTGATGGAGAGCCATGCAGGGAGCAATGGGAGCTGCCTGATGAGTTGAGCAGCACAACAGAGGGTTGGATGAGGGGGCCAACATGGTAGGTGATGGTGTAGTGGTAGGTGATGATGAGAAGGAAGAAAGGAAAGGAAGGAACACCACCAACACCATGAATACAGGCCACCCTTTTCTGCACAGGCCACAAAGAATTAGGCTCCGAATGGACTTCATTACTTTGCAGGAGCTCAGCTCTGAAAATGGGGGTAATGTCACAGGACATAAAATTGAACTCAAATTGAGATTGACATTAAATGTGTCTTACAGTCGATCTCAGATGAAATCGATGTTAAGCAGGCCTTATCATCGATTTTGCCTACAGGGCTGTACAACACTGTGGAATGAAAATGATGAGCAATGACTATGATGGCACCACCCCAAAGGGGTTGCAAGTGATCAGCAATGATGTCAGCAGCACCTGGAGGATGCTGTTGACAACCCTAGGCCAACCAGTAACAGCTGGGTGAGGTGCAGGGGCCCCTGCAAAGATAGGGGGGACCTGCAGGAAGGAAGGAGAGCTGACACTGGCCCAAGGCCATGGAGCTAGTGAAGAGGTAGTGGTTAGTGGCCAGTGGCGAGTCGATAGGACAGAAGGGGCAGGCCCTGACACTGGCCTGACGCTGGAGGAGGGATGCTCTGGAGCATCTGCAGCCAGCATATATATATACATTCCCTGTACAAGTGGAGAGGCAGGCCCTCATCCACTCTATCATTCATTAACTTGTCAGTACGTTTAGTATCTCTATACAACATTGTCTTGTAGAGTAGCAATCTTAGGCATTGCTACTACTCAGTGTGCCTCCATTCGAGTTGGAGAACACATAGACAGCAGTCAGAACCACCACTGGCACCACAGGCCTCACCTGTGCAGGTGGAACCTACACCACAGTCCTGGAACCTTCACCAGTACCATTACTATATGATGATGCTGGCTATCAGCATTGTACAGCCTTGAGCATCATCCCTGACAATGGCAGTGCAGTCTATCAGTGCTGCATACCTACACGAGGACAGTTAGCCCACTCCTGTCAAGTGTAGGACACACACCAGGCTACCATGAATGTGCTGCATTACCTCTGAATGGAGTGGCAATGGCAGTCAGTTGACATCGAGCATAAGACACAGTTAACATCGATCTCAAGTGAAATCGATGTTTACTGGCTGTTAACCTTGAACTCAAACGAAATTGACATTTACTTCGAGTTAACATCGATTTCGATTTCACATGTCTGGCATGCGACCACTGACAACTTGCTCCTCAGCACTGACTGCATCTACATTGCTGAATCTCTGATTTATCGGGTAGTATCTAGGCTGAAATATCCTCAAACCTAGCTCTACATGCCTCCCAAAGTTGGAAGTCTTAGTTGCAATATAGCTAGTTGCATCTATTTCTTTGATTAATGCCAGACATTTATTTTCCTGGCAACAGTATTGCCAAGGTAGATCTGATGGTGGATCACTGTTTCCAATCACTATCACCAGCAGCACATGACAAGCACATGGCCATGAGACAAGAGAGGAATAAGAAACAAGTATAATGAAAGGTTGCCTAACTCCAGGAGAGTTGCTTGCAAGCTCCCAGCTGTGGCTGTAAGGGGCATGGGTGGTTGAGCATCATGTGAGAGCAAGGTGGAATGTGCATGAGACCTAACACACAAGAAAGAAACGAACAAATGCAGTGGAAAGACAGGCAGAAGAGGGGTGGGAATGGATGGGAGAGAAAGAAAACTAGGTCACACAGTTGTGACCAGCAGTAAAGATGATGGTGGTGTTGTAAGGTTGTGGACTGTGACACTGTCTAAGTAAATGGATTTTGACATGTGTGCCAGTCTCGTGCCAGCAAAGCACTAGTGAAGCTAGCACTCGTTCCAAGCGCTCTACATAGGTTATGAGCCCAAGCATAGGCCAATTAGCAAGAAACCATAGGTACAACACTTGCCAAAATCCTCAAGAAGCTCCAAATTCAATTCCAGACAATGAAGATATCTCCAACATCACTACAGGTAGTACCAACATCAAAAATTCTCAATCTTTATTGAGCATCAACATCCCTACATCTCCAAGTTCTCCCATTTGGTCTTGACTGCAGTTTTGCACCATGAATGCTGACATCAGAAATGGCAATGTCCAACAGCTTCCACACCTTACTGACTCAATGGACTTCTTCAAGTGGCGAGCTGAAAGTATCAACATTATCATGCAAAAGGGACCCAATATCTATGATGTGATCATGGAACCATCACCAGAACCTGTGAAAGGAACCGAAGAGCATCAGGAGTGGTGTCATCATAACCTCACTGCTAGAGGTATGCTGCTCTCCAGTATGTCAACTGAAATTTTGACAGTGGTTGACCATTAACTGACAGCTCACAAGATCTGGAAACATCTCAAAAAATCATTCAGTACAAAGCTCAAACATCACCTTGAGGAAATAGAGGTACAATTCAATGCCCTTCATCAAGACAAGCTCACCATTGGAGCTTATGCTGCCAAAATCATGACAATGGTGGAGCAACTCAAGCTCAGTGGTAAAAGTGTCTCATGGAGCAAACAATTCACAGTCCTCATGAAAGGCCTTAGGAAAGAGTATGACAATATTTGCACTCAATTGGAACAAGATTACCGATGTTGAAGGGAAGAGCATTCCTTCATGATTGTGGATGCTGATGGCACTATCAGACCTGTCACCATTGTCAGGGATGAAATTAACGAGAAGGTTGAATATGATGATGCCATTGACCAGCTCAAGGCTGAGGAGATGAAGCTTGGTCCTCACATTTTTG
The DNA here is from genome assembly GCA_928869825.1 of Ustilago lituana. NCBI lineage: Eukaryota > Fungi > Basidiomycota > Ustilaginomycetes > Ustilaginales > Ustilaginaceae > Ustilago > Ustilago lituana. The sequence continues at coordinate 346,382 of CAKMYA010000029.1, forward strand.
GTCTCAGTCAGCAACCTCACCAGATGGCCTCCACCTTTGTTACAAATGACCAGCATCAGAAATCCCAAGGCTGATCCCAGCAAAACAAGTCCCAATCTCAGAGCAATAATTCCAAAGGGCATTTGGGCATGCCAAATAGGAATCTTGAAGACATTACCTGCTATCAATGTGAGCAGAAGGGACACTATGTGAACAAGTGCCCAAACCCTCATAAGGACCACAATAGAGAGACTGCTCTCTTCACTGATGTAGCAGATTCTGAAGTCACTTTCTCTTCAGGTGACAATGGATATGGTGGTCCCAATGACTGGATTCTTGATTCAGCATTGACTGTCCATATCTGCATGAACAGAGACTTATTCTTCGATTTTATGGATGAAGCTACACCACCCATTCAGAGTGGCAGTTTGCAGCACAACCAGGCAGGTGGTAGAGGCACTGTTAAGGTAGTTGCTGACATAGGCAACAAGGAGACACACACTCTAGTGCTCAAGAATGTGTTCTATGTGCCTACCTATGCTGCCAACCTGATTTTGCTCAACCTGGTTGCCAAAGTTGTGAACATCAACATCAATGGTGGATCTTTAGTCATGAAGAAGGATGGTGAGATTATCTTCTGGGGCACAACCAAGAACATGCTCACTTATCTCAATCAGCCTTGCAGAGAATTTGCAGCACTCACAACCATGTCCAACCAAATATGGCACCAACACCTCAGTCATCCTGGTGTTGGAAGGATGAAGCAGATTGCAAAAGCCATTCCCAAAATTGTGAAGGAGACTAGCTCAATTGCTGGCAAATGCAATGTTTGCCAGGTCAGCAAGTCACACTGCCAACCATTTTCTCCAAGCACAACATCAACAACTGAACCCCTTCAGTTAGTTCACTCTGACATTGTTGGAAAATTCAAGAATGTCATGCCTGATGGTCACCAATTTGCCATGATGTTTATCGACAATTTCACTCACTTTGTCACCATCTACTTGATGAGTTGCAAAAGTGACATGTTTGGCTATTTCCAGGAATACAAGACCTTTATGGAAAACCAAATGGGAAAGAGAATTCGATGCCTCAGGACTGACAATGGTGGGGAGTACATTGGCAAAGAGTTCGAACTTTTCCTTGCCAATGCCAGCATCCAGCATGAGACATCAGCACCTTACACTCTGGAACAGAATGGAGTTGCTGAAAGGATGAATTGCATGCTTTTCAATATCACTCAAAGCCTGCTCATCCAATGTGGGGCTCTGCATTACCTATGGGGGGATGCATTGCTCCATGTGACATTCCTCAACAATCACCTACCAAGCAAAACATTGGTGATGTCAACTCCATTCAAATGATTTCTCCATCAAGATCCTGATATCTCAAAGTTGCATGTTTTTGGTTGCAAAGCATGGGCCCATGTCCCTGAGCAGAATTGCTTGAAGCTGCAAGACCATGCACTTCCCATCATTTACATCAGGGTTACTGATGGCTCCAAGGCCTTCAAGTTGTTGGATCCTCACATGAAGGCCATCCTCTCAATGCATCATGCCACCTTTGATGAAGAATGCTTCCCATTTGCTGATGGAAGCATGGCATGTGACATCAAGGACACAGTCCCAATGGATATTGTCAAGGAACCTATGATTCAGCACCTGATTCCTATTAGGGCTGCAGGTGCACAACACCATGAAGGTGCTGGTGATGCCAAAACTCAGGAAGAATCCCACATCACCAATGTCAGATTGCACAGGGACTCCAACCCTGTCATTGAGGAGATTTACAGCAGTTTCCCATACCTCACCCAAGAAGAGTGAGATCAAGGCATCAAGATGCCACCCTTACCACCTGTGTGGAAAATGGCATTTGCCACCATCACAGTTGTCAATTCCTTCATCAATGAAAATTGTGCCAACAATGGAATTGTCACACCTGCAATCAATGACAAGCCTTGCACTGTTCAACAAGCTCAGAAACAGCCAGATTGGCCAAAATGGCAGGAGGCCATTCAAAAGGAGCTCAATTCACACAAGGAGAACCACACTTGGTTGGTCACACATGCTCCTGATGGCACCAACATCATTGGCTGTTGGTGGGTGTTTAAGATCAAACAGAAGGGCAATGGCACCATTGACAAATACAAGGTGAGACTGGTTGTTCAAGGGTATACACAGGTCCACAGGCTGGACTATGAAGAGACATTCATGCCAGTCATCAAAATGGCAACTCTCCAAATGTTAATGATAATGTCTCTTCAGTATGGCATGCAGATTTACCAGCTCAACATCATCACAGTGTACCTCAATGGGGAACTGGACAACAATTTATTCATGAAGCAACTGTGATTGCCAGCAACAATGTTGACATCAGATTTCATGTCGCTGATGCAGGTTTGCAAGTTGAACAAATCTTTGTATGGCCTCAAACAAGCTGGATGAACATGGTATCAAAAGGCTGATGCCACCCTTCTCGATATTGGCTTCAAGTGTAGCAGCTATGATTCTGCACTTTATTACATTGGAAACAAGAATGAGCCACCACTTATCCTCACACTGTACATGGATGATGTTCTCATTTTCACCAAACACAAGCTGATGGTGGACAAGATCATCAAGACATTGCAGTTGAAGTTCAAGATGATGGGTGGTGATACCATCTCTTTCATTCTCAGGATCCAGGTCAATCACTCCAAGCACTCACTACATCTCTCACAGAAGAGCAACATTGAGTGCCTTCTCACCCAATTCAGGTTGGAGAATGCCAATGTCATCCATATGCCTGCCATTGCTCATGACATTCATGATGCTGTGCCCCTTGGTCCCAATGACCACTCGCTATATTGCATGATCATCAGCTCAATCTTGTACATCACTACTTGTACTCAACCTGACATCGCTTTTGCATTTAATCGACTCAGTTGATATCTCGCATTGCCTATGGATAAGGTGATGATGGTGGCCAAGCACCTACTTTGCTATCTCAAGGGGACTGCCGATTATGGTTTACACTTTGCTACTGCAGGCACAGGCTTTCCAATGATGGAAGATTGGGGCTGCCATTTGGAGACATACTCAAATGCAGATTTTGGGGGGGACACTACCACTTGGAAATCTACATCAGGTATTGCAAACACTATTATGGGAATGCCATACAGTTGGCTCAGCTAAAGACAACCTTTAGTAGCCACATTGACCACATATGCAGAATATATTGCTATGGCAGAGGCATGCAAGGAAATTGTCTGGAGCCAACATCTCCTAGCTGAACTCAGCTTCATGATCAAGAAGCTGACACTGCTATATGTCAACAATCAAGCAGCAATTTATCTTTCCAAGGACCCCAAGGACCATCAATGAAACAAGCATATCGACATCAAGTACCATTTCATTTGAGAAAAGCAGATGGAGGGTGTCAGCAGTCGCATGCCAGACACATGAAATCGATGTTAACTCAAGGTAAATGTTGACTTCATTTGAGTTCGAGGTTAACAGCCAGTAAACATCGATTTCACTTGAGATTGATGTTAACTGCATCTTATGCTTGATGTCAACTGACTGCTGTTGCCACTCCATTCAGAGGTAATGTGGCACATTTGTGGTAGCCTGGTGTGTGTCCTACACTTGACAGGAGTGGGCTAACTGTCCTTGTGTAGGTATGCAGCACAGATGAACTGCACTGCCTTCATCAGAGATGATGCTCGAGGCTGTATGATGCTGATAGTTGGCATCATCATATAGTAATGGTACTGGTGAAGGTTCCAGGACTGCAGTGTAGGTTCTGCCTGCACAGGTGAGGCCTGTGGTGCCAGTGGTGGTTCTGACTAGTGTCTATATGTACTCTGACTCAAATGGAGGCACACTGAGTAGTAGCAATGACTAAGATTGCTACTCTATGAGACAATGAGTGTGAGTGTAGTGATACTAACATACTGACAAGTAAAATGAAAGATAGAGTGGATGAGGTCCTGCCTCTCCACTTGCACAAGGCATGTGTATATATGTATGCTGGTGGTGGCTGCTCCAGAGCATCCCTCCTCCAGTGTCAGGCCAGTGTCAGGGCCTGCCCCACTGTCCTAGAGACTCATCACTGGCCTCCAACCAATACCTCTCCGCTGGCTCCATGGCCTCAAGCCAGTGTTGGGCTCTCCTTCCCTTCCTGCAGGTCCCCCCTATCTTCACAGGGGCCCCTGCACCTCACCCAGCCATTACTGGTTGGCCTAGGGTTGTCAACAGCATCCTCCAGGTGCTGCTGACATCATCACTGATCACCTTGACCCATTTGGGATGATGTTGTCATAGTTGTTGCTTGTTGTTTTCATTCCATGGCATTGTATGGCCCTGTAGGCAAAATCGACAATAAGGCCTGCTTAATGTTGATTTCATCTGAGATCGACTGTAAGGCACATCTAACATCGATCTCAGTTCGAGTTCGATTTTATGTCCTGTGACACCTATGTCTGATAATGAATCTGCTGCCACCCAATCCAACCCTCAATCAGATGAGGAATCCTCCTCCCACCAATCAGGTGATCCAGCCCCCAACGATGATGACTCTGCCTCTCAATCAGAAGATGAGGCATCTGATGATGAGTCCTCACCCACACCTTCGCATGTGCCCACCTCAGCCCTGCCAACCCCTTCTCAAGGTTCCACCATGCACAATGCACCTGCAGTGATCGATGATGAGGACTATGAGCCTCTGTTCCCCCTTCCTGATGATGCAAACAACAAACAGCACATACTAGAGGACTTCCCAATGCTGGGAGAAGACCTCAAAGCTGGTTTTGTCCTCGCCCACCAGCCCTGTGACTGCTGTGTTAGGAAAACATGCATCTGCACCATCAGAATGGGCTACACCTATGAGAACAAGCCCAGGACTTCAACCTGCAACCTGTGCACTGCCCAGCACTGCAGTTGCAACGCTAATGGCTACAGTGGAAAGATGATGCTGAAGAAGAAGTGCATCACCACCATCGCAAACAACCTAGCGGTCCTCCACCACCTCATTGAAGTACACATTCCCAGTACTGCCAAGGATGCTGCCATTGTGGCAATCCACAACATCAGGACTGCCAACATCTAGTCCTGCATTGCAAGACCCTTCCCAGTGCCACTTGGCAGCTTCCAAGACCTCAAGCTCTGTACCAGTGTCTCAAGTATCATCTTAGAAAACCTTCAAAAATCCACAAGTTTCATTCAAAGATCTCAAGTCTTGTCCCAAGTTTTCAAGTCCTGTTTCCAAAGTTGCAATCAACATTGTGATACTTCTACTTCCTTGTATGTATGTATTGACTGTGTGTGTGCAACCTGGCAGCATTGGACCAAGACATTGGTGAATGAGGGGGACTGTTAGAAATAGCGGTCCTTCACCATCAATATTGGACCCACACTTCTGATGCTGGGAACCTGGTTCCCAGATCAGGCCACAGCACACAGTTGTCCTCCTGCTTACCACCACCATCCTGGCGGATTTTCCATCCCACAATTTCCAACAAATTGTGGATGCATATTTTGGTGAAAATATGCATGATTATTGGAAAGGATCTCATGGTCCCTTGCCATAATTGCCATCACCAGAGCACATCACTCCAACCTCAGGAAACTGATAGTTTCACCAAGAGGCCTGCACTGGAGAAACTTGATGGGGTGATCTGACAGGACCAATCATGGCCGCAGTAGGCCATCATTCACATCGTAAAAAGTTCGATTCTGTATGTGTCAGGCAGGGTGTCAGGCTGGTCGTGTGCCTCAAACCTCAGGCAGGCCCTGAGCCCAAGACACTTACAGGTCATCTGCCTGTGTGAGGCAGCCAGCTCCCAAAAAAAAATAAAAATAAAAATAAAAATAATTCCAAAAAAGGAAATGAGAATTCTTACACATCTTTTTCCTTTCCTTTTTTGGCCTCCACCAGGGTTCAAACTCACACCCTTGCAGGCCCACTGCCCACACCCATACCCATACACACACACACACACACACACACACACACACATGAGCCTGTACACATAACCACTTGGGCACATGCTCTATTTTTAAGTAACCTGGTTGTCATCCAAATATATACCCTACCAAGTACTGCTGTCACTAGAATATGTAAAGTTAGTTAAAATCCGAACCAAAACTGGAAATCCCTGCCAAAAAAGAGCAAGAAAAACCGAATTTGCTCCTTCTGACTCAGGCAGCATCCAGACAGGTCACCTGCCTCACATTTTCTCAGGCAGCATCTAGACAGGCCACCTGCTTCATATTTCTCAGGCAGGTGCCCAGGCATATGGTCTGTATGTGCCTGGCTGGAAGTGGTAAGGCAGCCCCCCTGCCTGAAGGTTCTGCCTGAAAAACTGAGGCACATGAGCAGCCTGGGCCCTGCCTGATGCAAACAGAATCGAACTTTTTACGATGTGATTGATGTGGCCTCACCAATGGAGGAAGGGAGCACACAATGCTCCCTCATAGAGTCCAACACTCTACTGTATGAAGGATGCCATAGCCATCCAACATATATATGTCTCATTCCTTGTATGTAGATTCATGCATTTTACTCAATTGAATTACCTCTCATTCTTTGTATCATAAAGTCTGTTCCTTCATCTTCACCTTCTTCTTGATAGCAGCAGTGCTGTCCCTATATCAGAACTTGCTCCTCAACACCGACTGCATCTATGTTGCTGAATCTCTGATTTATCAGGCAGTATCTAGGCTGAAATATCCTCAGACCTAGCTCTACATGCCTCCTGAAATTGGAAGTCTTAGTTGCAATATAGCTAGTTGCATCTATTTCTTAGATTGATGCCAGACATTTATTTTCCTGGCAACAGTATTGCCAAGGTAGCTCTGATGGCAGATCACTGTTTCCAATAGTGTGTGCCTCTATGGTGAAGTATCTGAGTATGAGATGAACTGTCAGAGTACCATGTACTCCAACATTAAAAGGGAGTATTCAGAGCATTGTCATCACTATGATGCATGATGCAACCAAGATGCATGTGGTAAGGTGGAGATGGTGGTTATTCAGAGAGGTGTCAACACCACCAGTTGTCTCTTGCAGACCTGACTGAGCTTTGTTACAGTGTTTTAGAATTCATGTGATGCATTCGAATGCTGAATAATCATTTCTGCTGGCAATCGGGTGTGGAAAGAGCTAATTACTTGGAGCCAAACAAAATCCTCAGACAACCTCTCATGGCATCATCCTCCTTGATTTAGTATGGGAGGAGGATGGGGATGATGCCTAGAAATCGTCAATGCCAACTCGCTTATGCTCAGCTCATGCATGTCATGCATGATCCACCTTAGCCAAGGCTGAGATGGTTGCAACAACGATGTGCTGAAACTTCACTATTGCTGATACCCCCTACAGTAAAACCTCTCAAAGTGACACACTGAATTATTTTAATATTTTCGAAAATAATTTTGATGTGTGATACAGAAGAATACAGCAGAACACTTGTAACATACTGAATTGATGCTCTTTTTGGATGCAGAAACTTTCATACCTGCTTACTCATTGTTATCAAGTATTTGCATTAGAGAGATGTGCCCTACAAGTGAGAAAAGCCTTCAGAACCTCACCTGACAGAAGACCTTGGCTGGCCAGTATCTCTTATGCTGCCTGTATGGTCTCCAGCTGCTCAGTTCTGCACTTTCCAGGATCCTCTGATGCTTCCAACTCCTCTACTTGTGTTGCAGGTGGGCTGGGAGTTTGGGTTTCCACTGTCTCCTCTGTATCATCCTCCTCCTCACCTTCTGGCTCCACCACATCCTGCACTGGCACTGCTGTGAGCTTCCTCAGGGTTGCTTCCAGCTCCTTATCCAGCTCTGCTTGATCTCCATCCTCTTGCCCATCTGTTTCCAGGTCCACCAATCCTGTGTGCCTCCAACAATTCTTGATGATACTGGTGCTCATATCCCTCCAGATCTGCTGAGATACCTTGATGGCCTGAAGAATATCTAGCTTGTAGATATCTGTGCTCCCAAGTTCTGCTTCCAAAAGTGCATTAGCATATTGCCTTGCTCTGTAATGTTTCTTGAAGGTAGCAATGATGCCAGCATCCAAAGGTTGGATCTTTGAGGTGGTGTTGGGGGGCAGGAAATGGATCTTGATGTTCTGCAGCTCTTTGAGGGGATTTTGAAGTGAGCCATGGCCTGCAATGTTGTCCAAAAGAAGCAGGATTTGTCTGCCAAGTGTCTGCCCAACATACATGTCCAATGAGGTCAACCATGAAGAGAATATGGAGCTGGTCATCCAGGCCTTTTTGTTGCTTGTATATTGGATCCCTAGCTGCTCTGGAGTTTGCTTCTGAAAGGCATGTGGCTGCTGTGAATGGCCAATGAAGAGGAGGTCCAGTTTTTCACTTCCAGAAGAGTTGCAGGCAAAAAGAATGGAGATCCTGACTTTGTTCTTCTTGAGACCAGAAGTTGGAGAGGAAGCAAAGGTCTTGCTGGGGGGCATGTTATAGAATAGCCCAGTCTCATCTGCATTGAAGATGTCAGTGGGGTGGTATTGCTTCAAAAGCTGCTTGAGGACTGGAAGTTCCCTGTTGATGATGTCTTGGCCCACACTTCCTGATTCTCCATGAGTGACTTGATGCTTGAACTTGTGCCTCTTGCAGAACTTCTCTAGCCAGCCATTAGAGAACTTGAGAGTGAGCTGCTGGGTTGCTGGAAGCCCAGAATTGAGCATATCTTGAAGCCTTTGTCCTTGGAGCTTGATCAGATGAGAATTGACCATGAGACCTCTGACTTGCTGACTGTCAACCCATTCTGCAAGCAATCTGTCTAACTCTTCTGAGTTGGAAGGATGCTTCCTGCTGCTGGAAGAAGGTGTTTGATCTGTTGCTGGGCTCTGGTTGATGATCCTGTGGATAGAGGACCTGCTGGGGGTATAACTGAGCTTGAATTCCTCCTGAATCCAGTCTGCAAGCTGCTGATGAGTGAAGGCAGGATTGAGCACCTTCTGTGCATGGTAATAGGCCCTTATCTGCTGTTTCTGGGGCTGGGAAAGGTTGTGAGAGGAAGTGGCTGGAGACCTTGGTGCTCTAGCCATGGTTGAATAATGATGATAGTGGTATGAGGGTAAGAAGCTGCTCGTCCTTGTCAAGAGCTCATTGAGATGGTCACAATGATGTATAGAAATATACCTTCAAAGCATTATGTAAGCTGTCATATTGTAAAATGTGAAACTTGCACTTTTTTGTGCCACAATTAATTTTCAATTTTCGAAATTTTTTACCCTTGTCACATGTGTCACTTCGAGAGGTTTTACTGTATTGGTTGACGTTATCACTGCCATCATCACTTTTACCATCATCACTTTTACCATCATCACTCGCTACTCTGCTCACATCACTCGTGTTGCATGATCAAAACGTCCATCACCTCAATCCTTCATCCTAGATCCATCTGGCAGTCAATCTCAGCCGAGTGCTGCACATCTGTGGGTCCCAATTCGATGCCCATCACATTTTTCCATCTCGACAGCATTATCATCAGTACGTGCTATTGCTCATGTCGGCTGATATGACGATTGATCCTACTGATCAGGCTGAACTCCAAGCAGCTGTTGATCGCGATGTAACCCAACTTATCTCGGAAGCCAGCAGCACCTCGACTGAACATTCAGTCATTGCCAGTGCCTACCGAGACTTAGTTCAGACGCTCCATCGCAAACTCGACCAACTCCCTCCGCTCGAAACCTGTTTTGAGGCGGTACGCAATCTCTTCCAGCACTCGCAGCGAGCAGGATTAGGAGCTAGACCCTCTACGCCAACCAATCAACCCTCGTCATCCTTGCTAGCTTCCGTCGACACCCCCCGAACTGCAAGAGCTAAGAAGGATGCGCGAGATTTCAGCAAGAAGGTTGGCGTTTCGTGGACACCTCTCTCCAAAGCCTGCTGGGAGGTCCACATGGAAACGCAGAACGGCGACGCATACTTGATCAACGAATCCATCGATTCTTTTTTGCACAAGTTACAGCGGCAAAAGCATTCCATTCTCCCCTACTTCCCAAACCTGGAGCACTACGACTATAACAACCAGTCGCAGTTGGACGAATGTACAGAAGCCGTTCGCACCACGATGTCCCATATCGTGGACACGAAAACACTTCTAACGTCAAATGAAACGCTTTGTTACATCCTTGCCTCCTTGCCCTCCTTCTCGGAGCCTGCATGCAACGACCCCTATGAGGAACCACTTCGCCAGCGCCTTGCTGAGGGGTTCTGCCGCCATTACAAAGGAGATGCGCATCGCCGTCTCCTCAACTTTGCGAGCGAGGTCAATCTCGCTTGCTTTAAAGACAAGGCAGAGGGGAAGCGTCCTTATTTCAAAGGTACCCCGATCGTCCAGTCGAGCGGCACAGGCAAGAGTCGTATGGTGCTTGAACTGGGCCGCATTAGCCCTCTTCTTTACACTTGCATACGACCCTCAACCGGTACTGCGCGCAACGGCTATCCGCTCGGCGATGAGCCCTTAATGAAGCTCATCTTCAAGGAATTCAAGAAGTACAAATCAACCGACAACGAGAAGGCTGCTGTTCTGCTAGCCGCTTGGTTCGACACAATGGCATCAAAGCTCAGGGATCTAGCCAGCGGAGAGGCAAAATTCCAGTTCCTTGTCAAGCTCAACAGTTACGGCACTGAAGAACATGCAAGCTGGCGCCGAACGCTCTTCCAAGCCATTTCGGACAAAGCATGCATCTTGCTCATGCGCGGACCCATTCCAGGCCCGTACGCTCAAATCTTCAAACACTATCTCGACCACCCTGTGCATGCTCTGAGCAAACAGCTCAGAGTGGTGCAAGACTATCTTGCGTCACACGACATAGCAGCGCATCAAACTTCCGTCTTCGTCGCCATCGATGAATGCGTATCCCTTCCGCCGAGCTTACTCGATAGCGTCTCTCGTGCCTGGAACTACATTGGGCAGCTAGAACGCGTGTCTGGGTCCGAAACAGTCTGCTTTTGGCTCGTTCTGATGAGCACCAACAGCAGCGCATCTAGCCTGATCCGGCCGCAGCAAGAACATAGTTCGGATCGGGACAAGATTGCGGTTCCCTTACCTACCTTCGTTGGCGTCGGTTTTGACGTGCTTCGGTCGGAACTGGAGCCCCTTGGCAAGGCCTCCGAGGTCGCAAACATCGCACACATCCAAAAGTACGGCCGACCGTTGTGGATCTCGTTAGTCGAAGAAAACTACTGGTATGTCGTTATCGCAAAGCTGCTGGGGACGCAGGGGAACTTTGTTCGTGGTCAGCGCACAGTCTGTTTCAACGTCATGGCCTCGCGGCTTGCATTGCGATATATTCCCACCCGCGGCGCGGACAGCATTCTGTTCGGGGAACAGGCAACATTTACCCGCAACGCTGTCGATCGACACATGCGCATTCTCAACAAGGTTGACATCGATTCCACTATGCACATCAGCTCTCCATCAGAGCCCGTGCTCGCTATAGCTGCATCGCTCGTCATGCTCCCTACGCCTAACCAGCAGATCAACGAGGAACATGTGCCGAATCAGGAAGCGGTAAACCGGTATGGTTCCATCCTCGAGACATTGCAGCGGCTATGTCTCAGTTCGGCTGATATCGATATTCTCCAAGGCGTTCGCGGGGAGCTCATGGCGCGCCTTCTGATGATGACTGCTTGGGACGCGACGAAGGTCACAGAGGAAGAGTTTCTCCGGACTGAGGATCTTCATTGGAAGGCAGGGCACCTTTTGCGGCCGGAGACTCTGGAGTCGATCCTGTTTGGTCTTGTCCAGCTTGACGATGCCCGCTGGAACATTGTGCGCAGACACATCGAAACGGTCTGTTGTCGAGTTCGGAATCGGGCCTATGCCGGCGCTGACGTGAAAGCCTGGGTCCACTTCACGCATTTCGACATTCTCGAAACCAAGGTCGAAGAAATCTCTCCGGAGTACCTTTGGTATTGTTGGAAACGTGGCGTGGCGATCCAGATGGCGCAACCTCAGCATGGCATCGACGGTATCATCCCCGTTTTCGTCGGCGACCTCTCACAGTCGTTACTTGCTGATGCGGGACAGAGTGATTGTCATGCTGCTGGCCCAAGCGAGTGCCACAGCGGGGAGGCGCAGGCTGCTTCTCAGATGAGCTATATAGCCTGGGAAGCTAAGAACCGCCAGGTAACTAGTCCCTCCTTGGCTAACGAAAGTGCCAAAAGACCCAAGCACGCGGGTCCTAGGCTGAAGCACGAAACGGGCGATGCACCCGCGCTTACTACCCGTGGGTTGTTGACTGTGCTTGCCGACATGGGCGCACATTATCACACAGCTAGAGTTACAAGGATCAACGACACCGACTCACTTCAAGTGTGGATTCGAGGCATCGATCATGCCACGACCTACCCTTGCCTCGATAAGCTCAGTATCCGCAATGTCGTTGTCAACTTCCTGCACGTTGTGGCCAGTCATGTCGATTACGAGAGCCACAACAGGATCCGCGATCCTATGGACTTGCAATGGGCAGATGTTTCCTGCGACAATGACCCTGCTGGTTCTCCGTCATCGTCTCTGCCACATGGGTACCAAGGACATGGCTCGTTACAGGAGGATCCGATGGATACTTCATCATAGTTCCTTCGATTTATCGAACTCATCCATCGCTTGCTAAGTTATATGCCACTCAGGTCGGCGGACCATGCCGGTACCAACAGTTGTGCAAGGTAGCCAGCGTCGTCTCATTTGTTGGTCTGCGAAGTGGAATCGATGACAGTTTGACCCGACACATCGTTGCACATGGCTCTTGCATCTTCAGACGGCAGCAGAACCTTTCGTTCCTCTTGCCTCCTTGCCTCCTCTTGCCTCCTTGCCGCTGCAGCACGACTCCTACACAAACCACACTCACAAATGCAATTGAAATGATCAATCAGGTTCACAGTTCCAGTCCAATTCGCAGTTGTTGTGCCAGTGACACGTCAAAGGAAGCAATCACCTTGCGCATATGGGTCCTGCTATCGCCTCGACGTGAGCAATCTCACCATGGATCTTCGCTGCTAAGCCCGTCATTTCCAGGCTGTCGCTGATTGTGTTCCCCTGACGGCGACGGTTTGGCAGCTGCATTGAGATTCAACAAGGTTCGATCCGAGTGCAACATGTTAGGAGCTGTACCGATTGAGTTTGAGTTAAAGATCGGATGCCGATCGCATGTGGAACAGATAAATTGGCAGAAAAGGAGGCAGAGAAATTAGGGGCTGAAAAGGGAACCACCATTGTTGCAGATCTGGTGGAAACAATGCCACATTAAATGGGGAGAGTGGTCATCACATTAAGTAGGGAGGGTTATGGTGACAACCAAACTTATGGAGGGTGACACAAAGGCCATGTCAACACAGATGGTTCAGGCCAAGTGTTAAGGTATATATACTTCCATTTCTCAGCATGTAGATACTTTGTTAAGCAAGCAACTTTTGATCTCTAGACCGAACTGAGCTGAAGGCTGAGGACTTTTAACTGATTAAGAGTCTGAACACTTAGGGCACTACAGAATCTCTGGTTAGCATGTGGTGCTGAAACATCTATCATTGGCAGAGCATAATGGAAGGTGGAATGTCAAATGGCTTCTTATTGAGCAATGGTGTGTGATCATTAGTCATGCACACCTGCTGGTTGATGTACAACACCAGTTGGTTGACTGTGAGATCAACCATGTATGATGCCTGAGTTGTGATCTTGAGCAACACATTGTAAATCCTAAGATATTTGACTGAGGGTCTGAGTTATGATACCACAAGACCAGTCAGTTGTTTATAAACACCAGTGATTGAATGTGCAGAGGCTGGAAGTGAAGGGGAAAGTTACTGCAAATACATGAACCAGTTGGTTGGTATGGCCAAGCAATGGTGAGTATTCAGAGTATGTGAGTAAGATGAAGATTCAATAATATTTCAGTGGTGGGTGTGATTGGTATGTACATTATAAATGCATCGAGGGGGAATGGAGACTTGGTGCAATGGTTAGTGTAGTCCATGCTGTTTGGTCAGTGTATCTACCATCAAATATCTATGTTCCTTCAGTGAGAAGTGATGTTGCCTGACATATGTCTCCATCTGACCAATCATGTTCCCACCATGTGGTTGTCATGATCCTCTCACTCGCCTCCACTTGAACTCCACATATGTGTTCCTGTCATTTAGCTTCGATCTTAAATTCGCCAAGCAGGCTTATCCTGCTTGGCTCACCTCTGTGCTCCTTGGAATGAAACCATCATCTGTCTCACTCATCATCACCTCATCTGTGCTGTTTAGCATGACATGGTGACAAGAGTGGTATGCCCATCGACTCTCTTCTCTCACAACTCCCAGCCCTCTCACCCACTCACACTCCTCACTATGCTCATTCTCACTCCTCACTATGCTCATGCAATCACTACAGCTATCCCCATTCATCCATCAGCAACATCTCTCTCCATGTCAACCCTGTCTTCCTCTCTGGCGCTGCCTCCTGCTACATCATCCTGCCCTCCACATCCTGTCACTCATCACCGTCTCTCCCTTCGCTGTGATCTCCACCACCTGCTGGCACCCTTGGCATGACCTGGTGCCCTCTCCTCACCCTTCACTTTTCGATGGTGGTGAGGCTAGCCAACAATTGACTGGACTTGTTGGCTTAGCAGCAGTGCATTTAGTCATCTAGCTACACATGCTGGCACATGCACACACACAAGCCACAATTCTCCATTGTCACATGAACCTGACAACTCAGCGAGACCTGGCCACTTCCTGATTGGTCCAGCACCGCTTCCTTCAACATCACCTAATCTCCACCACCACTTTGGCATCAAAGAGTCCACTCCCTCTCAGACAAGTCTTGCTCACTTCCAGAAACCCTCACAGTGAGTGTGTCCCATGTTGAGCACTTTGCTGGCATACCACTTTTTCGAATTTCACATGTTTTCATTACTTTGGTCAACCTTTAGATAAAGCATCCAGCCTTTGCACTTTGGACTCTCCCCTCTCCTCACAACCACATCCATCTGCTGACTTCGTTGTCTCCATCCCTCAAAACTCTCCTCAAGACTCTTCCCTCTCCTCCAGATTCTGTCCTTCACACACACCTCCCTCCTACCCTCTCGTTCCCTCTCCCCATCTCCCCTCTCTCCCTCTCCCCTCCATGGTACCCCATCTGACAAGGGTGGCAAGTTCAACTAGCTTTGACCACAAGGTGAGGTCTAGTTTCTCCACCCCTTGCCTGGTCATTTGGCACTGCTCCTCCCCCCCCCCTTCCTTTCCCTCTTCCACTCATCATGCTCAGATCGATGCCCATTTGGTCCAGGGCAGAGTGCCTGACAGGCCCTCCAACACATGAGGATAATGCAGTCTAGTGGCCTCACAAGCTGCTTGAAATACTGCCAACACACAATCCTGGGAGTTGTGCCCCAGTCACCTATAGTTGCTGTCATGGGGTTGATCACCCACAACCTTGCCTCCATCTCCATTATCAGTGGCTCAACATGATTGATGCAGTAACAAAACTGCATCTGACAGGCCTCATGGTGAGGTAACTTGCCCCCAGCTTTGTGCACTGGGAACACCCTTGTGTGGTGACAGATCTGCTGGCGAGCGATCTGCTTTGAGCAATTGACCCACCAACTGCTGATTTAGCCCCAGCAGCAACAGCACCACCAACCTTTGCAGTGAACACCATCACTGTTGCCCAGCAGTGTCAAGACTTGGTCCCAACAGGCATCTCAGCATTTCAGCACAGGCTCTGTGATCAGTTCATTTCTGGTTTGGACATGTGAGGATGGTGGGCACACACCACAGCAACACATCTGCAGCAGCAGACTTGGGCATGACCAACCAAGACTCACACTCGATGCCTGCTTTGGTATCCAATGAGGTGGTGGGGGCAGCTCAAACTGCCAGTGAGTCCCCAGCACATGACCCAACATTGCTCATCACCCAGTCCTTGCAGGCCATGCAACAGGCCATGCAATGACAGGCTGAATCCCTGCAACAGTCGATGCAACAACAGGCTGCCTCGTTCCAGGCACAAGCCACATTGCTATCTCAACTGCTCTACTCCAGGGAGCACATCCACCAGTGCACAACATCACCCCACCCACCAGAATGACCCTTCAATGCACAGGACATGGAACACCTCACTGGTCACCACCAACAGCAATGGCAACACCATGCCCCTGTTGACACTGCCAAGAGTCACTCCAACCTCTGCAGCACAGACTTCCCTGCTGTTGTGGGTCAGCCCTTTGTCAGATGCAAGCCTACTGTCAAACCTGATGACATCAGCTTCTTCGACAGCTCACCTGACCACCTGGAGTTCTTCTGAGGCCAAGTCAACGCTCTCATCCACAGCTGCACTGAGCCAGGATGGGAACAGGCCATCCTTGAGGCCTTGCCCCTCTGCCTCCAAGGTGTCAGTGGTTGCACACCAGACACATGAAATCGAAGTTAACTCAAGGTAAATGTCGATTTCATTTGAGTTCAAGGTTAACAGCCAGTAAATGTTGATTTCACTTGAGATCGATGTTAACCACATGTCAGTGGTCATGTGCCAGACATGTGAAATTGAAGTTAACTCGAGGTAAACATCGATTTCAGTTGAGTTCAAGGTTAACAGCCAGTAAATGTCGATTTCACTTGAGATCGATGTTAACCACATCTTATGCTCAATGTTGACTGACCACCTTTGCCACTCCATTCAGAGGTAATGCAGCATGTTCATGGTAGCTGGGTGTGTGTCCTACACTTGACAGGAGTGGGCTAACTGTCCTCATGTAGGTATGCAGTGCAGATGAACTGCACCGCTGTCATCAGGGATGATGATGCTCAAGGCTGTATGATGCTGATAGTCAGCATCATCATATAGTAATGGTACTGGTGGAGGTTCCAGGACCACAGTGTAGGTTCCGCCTGCACAGGTGAGGCCTGTGGTGCCAGTGGTGGTTCTGACTGCTGTCTATATGTTCTCCAACTCGAATGGAGGCACACTGAGTAGTAGCAATGCCTAAGATTGCTACTCTATGAGACAATGAGTGGGAGTATAGTGATACTAAACATACTGACAAGTTAATGAATGATAGAGTGGATGAGGTCCTGCCTCTCCACTCATACAGGGAATGTGTGTATATATATGCATGTGTGTATGCTGGCAGCAGTTGCTCCAGAGCATCCCACTGCCAGCATCAGGCCAGTGTCAGGGCCTGCCCCACTGTCCTAGAGACTCGTCACTGGCCTCCAACCAATACCTCTTTGCTGGCTCCATGGCCTCGAGCCAGTGTTGGGCTCTCCTTCCCTTCCTGCAGGTCCCCCCCTATCTTCACAGGGGCCCCTGCACCTCACCCAGCCATTACTGGTTGGCCTAGGGTTGTCAACAGCATCCTCCAGGTGCTGCTGACATCATCACTGATCACCTTGACCCATTTGGGGATGGTGTCATCATAGCCATTGCTTGTTGTTTTGTTCCACAGCATTGTATGGCCCTGTAGGTGAAATCGATGATAAGGCCTGCTTAACATCAATTTCACCTGAGATCGACCATAAGACACATTTAATGTCAATCTCAATTTGAGTTCAATTTTATGTCCTGTGACATTACCCCTGTTTTCAGAGCTGAGCTCCTGCAAAGTAATGAAGTCTGTCCAGAGCCTATTTCTTCGTGGCCTGTGCAGAAAAGGGTGGCCTGTATTCATGGTGTTGGGCAGAGCTCCTTCCTTCCTGCTCATCATCATCCTCCTATGCCACCAGATACCATGTCGGCTCCTCCATCCAACCCTCCTCTGCACCGCTTGAACCATCAAGCAGCTCCTATTGCTCCCTGCATGGCTCTCCATCGCATGAGCCATCGCTCCTCTTCCCCTGCTGCACCTGCAGCTCAGACTCCCTTGGCTGTTGGTGCCACTGCCCCCATCTCTTCAGTCAACGACAGAGACTCTACCCACAGGCAGCCCACAGGTGCTTCGATGCCTCAACCCACTTCCAAGGCAGCTGTTATGCCTGTCAAGGAAGTTGTGGCTGCTTTGCTGGTGGAGCTGGCCTCGCATGGCCCTCCTGCTCCTGTCCTCGAACCTCTTTTCTTGGGTGCATGTGCTCCTAGTGAGGAGTGCCAGGAGCACTATGAGGCTGAACTGGCTCAATCGGACAGTGTTCTGGCATCTCCTGAGGTGCCTGGCATGCCAGCCTATGCTCTGTCACCTCCTCCTCCAGGTGTGATGTGGAGGGACACCCCTTCCGACAGCAGGCACACACTGCCTCCTCCAGTGCCCCTGCACCACCCTTCCCTGTTGCTGTTGTTGGCCCACATTCTGAGTTGGGCTGAGATCATAGCATGGACCCAGGTACTCTGGGCTCCAGTGCTGCTGATCTTGTATGTGGCTGGGTGATACCCTGAGGTCTGGACCATTGCTCAGGGCGATGCTGCAGATCAGCAAATCTGTAACATCATCATGCAGCACCTGACTGAGGGCTCGGTGCCTTGGCTGACCTGGTCCTGTGCTCATTGCAAAGCACTCCAAGTCCTGTAAGTCTCACCTGCCTCCTTCATCCCAGTTCATGCTGTGGCTGTGTACTGACCACTTGCTTTGGTTTGGAGGTGTAGCTGCTTTCCCTTGATGTTTGCAGACCCATTGGGCTGGCAATGCCATGTGCCCGCTTTGTGTGTCCATTGCCATGCTGCAGGTATCACTCACTGCCATCAGGACATTGCTCACCACCCAGCGCTCATGTATCATGGCAACTTTCCTGGGTGGCAGCATGGTTGTCATGAGCATGGCACTGAGCAGGCCCATCTCTCGATGTTGGAGAGCGTCAGTATGGGTAAGGTACACCACGACAACTGTGTCTACCCTCCCACTGATGATCGTCACTGGGCTATGGCCATGGTGTGGCTCTGGCACCTCAACGATGCTGACTTCCCTGGCATCCTGCATGCTGTGCATCACTACATGGTGGCAAACAGTGCTCTTGTGAGCAAGTGTCAGCCCCATGAGTCATGTTCCTGCCCTGGCAGCCCTCCACCACCTGTGGACATGCTGTTGTCCCCTCTGCCAGTCCCTGAGGGTGAGGACAGTAAGCCCTTCTACATCAACATGTAGATTAGTCCTCTTCTTGTGTTGTGTTTGTCCCCTTTGAAATCCACTGCTGTTCCCCTTGTCCTCTTGTATGTGCCTCATGAGTGTCTGATGAGCTTTGACACTGAGACTGGAGCCTTCCTGGTGACTTTTCCTCCTGTGGGGCTGACCTTTTTGAGATTGAGGATAAAGTTGCATAATCCTCAATTTCACATGAGATTGACTGTAACTCGCTTTTAATGTTGATTTCATATGAGTTCAACTGTAACACACTGTTAATGTTGATTTTGCGAAACTGAGGAGATGGCCCTATTCTTGAGCAGGGACACCTCCCCCCCTTGAAACCTCATAGTCCCAGATGAGGTCAGGGCAATTGAGGTTCTTGGCAGGTTCCCAGGTCACCTGTTCCTCAGGATACCCCTTCCAGAATACCTTGTACTGGAGCTGGCCATGATGGATTTGCCAGTCAAGGACATGCTCAACCTCATACTCCAGCTCATCATCATGCAATGGTGGTTGTACAGGGAGCTCATTGCGCCCTGCCAATTGGCTCGCTGGCTGCTTCTCTAGCATGGAGACATGGAAAATGTCATGCACTTTGAAGGTTGCTGGGAGTTGTAAGCAGTATGCTTGCTGGCTGATGCATTCCAGGATGGGAAAGGGGCCAGCAAAGCAGGTGTCAAGCTTGGGACTGGGTCATCAAGTCTTCCAGTTCTTGCAGTTGATGTGAACAAGATCACCAACTTTGAATTCCACATCCTTGTGCTTATGATTGTATTGCTTGACCATCCATGCTTGTGCTTGCTGAATGGCTTCCTGAAGGTACATGATCCAGTCCTTGGCAGTCATGAGCCATTCATGCTGCCCCAGGTCATGTACTCCCAGCTGTTCCAGAATCTCCAGGTGAGACTTGGGATTCCAGCTGTAGCATGCAAAGAAAGGTGATATGCCAATGCTGCTGTGTACCATGTTGTTGTATATGAACTCAGCCATGGCCAACAAGGCATGCCAGTTGTCCTGTTCATAGTTGCAGTACATATGGAGGTACTGCTCAACAACTTGGTTTACTTGTTTGGTCTGTCCATCAGTTTATGGATGGTAGGCCATGCTGAGGGAGTGGTTGATGCCAAGGGCAGCAGTGAACCTCTTCCAGGCTGCTGATATGAACTGCCATCCTTGATCAGAGACAATGTGGTCTGGTGCACCAAAATGTACAAAGACTGTGGTCTCTAAGAGTTTGGCAGTGTCCTCCAAGGTTGCTGACTTATGTGTCAGTGCTAGGATGGCGAACTTGGTAAGGTGGTCAACCATGACTAGGATCGAATTGTAGCCTTCTGATGGTGGCAGGCCTTTGATGAAGTCCATCGAGATGGACCCCCATGGTCGTTCAGGGGTGGACAACAGTTGCAGAAGGCTGTACAGCTGATGGTGTGGGGCCTTGTACCATGTGCACACTGGGCAGCTAGCTACATAGTCTGCTATCCACACTGCCATGCATGGCCAATAGTAATGTCATTGTGCTAGCTCCATTGTCACATCTCACCCAATGTGCCCAGCAGTCAGTCCATCATGGCACTGCAACATTACCATGTAGCACAGGTGCTCAACTGATAGAGATTGGTCTCATACCCTGGCCACACTCCTGGTGTCATTGCTACCCTGCCTGCGAGGCAGCATGACCTTCAGCACAACCAGGTGGCCATTCTTGTACCACAAGCTGTCCTTGAGCTCGAATTGGCCTTGGTCATACAGCTCTACTAGTATTGGAAACAGTGATCTGCTGTTGGAGCTACCTTGGTGATACCATTGCCAGGAGAATAAATGTCTGGCATTAATCAAAGAGATAGATGCAACTAGCTATATTGCAACTAAGACTTCTGATTTCAGGAGGTGTGTAGAGCTGGGTCTGAGGATATTTCAGCCCAGATACTGCCCGATAAATCAGAGATTCAGCAACATAGATGCAGTTGGTGTCAAGGAGCAAGTTCTGATATAGGAACAGCACTGCTGCTATCGAGAAGAGGGTGAAGATAGAGGAACAGACTTTACAATATGAAGAATGAGGGATAATTCGATTAAGTGAATGCATGAGTCTACATACAAGGGGTACAGCATATATATGCTTAGACAGCTATGGGCATCCTTCACACAGTGGAGTGTTGGACTCCACCAAGGGCATCATGTATACCCTTCTTCCATTGGCAGTGGCCATACTGTTGAAGGTCTATGGCTGCCATGATTGGTTCTGTTGGATAACTCCATCGAGTTTCTCCAGTGCAGAACTCTCAGCAAAACTATTGGTTTCCCAAGGTTGGAGTGGACTGCTCTGGTATCTGCTGGTGCTGTGAGGGAGGTGGCAGTATCCTCCCTGTTTCCTACATGTGCCTTGCCAAAATACACATCTACAATTTGTTGGAAATTGTACAAGGAAATCGTGCCAGAAAAGAAATGGGAAGAGGTGAAATGGGGAAATGACTGCATGTGTCTTGACTGATTTTGGGAGCTAAATCTCCTACATCGGAGGTTGGTCCCAATGATGCTGGCAAAGGACTGTTATTTCCAACAACTAGTTCATGGTCGAGGGGCTGGAAGGTCCTGACGAGCTCCTTGAATCCTCCTGCCACGATATCTGCCATAGAGGGCAATGCTGAAGGTGTTTCATGAGATTGACAATTATCATCCCTTATGCTCGAACTTGATTGAGTTCGATGATTACATGTGTTTTTGGTCAAACTCATTTGAGATCAACATTTAATGGCATTTATCATCAATTTCGCATCAGGTTCAGCAAATAGTCAGGCCAGCAGCAGCTGTCAAACATTATGCTCTTGTTCTTCACCAGTGGGCTGCATATCACTCCACCTTGTCAAGGTGTCAGGTTCACCTGCTTTGTCCCCTGGCCTGTATTGTAGAACAAAGTTGAAATTGGCCAGTAGTACTGCCCATTGAGCTTGCTGACCACTGATGCACTGTTGAGATTTGAAGTACTTGAGCACCTCATGATCTGTGAGGATGACCAACTGCATTGGCAAGCCTGCCAACATATGGTGCCACTGGGTTAGACACACCACCACTGTGAGCAGTTCCTTGTCATGGGTCTCATAGTTATGCTCTGCTGAGCTCATCTTGTGAGAGTAGAAGGCAATCAGGTGCCACTGACCTTCATGCTCTTGTTTAAGGACCCTGGCAATGGCATAGTCGCTGGCATCCATCTCCATTCACATGGGCAGGTGATAGTCAAAGTGTTGAAGAACTCCTGCTGACATGAATGCTGTGATGAGACTGTGGAATGCCTTCTCTGCCTCCTCTGGCAGCTTGAACTTCTTGAAGTGCTCAGTTGGCTTGACTAGCGATGTGAGTGGCCTTGCAATGCATGCAAAGTGCAAGATGAATCATCAATAGAAGTTGGCGAAGCCAAGGAAGCACTGGATGTTGTGGATTGACTTGGGGACCAGCCACTCTTTAATGGTCTGTACCTTCGCTTCATCCATCTTGATTCCTTGTGGCATGATAATGTAGCCTAGGAACTTGACAGTCATGGTGTGGAACTCACATTTCGACAGCTTCGCAAAGAGTCAGTGCTTGCATAGTTGTTGTAGCACCTCCTGTACATGACCAACATGCTCCATCAGGTGGTTGCTGAAGATGAGGAAGTTGTCTAAGTATACCACCACATAGATACCAAGGATATCATGGAAGATACTGTTAACCAGCAACTGAAAGTGTGAGGGAGCATTCACCAGCCTGAATGGCATGATGAGGTACTTGTAGAGCCCAAGTTGGGTACTGAAAGCTGTCTTCCATTCATTGCCATCTGTGATGCATACCAGGTTATATGCCACCTTGAGATCCAGCTTGCTGTAAACCTTGGCCTTCCACAGTAGGAAGAGCTGCTCCTCGATGAGGGGTAATGGGGCATGATTCTTCACCATAACCTCATTGAGGCCCCAATAGTCAATGCATAACTGGAGGCCTCCATCCTTCTTTGGTACAAAGAGCACAGGTGAGCATGCTGGACTCTTCGATGGACAGATGAAGCCTTTTGTGATGTTCTCATTGAGATATTTGCACAACTCTTCCAGCTCTTTGGGTCCTTGTAAGTACAGAGGCCTGTGAGGCAGCTGAGTGCCTGGCAGTAGCTCGATCGAGAGATCATGGTCTGTCCTCAGAGACAACTTGTCAGCTTCAGTCTCACAGAAGACCTGATGGAGATCCTGGTATTCCTCAGGTATCTCCTTCGCCTTCAGCTCCTCCTGAGGTTCGACCTCCATCTCAATACCTTTGTTGCTGCCTGTAGGGATGAAGCTGTACATGGGTACCATGGTGGGTTTGATGTCCAGGAGCATGCATCCTATGGGGCCATCACAAGGGCTGCTCATATGAGCTGTTCAGCAGAGACAAACTCGTTTCCATGAGCTACAAGATTGGTTGCTGAAATCGATGTTAAGGGCATGTTATCTTGGATCTCAGTTGAAATCGAAGATATGTGGTGTTTATCATCAATTTCATCTGAAATCGATGGTAACTGCCCCTTAACTTCGATTTCAAGGCTGGGCCAGAAATTGAGAGTACCGGTGTGCCAATCTACCCTGGGCCTGAGTTTCCTGAGTAGCTCATAACCTAGGATGATGTTGTAGTCATTGATGTCTGTCACCTCTGCTTTGAAAAGGCTGACTAGGTAACCTCCTATGCCTGTGGTGACCAAGGTGGTGCTGTCAATCTGTAAGGTATGACCAGTAATACCATGAATGCTTCTTTTGTGTATGGGTTTTGTGGGTGTTTGATGGGTCGAAATGAATGTATGAGCAATTATAGACACTCTGGCACCTGTGTTGGCCAGCATTCAAGCTGGGTGACCTGTGATGGTCCCATCAATCTTGAGTACTGGCTTCCACAACACCACAGAGAAACAGAAATGACAGTCTTGATATGTACAGTGTGATGACAAGGATGGATTCAGGGCAATGCATGCCATCAGTGTGCTGTCCCATGCCCATTTCCCTGGTTGGCATCACCTTCCTGGGGCTGGCCATCCTCCTCCTCCTCATTGGTGTAGGCAGCCAGGTTGACATCAGCTTCCTGGTTGCCTTCCTCAGACACCTCTTCATCATCTTTGGCATCTTCAGCTTGCTCATTGATCGCATAGATGCAGCCACTCTGTGGAATGGGGCTGCAAGGTGCACCTGGTGGACTGGATACTCTGGGCATGGCCTTGGGACAGTTGTGCTGCCAATGGCCTGTCTGGCCACATAGGCTACACTGATCTGGTCCAAAGGTGGTGCCGCTGACGTTGGTTACTGGCAGCTTCTGAGCCAAGTGAGGAGGCAAGGGCCTCCTAGGAGTGGTATTGGGTATGGCTCCACTATGCTGTCCCCAACCACTTGTCTGGTTGTTAAGTGGTGGTGCCCCCTTCCCTTTACCCTTGTCCATGATGGGCGCTGCCATGCTAGCAGGATGAGCTGGGGTCAAGAGGAGATGGGTGTTGTTGGCATCCAAGGTTTGAATGTGGTCAATGCTCTCCACACTGCGATACCATTCCCAGAGGTTGGAAGGGGGATTGTGCTTGAACTTTTGATGCATCCTGGTGGTGAGGCCCATCTTGAAGAGACCCATGATGAGCTTGGGGTTTCCATCAAGGCCTGCCCAGTTTGCTAGGTCCCAGAAACATTCAATGTAGCGAGTGGCCATGCCTGGTTCATCACTGGCTTGATGGAGGATGGAGAGCTCAGCATAGGTGGTGAACGAGTTGACCGTCTGACTGAACTGATCCCTCAAATGGGCACAGAACATGTCCCAGTTGTGGAACAGTTGTCCCTGAAGCTTAGGATTGACCCATAGCTTGGAGTCCCACCATTCCTTGGCTGATCCTTCCAATCGTTCTGAAGCAATGGCCACTCAATGCTGATGGCTTGTGATACCATATTGAGCGAACCAGTTGTTGGCCTTGATGAGGAACAGCTCAACATCCTTGGTATCCAGCTTGGTAAATGGGATCTTCATGTCTGCCAGGAGTGCCTTAGGCTCCTGGCCCTCACCTTTGAACATGGTGATGGGCTTGAGAGGCTCATGATGGTGCCTAGGGCCTGTGGGAGTCACATAAATGTTGATGTTGCTGAACTCTGCAGGCCATACCTTCGCCATTGACCTGGGTGTTGGGGTTTGAGGGTCCTCCACTTGAGCAGACCTGGTCTGAGTCACCATTGACTCACCAAGAGGAGGTACTGACCTTGTGTGTGCCTAATGGTGATGGTGTAGTCAGCTCCTCACCTTGATACAGCCACCAGTTACCTAACATGGCTCACTGCCATTCTTGGTTCGCTTCAGCTTCTTGTTGCTGTTGCTCCATCATCTGCTGGAGCATGGCTACCACTGACCTGAGGTCAATGGCCCTGAGGTGCTCCTCAGACTGATTGTCAGGTGCCATAGTGAACATGGGGCACTGCTTGAATGATCCACTCTAATGTCAGCGGTTGTGCACCAAACATGTGAAATCGAAGTTAACTCAAGGTAAATGTCGATTTCATTTGAGTTCGAGGTTAACAGCCAGTAAATGTCGATTTCACTTGAGATCGATGCTAACTGCATCTTATGCTCAATGTTGACTGACCACCATTGCCACTCCATTCAGAGGTAATGTGGCACATTTGTGGTAGCCTGGTGTGTGTCCTACACTTGACAGGAGTGGGCTAACTGTCCTCATGTAGGTATGCAGTGCTGATGAACTGCACCGCCATCATCAGGGATGATGCTTGAGGCTGTACATTGCCAGTAGTCAGCATCATCATATAGTAATGGTACTGGTGGAGGTTCCAGGACTGTGGTGTAGGTTCCACCTGCACAGGTGATGCCTGTGGTGCCAGTGGTGGTTCTGACTGCTGTCTATATGTTCTCTGACTTGAATGGAGGCACACTGAGTAGTAGCAATGCCTAAGATTGCTACCCTACAAGACAATGAGTGTGAGTGTAGAGATACTAAACATACTGACAAGTTAATGAATGATAGAGTGGATGAGGCCCCACCTCTCCACTGATACAGGGGGTGTGTATATATATGCATGTGTGTATGCTGGCAGTGGTTGCTCCAGAGCATCCCTCTGCCAGCATCAGGCCAGTGTCAGGGCCTGCCCCTTCTGTCCTAGAGACTCACCACTGGCCTCCAGCCACTACCTCTTTGCTGGCTCCATGGCCTCAAGCCAGTGTCAGACTCTCCTTCCTTCCTGCAGGTCCCCCCTATCTTCACAGGGGCCCCTGCACCTCACCCAGCCATCACTGGTTGGCCTAGGTTCGTTGACAGCATCCCCAGGTGCTGCCAACCTCATCACTGATCACCCTCAACCCCTTTGGGGAGGTGCAGTCATAGTCGTTGCTTGTTGTTTTCATTCCACAGTGTCATACAGCCCTATGGACAAAATCAACAATAAGGCCTGCTTAACATCGATTTCATCTGAGATCAACCATAAGATGCATTTAACATCGATCTCAATTTGAGTTCGATTTTATGTCCTGTGACAAGGTGAAGGGTGAGAAAAAAATGGTGTGTGCACAAGGGAGCACTGTGCAGAGGCCAGCATCGGTGCTGTGGCTGGCTCATGGAGGTGCAAAAACAATGTTGTATGACCATCAGAAGGGAAGGAATGCAAAGAAAGATGCTCAGACCACACAACAAGCTCTTCCACCAGCAGCCAAGACTGCCCTGGTGGAGCACATCCATCACTGTGCTGCTGGTGGCTTTCCTCTAAATGCTGCTGATGTCCATATGTTTGCTCAGGGCCTGGCACATGGCAATTCTGCCAGCTCAGGCACACATAAACTCGGACATAATTGGCTCTCGGTGTTTATACTCAGGCACCTGTCGATCAAGTCATGCTGGTCACAGTGTCTGGAGAATGCACATGTACAGTCCACAGACAGAGAGGCAATACAGAGATGGTTTCAACAACTGCTTGACACCATCAATGAATACAATATAACATCGAACAACATCTTTAACATGGATGAAACTGGCTTCATGTTTGGTCAGGGCAGTTCTCAGCATGTGCTTGTGCCTGCAGGAGACCATGCAAGCCGATTCAAGGCACAGCCAGGCAATCGAGAGTCTGCAACAGTGATTGAATGCATTGGTAGTGGTGGTCAGGTACTACCACTGCTCATTATCACCAAAGGCCATATTCATACCATCAGCAAGCAGCAGTGAATGGAAGATATTCCACCCACATGGCACTTCTCGAAGGGACCAAGTGGGTGGACCAACAATGAACTTGCTGTACTGTGGGTCGAAAAGGTCTTCGATGCCACCACAAGGCCATCAGCACCTTCAGAATGGTGTCTGCTCATCATTGACAGACACAGATCACATGTAAGCAATGAATTCCTTGATACTCTCTGGCAGCAGCACATTGTACCTCTGTGTTTGCCTGCACACTGTACACACATCATGCAGCCATTGGATGTATCTATTTTTGGACCCCTAACTGTGGCATACCAGTGTTTGGTAACTGATCTGGCTCCACATGTGCCTGCAATGGGTATTGACAAGGCCCAGTTTGGTATCTTGTATGCTCAGGCATGTGCAAAGGTGCTAACCCCTGCAGCAGCAAAGAAGGCCTTCCAGGACTCTGGAATGACCATGACTCTGAGTCCTGACAAGGTTCTGAACTGCCTTGCAGGGTCAGCTTCTGCAGGTCACCAATCTGGGGCTCCACAGCCAGTGGCACCAGAATCCGAAGCCATTCTGCAGCCAAGCACACAAATCAACAACATGCTCAATGACTTCAGGAATGCTGAGACACCGAGAGAGGCATGTGGTCTCAAGAGAGCACTTCTAGAAGTGTTCCAGGCACCACACAATGAGAAGACAGCATTGCAGGTGGAAAACACGGTTTTGCGAACTCAAGAGGAAGCAAATGCCATGAAGAGAAGGAAAGCACAGCTGAGGACACACATAGGAGATCGTATGGTATTGACAAAGGATCACATGATCAGCAGGGAGCATGCTGAGCAAGAGCTGGTAGAGAAGCAGCCAGCGATCACACAGCACCAGCAGCAGCTCAGGAGGAGGCAGGAGCAACTCACCACAGCAGATGATGATGATGAGCTTGATGAAGATGATGAGCAGGTTTTGGCATCGTTGGCCACCCCTGCTCCACTACCCAGACATTCCTTGACCTTCTCGATGATGGTGAGGCTCTCAGCACTGTTGATGATGATGACGATGCATTTCTGACCATCTTTTATGATGAGGTTCCACAGGCTAGCACATCACGCAACACACTCTAGTTCACACATTCAGTTTTGTAGTGTTGTATCTCATGATCATTGCAATGTGAGTTTCGTGACTGGTTACATTGACAAACATGCTTGGTCGTGATCACGGCGAAGTACTGACATCAAACTTTTCATTTCTCAAAATCGTTCGGGTACTACAGGCGTTCGGGTACTACAGTAATTACGTTAACTCGCATTTTAAAACCGAAGATGTTCCAATAACTAATTGAAACCCCCTATTACCGTTGGTGGAAGCTGCGTTTAGCGGGTATCACATTGCCATGTCTGTGTCGTCTCCAGTCATTTCATCCTCTGCGTCGGCCATATCCGTGTCTTCATCACGGCGCTCATCAGCCTCGGTCGCGTGCACCTGTACGTTGGCTTGACCAGCAGGCGCCCGAGCTTTGTTCTTGGAAGGCTTGAGAGTCTTGGTCGCTCCGCGCTCGGGCTCCTTCTTGGCTTTACTGTAGCAAGTGTACAATCGCCCGCCATACTTGTAAAACTGACGGATGTCGGTGATGCCTGGCGTACTGCTGCACGCTCGCAAATCGCGCGTCAACTTTTCCGTCTCCGACTCGGTAAGGTCGAACAAAGGCCACATTTGCATCCGTGCCTCGTTAGACAGCTTGGCGATAACACCAAAGACTTCGGCGCTCCAGCCACTGACAACCAGGTGACGATACTGACTCGGTCTCTGAGCTTGCGATGTGTGTGCCCTGCTAGCAAGCCTGTACAGGTGCGGCGTGCGAACCGGTGAACGCAGATCGATAAAGATCTCGAGACATTCGTCACGCATCAAAACTGCTGAACGAGATGCAGCGTCGGCGTCGGTGCGACATGATGGGCCGAACTGCTCGGTAGCAGAGACGTCAGACAAGCGATTCTTGACTTGAATCGCAACGTACGACAACTGCGACGGTTGGAATCTGTTGGACAGGTTCGGAAGATGCTCGGAATGATACATCGGAATCAGCAGATCCCAGCCTGGTTGGTTGGCGACACCGTAGAAAGCTACCTGGCGCCACCAGCCTTCGACAAGGATCATGGGATCCATCTGGCCAGGAATCACCCACTCGGTGAGCTCGAGATAGTGTGTGAAGTTGAGATAGTATCCAGATGACCAATCGAGCAGGTCCTCGTCCAGGTGCTCGGGTTCAAGAAACTCGCACAGCCAGTCTCGAAGACAGACTGGATTGCACTGCGCGGTGAGAATGGTCAACTCGGATGGCGGCCGAGCGCCGCTCCATTCAACACATGCGACTCGACTCGCCGCTGCCAGATCCATGGCAAAACTACACAGAAAGCGCACGCACTCTTCTCCTTCCTCGCCAAGCATCAGCCCGACCGTTTTATATATGTGGCTGAAGGTCTCAATGATGTCGGACCATCGATCGCAACACTGCTGACGAGCATTTGCGTCGTCGCCACGCAGCAAAGAGGCCACCGCCAGCGACAACGGCGGCTCGGACACGTTGGTTGTGACAAAGTAGCTCGTACCGTTGACTTCGCTAATGACACGAAGGTGGTGCGAGACCTGTGTCTGCAGAAAGGCGGTTTGTCTTTTGAGCATAGAGTTGCGCTCGGCCGCCTTGTTTGTGGTCCCGGCGGCGGCGTCCGTAGCGCAACTTTCATGACGAGCGCCTCGCACACCAATGAATCGCAATGGCAGTCGTTGTGCGACAACGGCCATGATACTGTGCTCCCGGAACATAGCCTTCTTGCCAGGCCAGAGGCTGATGGACTGTCCGTGGGGGAGCAACTTGCGTAATATAGGCTTGAGCTGGGGCCATCTTTGGCGGTCCTCGATGCCTAGGTAGAGGCCTGTGCTCCATAACGGCCTGCCAAAGTACCTGAGCATGTCAAGTAGATCGCCAAAGGTAAGGCGCGAGGCCAGGAGATCCGGCAAGCGGCTGAGACCTCGATGCTTCAAGATGACATCGAAGGGGAGAAAGCTGAAGGGGTCGACGACAAGCAAGCCATCCGTGGCGCCGAGTCGTGCCGAGGTCTCGACTACTTCCTGGCCCGCGAGCAACGCTACGTTGGAATCTGTATCGATAAACATAAGCCAGGTGCACGTAGGCTTGGTTTCCTCCAGAGACGACGGAAGATGGGCAACAGATCGCGCAAATCCACAACCTCATCGATGGCTAAGAAGAAGTAATGGCTGTCTTGCAGACCGGTGGGCAGGAGCGCCTCGAGTTCTTGCAGGGGTTGAGCCATGTGTTCCCTAGCCATGATCTGGGCTTGAAGTTCGGGCTCGGGCTCGGGCTCCTCCTCCTCCTCCTCCTCCTCCTCCTCCTCCTCCTCCTCCTCCTCCTCCTCTGGCTCCTGCTTCTTCTTTGGCCCCTGCTTCTTCGACTGCTGCTTCTTTGGCGCGCGCTTCTTTGGCGCATGCTTCTTCTTGGGCCTGGGCTCCGAGTCCGACTCCGGCTCCTGCTCGAACTTGTGCTGGGGTTGGGACTCGAGTTCGCGAGTCAGGTGAGAGCTGGGCCCGGGCTCGGATTGGGGCTGGGCATAGGCGAAATGCAGCGGAGCGGTGCTTGATTCATATTTCTTGCGGGCCTGCTCGGTAACCTTATTGAGGAATTCCGTGCGAAAATTGTCGAGACGGCCAGGTTGGGGTGGAGCGCCTACTCCAGCACGGCCAACAGAAGTGTTGGGCTCGACTGGTTTGAGCATGCTGTCTTTGCAGAAGCACGTGGCATCGCTCGTGCCGGCGGTCCGGTCGAAGAAGGTGTAATTCTCGATGAAGTCGGCCCCACCGTGAATGGCGACAGCGAGATCGTAGACGATGGTGGACCAACATGCTTTGACGTCTGAATGAAGACACGTACTATTTCCTCGAAAGCAGCCGCTACGTTGCATGCGTTCTTGGAGGCAATGTTTGAGTTGATCAAAGTAGGTCCCAAGCCAGCAAGCAATGCGGCGATGTGCCTTGAACGAGGACACTGCGGGGCAAGCTTCACGAAGAAATCCGTAAACAGCGTCATCTTTAGGTGGAAACGAAGTGTTGGCCTTGGTTTCGCTGTTAGGCGAACGTGTGCAGACGAGGAGTCCAGCCTGAAAGGCCGAGAGCTGGACCGCCATCTTGGTTTTCCAGTACCGGAAGACTGCAGGATGGGGAACGTCTTTGCGTATACCACGTTGGGGTTATTGCGCATGTATGCATTGGTCGCCAGTGTATAGCGTTGCAGCTCGAGGACAGCGTCGCCGTGCAAAGGCGAGCTAAAGTCGCCAGCGCACCTGTTGATACGTGTCCGCATCGTGTTG